>CM054178.1:730000-1155000 GCA_028829895.1 Sinotaia quadrata | reverse complement strand
ATAAGCTAATGACTGCTTTATGACTGACTCAATAGCAGGCATGTACGAAATATTCAAAGCATTCTTTCTTTGTCAGTCAGTTAACTTACTATAAGCTAATGATTGCTTTATGACTGACTCAATAGCAGGCATGTACGAAATATTCAAAGTCCATTCTTTCTTTGTCAGCCAGTTAACTTACTATAAGCTAATGATTGCTTTATGACTGACTCATGTTCAAATTTAATAGAATAGAGTATTTCTTTAACAAAGAAACTTCTTGTCCATCTCCATTGGATGAAATTGGTATGAACAAGAGTGAGACAATTAGTAAGAAAATCTACTGGTTTGGATTGCGTCAGCAATCTAGGATATTTTCAACTCGAGTTGCTTACTCCATCTCTGACACAAAACATACCATCATTAGGAGCACCCAAGGCCAGGACACTTTGACAATTTAACAATTCATATAACAAGTCTAGAAATATGTATAGGCAAATTTACTTTGTCACAAAAAGTATTGCAAGTCAAATACAGATCACAAAACCCTTAACACTTTCACAAAAACAGAAACGTATTGCAAATCAAATAGAAATAAACCCCATCCCCCCTTAAACCTTTCACAAAAACAGAAACGTATTGCAAATCAAATAGAGATAAACCCCATCCCTCCTTAAACCTTTCACAAAAACAAAAACGTATTGCAAATCAAATAGAAATAAACCCCACCCCCCCTTAAACCTTTCACAAAAACAAAAACGTATTGCAAATCAAATAGAGATAAACCCCATCCCCCCTTAAACCTTTCACAAAAACAAAAACGTATTGCAAATCAAATAGAAATAAACCCCATCCCCCCTTAAACCTTTCACAAAAACAAAAACGTATTGCAAATCAAATAGAGATAAACCCCACCCCCCCCCTTAAACCTTTCACAAAAACAGAAAAGTATTGCAAGTCAAATACAGATCACAAAACCCTTAAACTTCCACATACGCAGAATACAATTGCAAGTCACATATAAATCATAAACCCCTTAAGCTTTCAAATAAACATAAAAGTATCAAAAGTGTAAACATACAATCTAGATAACAGAACACTGTCTGTCTGACTCTCACACACGATCACGATCAGAGACAGAGAAAGACAGATAGACAGACAGACATACAGATAGATAGATAGATAGATAGATAGATAGATAGATAGAGAGAGAGAGAGAGAGAGAGAAGAGAGAGAGAGAGAGAGAGAGAGAGAGAGAGAGAGAGAAAGTTGCCAATTAACGAAAACTCTGCATTTCTCACAGACAAGTAGTACTGCTTGTTTACAGAAAAAAATATGCACATAAAAGACTCCGCACCCCATCCCTAACCTCCAACACCTTCCTCTACAATCTACATCTTTCTTTCTAATAAATAAATTTTGTATAAATGTGTCTCTTATTTGAAGAGAATGCCTTAGTTGCCATGACAAACAACCAACACCCTCTTGCACGTCTCTCTTTCTAATAAATCATGTATAAATGTGTCTCTTGTTTGAAGAGAATGCCGTAGTTGCCATGACAAACCACTGGTGAAATAATTCACAAGGGAGACAAATTGCATAGAAATAAGTAGCTATGGTGGACAGACCTTTCTAATGCCATTATTAGTCCAGTCAGTCAGGTGCTAAACCGACTACAATGAAAAAAAGACCCCTGCTGAGCACAGCCAAGTGCAGATAACTTATGAGCATAAGAATAGAAAAGGGGAAATAATATGCAAGACTACCTCTTTCGATAGTAATTTTTTTTCCGGGCAGAAATGTTTGCACATATATATTTCTTTCATTTAATGCGCTTTTGAAGTTCGGCAGTTGACTTAGGCGTGCTGAAAAAGTAAAGAGCATATTAATATTATAATATACATTTCTTTCACTTAATGCGCTTTTGAAGTTCGGCAGTTGACTTAGGCGTGCTGAAAAAGTAAAGAGCATATTAATATTATAATATACATTTCTTTCATTTAATGCGCTTTTGAAGTTCGGTAGTTGACTTATGCGTGCTGAAAAAGGTAAGAGCATATTAATATTATAATAAGATGACAAAAAAAGAGTCGGTAAATATTTACGATTCAGTGGCACGCAATCGGGTCAAGGTCAAAATCAAATAAATAGGAGTTACAGGACCCGAAAATGGAGGAACATTTGGTATGTTTTTATTTGCCACTAATAGAATTTGTTTATTATTTTTAGAAGGGACAAAGATTAAAACAGTTTGTAATAAAGAAAATAATAATCATTAAAATAAATCCAATTATTTTCCAGCATTCAATGGCTTTGTGGACTCGAACCGAATTGGAGGTCTAAAATAGTGAGAGTTCAACAATGAATTAAATATACTAGAATCCTAAACACTTCCGCTCCCCCCCAACACACATAATGGCAGACTGAAATGACTTCAGATATTACATTATTATACAGGTAAAGAATTCCGGTCATGAAAGGCAGCTGTTAGCTTAATGGAGAGTTAACTGACTGATTGAGAGACACATCTCTACATAAAACGCAAGATAACATATCAATAGGTAAAATGCACAAAATATTTCTAAGTCCATTCTCTCTCATTCAGTCAGTTAACTCACCTTTAAGCTAACAGCCCTCTTTCATGAACGGACTTCTTGCCACTCCAAATTCAAAGTGAGTAGACAATAGAATTCTTTACAGCAGGTAAAAATTTGATCTCAATTCACTGGTTTGTCTTGTTTATGTAAATCTTAACCATTGGATAATAAAAACTAGCTGGAAATGGTTTGGATTGCATCAGCAATTTATAGCCTATCCTTCACCTGTTTACTTCCAACTCTGACACTATAAATATCAGCATAAGCAGTGCCCAAATTTGGGTCACTGACATTTAACAATTTATATAACAATCAAGTCTAGAAATAGTGATAGGCAAATTTATATCTGCCAGTCTGCAAGTGTCAAAGAAAGATATACTATTATGACCTGGTTCTGATAAGTGTCAGATAAAGAAAGACACACTATCAAGTTTCGATGTCCACAAGTGTCAAATAAATAGGTTCTGATGTCCACAATTGTCAAATAAAGAGACAGAAACAAGGTCGGAGGTCTACAAGTGTCAAATAAAAAGACACACTAATAGGTTCTGATGTCCACAAGTGTCAAATAAAGACACTAATAGGTTCTGATGTCCACAAGTGTCAGATAAAGAGACAGTAACAAGGTGTGAGGTCTACAAGTGTCAGACAATGAAAGACATGCAATCATGATCAGATAGCATCAGACACAAAGACACACACTCTTTAAGATTACTGGTCTGGAAGAGTTACAAAGAATAACACACGTGAACTACAGCAATAATGACCACTTCCAACTTGCCTTAAGCGACAACTGAATTTATCTGCTTTTGGTTTCAGTGTGTTGGGGAAATTAAAAACCTTTACCACAATACCAAGAGAAACAACTAAAAAATAAAGTTCTAAGGGTACGCTTTAAAATAAATGGCCCCAAACTGATCTCTTGATTGATATTGAGGGAGCAGAACCTCAGACTCAGTATGTGCGCTACGTCACTGGTTACGTCACTACTTGTCTCCCTCAATGAATTCTCTACAGTCAATCGAGCGACTGGTTACGTCACTACTTGTCTCCCTCAATGAATTCTCTACAGTCAATCGAGCGACTGGTTACGTCACTACTTGTCTCCCTCAATGAATTCTCTACAGTCAATCGAGCGACTGGTTACGTCACTACTTGTCTCCCTCAATGAATTCTCTACAGTCAATCGAGCGACTGGTTACGTCACTACTTGTCTCCCTCAATGAATTCTCTACAGTCAATCGAGCGACTGGTTACGTCACTACTTGTCTCCCTCAATGAATTCTCTACAGTCAATCAGGCGACTGGTTACGTCACTACTTGTCTCCCTCAATGAATTCTCTACAGTCAATCAGGCGACTGGTTACGTCACTACTTGTCTCCCTCAATGAATTCTCTACAGTCAATCGAGCGACTGGTTACGTCACTACTTGTCTCCCTCAATGAATTCTCTACAGTCAATCAGGCGACTGGTTACGTCACTACTTGTCTCCCTCAATGAATTCTCTACAGTCAATCGAGCGACTGGTTACGTCACTACTTGTCTCCCTCAATGAATTCTCTACAGTCAATCGAGCGACTGGTTACGTCACTACTTGTCTCCCTCAATGAATTCTCTACAGTCAATCGAGCGACTGGTTACGTCACTACTTGTCTCCCTCAATGAATTCTCTACAGTCAATCGAGCGACTGGTTACGTCACTACTTGTCTCCCTCAATGAATTCTCTACAGTCAATCGAGCGACTGGTTACGTCACTACTTGTCTCCCTCAATGAATTCTCTACAGTCAATCAGGCGACTGGTTACGTCACTACTTGTCTCCCTCAATGAATTCTCTACAGTCAATCAGGCGACTGGTTACGTCACTACTTGTCTCCCTCAATGAATTCTCTACAGTCAATCAGGCGACTGGTTACGTCACTACTTGTCTCCCTCAATGAATTCTCTACAGTCAATCAGGCGACTGGTTACGTCACTACTTGTCTCCCTCAATGAATTCTCTACAGTCAATCAGGCGACTGGTTACGTCACTACTTGTCTCCCTCAATGAATTCTCTACAGTCAATCAGGCGACTGGTTACGTCACTACTTGTCTCCCTCAATGAATTCTCTACAGTCAATCAGGCGACTGGTTACGTCACTACTTGTCTCCCTCAATGAATTCTCTACAGTCAATCAGGCGACTGGTTACGTCACTACTTGTCTCCCTCAATGAATTCTCTACAGTCAATCAGGCGAATGACGAACGCTGACGGATCTTTAATCTACAGTGACACGCCTTCTTCATCTGATAACCTTTGGCATGTCACGTGACATCACGTGTAAACCAAACAGCAATTTCGTAAAGTGTGATACAAAAGTGTGAATTAAATAAATATTTTTTTGTACTTTTATAAGCACTTCATTTGAATCAAAATCTCTATTCACTTCACAAATGAGCACAGCTTCCAAACCCAAGGAGTGAGTTGAAAAATATCCACCTTCCACAATCAGCTGGGCGAAGTTCAAACTCTGGGATTTCCGTTTGTGAGGCACGCATCTAAACCTCGCAACCACCTGGCACGCTAGCAAAGACAGTGAAAGTTACCCACGCATCTATGTAGACATAACTACTAACTTTGACAGTGAAAGTTACCCACGCATCTATGTAGACATAACTACTAACTTTGACAGTGAAAGTTACCCACACATCTATGTAGACATAGCTACTAACTTTGACAGTGAAAGTTACCCACGCATCTATGTAGACATAGCTACTAACTTTGACAGTGAAAGTTACCCACGCATCTATGTAGACATTGACGTAGACACCTAGCAAAGACGGTGAAAGTTACCCACGCATCTATGTAGACATAACTACTAACTTTGACAGTGAAAGTTACCCACGCATCTATGTAGACATAGCTACTAACTTTGACAGTGAAAGTTACCCACGCATCTATGTAGACATTGACGTAGACACCTAGCAAAGACGGTGAAAGTTACCCACGCATCTATGTAGACATAACTACTAACTTTGACAGTGAAAGTTACCCACGCATCTATGTAGACATAGCTACTAACTTTGACGTAGACACCTAGCAAAGACGGTGAAAGTTACCCACGCATCTATGTAGACATAACTACTAACTTTGACAGTGAAAGTTACCCACGCATCTATGTAGACATAGCAACTAACTTTGACGTAGACACCTAGCAAAGACGGTGAAAGTTACCCACACATCTATGTAGACATAACTACTAACTTTGACAGTGAAAGTTACCCACACATCTATGTAGACATAACTACTAACTTTGACAGTGAAAGTTACCCACGCATCTATGTAGACATAACTACTAACTTTGACAGTGAAAGTTACCCACACATCTATGTAGACATAGCTACTAACTTTGACGTAGACACCTAGCGAGAGATATAAACCCCAAGTGTGCTCCGAATCGCCAACCCACACACTTAACCGAAAACAAGAAAGAAATGAAATCAGAATCCTATTAAACAAACTCTAAACAAATAAACACAAACACCTTTCTATGGATCCCCAGCAACATAGGAATCACAGGCAATGAAACAGCTGATGACACAGGGTAAAGAAAGGAACTTCACAGGGGTCCCCATTATCCACCCCAATCTACGCTACAGAAATGTTGACAACTATAAACAATCACTTCAGGAAAAATATACCCCAGCACCCACAGCCACCCAAAATAAAACAGCCTTTAAGCCATACTTAGATTGGGACTAGATGCAAGTCTCATACTTCTATCACCGAAATGGACAACCTAAAACATGCCCACACTGCAACACTGATAACACAGTAGATCATTTCCTCAACTCGTGTTTACAATGCGTCTTACAAAGAGCTCAGGAAAGAAATCACAACTCTACAACTACATTTAGCAAGAAAGGAATCACAACTCTACAACTACATTTAGCAAGAAAGGAATCACAACTCTACAACTACATTTAGCAAGAAAGGAATCACAACTCTACAACTACATTTAGCAAGAAAGGAATCAAAACTCTACAACTATATTTAGCAAGAAAGAAATCACAACTCTACAACTACATTTAGCAAGAAAGGAATCAAAACTCTACAACTATATTTAGCAAGAAATAAATCACAACTCTACAACTACATTCAAACAAGAAAGAAATCACAACTCTACAACTACATTCAAACAAGAAAGAAATCACAACTCTACAACTACATTCAACAAGAAAGAAATCACAACTCTACAACTACATTCAACAAGAAAGAAATCACAACTCTACAACTACATTCAACAAGAATGAAATCACATCCCTACAACTAAATTCAGCAAGAAAGAAATCACAACTCTACAACTAAATTCAACAAGAAAGAAATCACAACTCTACAACTAAATTCAACAAGAAAGAAATCACAACTCTACAACTACATTCAACAAGAAAGAAATCACAACTCTACAACTACATTCAACAAGAAAGAAATCACAACTCTACAACTACATTCAACAAGAAAGAAATCACAACTCTACAACTACATTCAACAAGAAAGAAATCACAACTCTACAACTACATTCAACAAGAAAGAAATCACAACTCTACAACTAAATTCAGCAGCTTCTCTGCTATACCACCCCCCCCCCCACCAAGACATGTCAAAATAATTTTACCAAAGCACTCACACGCTACCTACAACAAACACACACTATCAATAATATTTTTTAAAAAAAGGATAAAAGGAGGGGCAATCCTTTTTTTCCTCCTACCAGATGCATCAATTTGATAAGTCAAGCTAAAAAAAACCCCAACCACACCACTAAACGCATCACAAAAACAGACCCCACTAAAGGGAGTAGCTTTAATATAAAAAAAAATTAAATATAAACATTATTAAAAACCCCAAACCCCTCTTATTTCAGCAACAGTCGCGTCAACACCGTGCATGCAACAAAACCCCACCGACAACACCTGCATCAAACAACAACCGCCAGCTCAGAGCAATCATCAAACCAAATCTCCAACTGCAACACCACTGCCAGGCTTCCTGAATTCTCGTGAAAGGAAAAGGTCCCACTGGAGCACTACAGATCAGAGAATGTCTTATGATGAAATGATCCCCGAAAGCTGCTCCAGTGGTGACGTTAACTTTGTTAGCGTAACCACCACCATCAACTCCTTGGCAGATTATCTTATAGCGTTCCCACTGCCTGAGAACAGACTTGTCTCCCTTGGTTAAATAAATATTGTGCCAAGGTTATAAAAGAAAGACCTTGAGTGGATTCATCAAACCTGCCGTATCAAAGTGAGAAAATCTATTTCAATATGCAATGCATAAAATTATATTTTAAACATGATAATATTTAATTGTTAGTAATTTAAGATACATAAAACTTTTGTTCCAGCAAATGTTAGATTTTTTGTAATTGTGTCAATGTTTGATTAACGTTAACAACCAATTGCTATATTGATTGTGAACTTACACACATTGATTATTTTATAAATTTATGTTCTTTAACAAATAAATGTTCTTTTAATAATATTAATAAAATTGCTAACTGTACTTGAATAATGTCCACGTGTAATTTAATTAATTAGAATAATGCATCAGAGGAGTGTCATGTCATGACAGTCAGCTGATGACTTATTACATATTTTTCACTAGGTCATAAATGAACATTCTAGAATTTTAAATATGCATACCAATCATTATTGTACTTTTAATTAAGGTTATTATTAATAAACAGTTGCCACTAGAAACCCACAGAGTAGAATATTTTATCCACATTTCTATTTTAAAATAACAAGGATAATTGAGTGGCAGGGGGCCAGAGAAGTTTTGTCAATTGTCTATCTAACCAATTAAATTATTCACAGTTACTCTGCATCTAATTTTAATTAATGCAGGGAGGAGAGGGGTGCATTCACACTAACTACCATTTATCGTGACCACCACTCCACCAGACGTAACAATGGCTGTGTAAAATTCACTATCCTCTGCACTAAGTAAGCTTATACTGCCAGCTTACATATGAAGACGTAATGACTTGCTTGGCTGTGTAGACAAACTACCAATTTGGCTATGTAAACTGCTTGGATATGTACACCTAAATACTAGCCTGACCACGTAGATTGAAACTACCTGTTGGCAAAAAAGGCCTAACTATCAATTAACTTATGAGACTTAACATAAATGCTTAGCTGTGCAAATTTAACTACCAGATTATCTACTAGACTTAACTGTAAGTTAGGTGTGTAAACTAATCTAGTTTACTAAACTAATGATAGGCAGATTTAACTAGCAGATTTCCTGTAGACTTAATTATCAGTATGACCGCATAAACTGAACTAGAAACCTAGCTCTGTGTAGAGTGAACTAGAAACCTAGCTCTGTGTAGAGTGAACTAGAAACCTAGCTATCTGTAGACTGAACAATCAGCTAGGCTATGAAAAGCCTTCTTCCCGAGAGGTTAAATATACTTATCTACCTTGAACTTAAGTGTGTACAATTATCTCTCGAATTTCAATGAGTCATTCATGATGACGGCCATTACACATAATTTCATTCAGTCATTCACAATGACGGCCATTAAACATAATTTCATTCAGTCATTCACAATGACGGCCATTAAACATAATTTCATTCAGTCATTCACAATGACGGCCATTACACAGAATTTCATTCAGTCATTCACAATGACGGCCATTACACAGAATTTCATTCAGTCATTTAAGATGACGGCCACTCAGTATTTCACTCAGTATTTGTATTTTAATATTTCGCTTTCCAAATCGCAAACTCTTTTTGCAATTCAGCACGTCTGGGTTTGGTTAAACTTCTAAGGACGTAAACATTCAGCACGTCTGGGTTTGGTTAAACTTCTAAGGACGTAAACATTCAGCACGTCTGGGTTTGGTTAAACTTCTAAGGACGTAAACATTCAGCACGTCTGGGTTTGGTTAAACTTCTAAGGACGTAAAAAGGAAAGCACCCGGATAAAATCTGGTATGAATATGAAGAAAAGAAGAAAAAGGGTTAGGGTTAGGGGTCAGAGAGTAGATTTTAATACAATAAGTATTAACTGCTGTGCAGCATAATTGGTACAACTCTCCACCCAAACCACCCACCCCACTTTTCAAAGTGTGTCTGTCAAGTACAGACGTGCCTGCAAAATAAATTTTGTTAAAGGACCGCTTCAACGATCATTGTATATTGAGCTTGACTTTAAAAAAAACAAACCCACCACCCCAAACACTCCACCCAAACCCCACCACCCCACCCCTCCACCCTAAACTCACCACCCCAAGCCAGTTCATTTCATTTTTCCAGTTCAATCATTAGAGAACACATAGGCACAAGTGCAACCATTAGAGAACACAAATGCACTTTTCCAGTTCAACCATTAAAGAACACAAAAGCACTTTTCCAGTTCAACCATTAAAGAACACAAAAGCACTTTTCCAGTTCAACCATTAAAGAACACAAAAGCACTTTTCCAGTTCAACCATTAGAGAACACAAAAGCACTTTTCCAGTTCAACCATTAAAGAACACAAAAGCACTTTTCCAGTTCAACCATTAAAGAACACAAAAGCACTTTTCCAGTTCAACCATTAGAGAACACAAAAGCACTTTTCCAGTTCAACCATTAAAGGACACAAAAACACTTTTCCAGTGCAACCATTAAAGAATACATAGGCACTTTTCCAGTGCAACCATTAAAGAATACATAGGCACTTTTCCAGTGCAACCATTAAAGAACACATAGGCACTTTTCCAGTGCAACCATTAGAGAACACATACGCACTTTTCCAGTGCAACCATTAGAGAACACATAGGCACTTGCACCAGTGCCTAGAAAAGTTCCACTCCTTTGCACAAAATGCCGTTCAATGCTATACGTCACAAGCACGTTGGCTCTAAATTAATCGTTCACATCGATTAAAAGATTATTTCGAAAAAGACTACAACTTATTCTGGACTAAAAGACTACAACTTATTCTGGACTAAATGACTACAACTTATTCTGGACTAAATGACTACAACTTATTCTGGACTAAATGACTACAACTTATTCTGGACTAAATGACTACAACTTATTCTGGACTAAATGACTACAACTTATTCTGGACTAAATGACTACAACTTATTCTGGACTAAATGACTACAACTTATTCTGGACTAAATGACTACAACTTATTCCGGACTAAATGACTACAACTTATTCCGGACTAAATGACTACAACTTATTCTGGACTAATTGACTACAACTTATTCTGGACTGCTTTACACAGTAATATTAATCTTAATTTGAATTATTTCCTTTTACCCATATTTACTTAAATATTAATTAGGTCTGACATCCATAAAAACTGAAAGCATAGCATATTGTAAAGTCCACTATTACTAATATTAATTAGGTCTGACATCCATAAAAACTGAAAGCATAGCATATTGTAAAGTCCACTATTACTAATATTAATTAGGTCTGACATCCATAAAAACTGAAAGCATGGCATATTGTAAAGTCCACTATTACTAATATTTGTCTTGATAATGTACAATTAATAGTTCTTCAATCGATTCCTCTAAAATTGTTAAAATGTTTCTGTGCTGAAGTTACTGCATGAGATAAAAAATACCTTAATGGATCAAAAATACATCATGAAACAAAATCCGATTAAAATTTACCTATAAATGAATGGACAGGCAATTGAGTAAAGACGAAATGTTTAACAGTTTTCTAATTAATTACTTTGGCAAGCTGAGAAAGTGATTATATACTTTCTGTAAGCATCTGCACGAATTTGCAGTATTAATGATGACATTTGCACGAAATTGTATTATTAATGCTGACATTTGCACGAAATTGTATTATTAATGCTGACATTTGCACGAATTTGCATTATTAATGCTGACATTTGCACGAAATTGTATTATTAATGCTGACATTTGCACGAATTTGCATTATTAATGCTGACATTTGCACGAAACTGTATTATTAATGCTGACATTTGCACGAATTTGCATTATTAATGCTGACATTTGCACGAAATTGTATTATTAATGCTAACATTTGTACGAAATTGTATTATTAAGATGACATTTGTACGAAATTGTATTATTAATGCTGACATTTGCACGAATTTGCATTATTAATGCTGACATTTGCACGAAATTGTATTATTAATGCTAACATTTGTACGAAATTGTATTATTAATGCTGACTTTTGCACGAATTTGCATTATTAATGCTGACATTTGTACGAAATTGTATTATTAATGCTGACATTTGCACGAAATTGTATTATTAATGCTGACATTTGCACGAATTTGCATTATTAATGCTGACATTTGCACGAAATTGTATTATTAATGCTGACTTTTGCACGAAATTGTATTATTAATGCTGACTTTTGCACGAAATTGTATTATTAAGATGACATTTGTATGAAATTGTATTATTAATGCTGACATTTGCACGAATTTGTATTATTAATGCTGACTTTTGCACGAAATTGTATTATTAAGATGACATTTGTACGAAATTGTATTATTAATGCTGACATTTGCACGAATTTGCATTATTAATGCGTAGTCTGGAAAGACACATTTCCGTTTACGGCCTAGTTATATATTTTGGGTATTAAGAAATATTTATGTTGACGAAAGTGTTTACAGCAGACAATGTTATCATTTAGATTTTGGACACGTAAAAATCAAAATGAAAATGTCGGGCCTCGATTTACTTGACTTTTTTTAAATGTCATTGTACTGATCCTTAAGCTAACAAAAGAATTCCATTTGAAATGATTGCAATTTGTTTAATGTCATTGTACTGATCCTTAAGCTAACAAAAGAATTCGTTTTTTGAAATGATTGAAATTTGTTTAAGGTTAAAGCATTATTTCGATAAAATGACTGGACTATATGTTTGTAAAAATATTTTCTATTCTATCAGTGCAATTAAGTTGAAGAATTAATATTCATTCTCTTCCTATCTCTCTCTCTCTCACTCTCTCTTACACACACACATACACACTAAAAAAGACGTGATTCATGTGCATAATTAATTTTGCAATTTTCCCACATAATAAGCAATAGCGCCTATTAAGATTAGTTTTCCTTTGGGCACCTTCATTCGGATCTTCAAAAAAGATTTAAAAATAAATAAAACCCTAAATCATGCATACCTTCAAGAAGTTCTTCCCACATGATTACTGATTTCCTTTTGCTTTAGACGTTATAAAATAAAGCAGTTTGAACTTCTATTGATATTTGTTCTTATTACTGTCGTGAAGGGCGATAAGTCGACTTCTATTGATATTTGTTCTTATTACAGTCGTGAAGGGCGATAAGTCGACTTCTATTGATATTTGTTCTTATTACTGTCGTGAAGGGCGATAAGTCGACTTCTATTGATATTTGTTCTTATTACAGTCGTGAAGGGCGATAAGTCGACTTCTATTGATATTTGTTCTTATTACTGTCGTGAAGGGCGATAAGTCGACTTCTTTGATATTTGTTCTTATTACTGTCGTGAAGGGAATTTATTGTGCCGACAAATCGACATCTATATGTGACATCTATATGTGATTGTCTTTCTTAAGATATTTAAAAATTTTAATATAGTTACTTCGTTTCCCTTCTCTGGCATCACTTTAACTTAAACTGACTCGCAGTTAGACAGAAACAATCTAAAACAAACAAACAAACAAACAAATCAAATGTCCAGACTCATCATCAAACGGATTATCTAGATGACTGATACTCATGCTAGAAGTAATGCAGATAACCTACTTCCTTTCTGTACATGGTTACAGTCCACTTCTTTTATACAGGTTACAGTCCACTTCCTTTCTGTACATGGTTACAGTCTACTTCTTTTATACAGGTTACAGTCCACTTCCTTTCTGTACATGGTTACAGTCCACTTCTTTTATACATGGTTACAGTCCACTTCCTTTCTATACATGGTTACAGTCCACTTCCTTTATGTATATGGTTGTTGTATGGTGGGGAATTTTCCCATATACTTTATATACATTTTCATTGTTGCATTCAAATTGAAGTTATTGTAATTTGAATGACGTGTGCATATTGAGTCATGCTGGTTTAGAAGTGAGGTCCTGAACGAATGAGTCAATGCTTGGTGGTAGATTTATTGACCGGTGTTTGAGGCAGATAGGTGATCGAGTGTTTGTTGTTTAAGTTGCGTGATCAATGGCCAATAAGCATAGGTAGAGATTATTTTTGCGGCGGCACATGCGTGCATGTTTTGCTATACAACGGGAAGCGTTGTTAGCTAGGTCAGCGTGTGCGTTCAGAAGTCGTTAGAAAGGCATAAGCGCTAAGTAATTGGTCGTATCGAAAGCGTGTCTAATAGACGCAGGTGTGATCCCAAGTGTGATAAAAGACCCGAAATTTTATCTTCACTCGTTCCTGAAATTGTCTGAGGCTGGCACTGGGAGAATCCTTCCCAACATTATGGGTCGTATATAAGAGCAAAAACCCTTGGTTGCATAAGGTAAAACGTCTTTGTATTGTATGAATGGTTAGGTTTTATTAGGATGTTATATGCTATGTTTTATTTTTGAACATGTTAACATTTCTTTCTTTCCGAGGCTTATGCCAAACTTAGTATTTATTAATAGAGCAATTGACTGGACACTTAGGCTTTGCAATTGTTTGTGTTGCAGGGTTTTTACTTTTGTTTCTGACTGCTGAGCTTAGTGGCTTGTTTTGTAGCTCACTATCTTGGTGGCTGGTTGCTTATTTACAGACTCTGTTTATGTGATTATATGTCCCTGGCTTGAGTGGGATGTTCTGATCTATTGACTGTGGCAGATCTAAGTCTACAAGACTCTGACGTCATTCCAGAGATAAGTGCCCATCCAGAAAGTGACTCCAGTGTAGCAAAATTGCCTTGATGACTTTGTATCTATAATTTTTATCTTGTAAATTTTCTTTATTAAATTTTGTTATTATTTTAAATGCTATTTGTTAGTGAAATAATTTCTTGTTTGCCCTCTGAAGTGATAATCTAATGATTACGTCTTGTCCTCTATTCGTCTATTTATAATCGTCATATATATTTATTCATAAACATTGATTCTCAGCCCTGAGTGGGGGCGGAGCCAAATTGGCGACTACAGTAAATCGATGTAACAGTTGCAGATATACCTATCTAACCAGTGACCCATACTCTGCACCGGCACTTGTAGATGTAGATAACTAATTACATATTTGATATAATTCATTATTACAGTCACCCAGGGTATAGCGGCGACAATGGTTACAGTCTAATTCCTTTATGTACATGATTACAGTCCACTTATTTTATACATGGTTACAGTCCACTTCCTTTATGTATATGGTTACAGTCTACTTCTTTTCTGTATATGGTTACAGCCTATTTCATTTCTGTTCATGGTTACAGCCTACTTCCTTTTGACAGTTATAAGCTACTTCATTTTTTGCAAACAATTACAATCTACTTCCTTCATATGCAGTTATAATATAATTCATTTATGCAAACAATCTACCTCATATACAGTTACATCTTTAATGTTTACAGGTCTCCTTTATATTTGTACACATTTACTCGCCCTTAACTAGTGTAATGTCACTATTGACGTTTCAACCAAGATGATGAGCACTATGCTGCTACAGAGTTCTGATCTCTATACTGTCTGTGTTAGTAGGTAAGCATTACTACAGAGTTCTGATCTCTATACTGTCTGTGTTAGTAGGTAAGCATTACTACAGAGTTCTGATCTATGTAATGTCTGGGTTAGTAGGTAAACAGTACTACAGAGTTCTGATCTCTATACTGTCTGTGTTAATAGGTAAGCATTACTACAGAGTTCTGATTTCTATACTGTCTGTGTTAGTAGGTAAGCATTACTACAAAGTTCTGATCTATGTAATGTCTGGGTTAGTAGGTAAACAGTACTACAGAGTTCTGATCTCTATACTGTCTGGGTTAGTAGGTAAACAGTACTACAGAGTTCTGATCTCTATACTGTCTGTGTTAGTAGGTAAGCATTACTACAGAGTTCTGATTTCTATACTGTCTGTGTTAGTAGGTAAGCATTACTACAGAGTTCTGATCTCTATACTGTCTGTTAGTAGGTAAACAGTACTACAGAGTTCTGATCTCTATACTGTCTGTCTGGGTTAGTAGGTAAACTGTATTACAAATAAAATAAAATTAAAAAATATTGGATGTGCTTCTCTCTATGTTTTACTCATAGTATGGCGTCGGAGATGTTGGTAAATCCTCAAGTCTTTTGTGGTCAACCGCCGTTTCTGTGAATCTGTTACTGAGATAGACTATGTGTTTCAAGCCGCTTAATGGAAATTAGTTATGTTCAGAATCTCACATAACCACTGATACTTTCAAGGTGTGGCAGAGTAAATTTGCATCTCCCTAATTTTAATAGAATCAATACTAAAGCAGAAGTTATTACTACTAATAGTATTGGTAATAATAATAACAACACAACGAAGTGGTAAAACACATATATAGAAATATGTGAGAATTATGGCATAAAAAACCCAGACAGAGCATGGATGCACCAACCAGACGCAGTCACCGAAAGAGAAGAAGTCAAAATACTGTGGGACTTCGAGATAAGAACAGATAGGGTGATCCCTGCACGAAGACCAGACATTTTAGTTCTCAATAAGGCCAACAGAACAGTAACAATCATTGATGTCGCTGTTCCAAGTGATAGAAACATAAAAAAAAAGAAAGAGAAAAAATAGAAAAATACCAAGACCTCAGATTAGAAGTCCAGAGACTGTGGAATGTAAAATCAGAAGTGATACCTATAGTGATATAGTGATAGGAGCCTTGGGGAACATAACATCTGAACTGAAAGGCTATCTGAATAAACTCCCTGGAAACCACAGACTCGCTCCACTACTCAAAGCAGCGCTCCTCGGAAGTGCCTACACCCTCCGTAAAACCTTGGATCTCCCAGAATCTTGGTAAGATTCCGAGACCTTGGATCACAACCAACAGTCAAACAGAAGTCGTGGAAAGAGGCATAATAATAATAACCACCTTAATATTAGTAGAAGCTTTCAGAATCAATACTAAAGCAGCAATACTACTACTAATAATAATCATATAAAAACACTGTGAGAATCAATACTAAAGCAGAAATATTAATACTACTAATAATATAAAAACAATCTGTGAGAATCAATATTAAAGATATTTTACCGAACTGGAGACTATTTTTTTAAAATTTAAACATTTTCTTCCTCTTTAAAGATAATAAAATCTATGGAGTTAATATAATCCTCTGCAAGCTGCATCATTAACCGATGTAAATGTCCAGGGCAAAAATGACCAGGGCAAAAATGTCCAGGGCAAAAATGTCCAGGGCAAAAATGGGGAAAAAAATCCAAACTGAAATCGACTGTGGCATCAGTTTGGCAGTTCCAGTAATATTGAAGCCAGCATCAAAACTCTCTTTAGTTCACGCGAGATCATGTGAGATATCCGAAAACGTGAGATTTTGTAGACTGAGTAAACACACACACACACACACACACACGCGCGCGCACAAAAACCCAATAAAAAAATCTCAACACTGACGACTTTTCTTTTCTAGAAAATACAAAAGTTAACAAACCAAGAAAAGAGCCTTAAGACGCAAAATAAAAGTGAGATAAGAATTATTTGAGATCATAAATATATGTGCGCATGCATGCACGATACAATTTGAAGGAGATTCTTTTTCAACAGATTTATCAGCGCCTTAGAAATGTCACTGTAATTTGCAAGTCGGAATATGTGTAAACGGTTTAGAGAAAGTGACAATTTTCTGTTTTTCAATCCTGCTTCTTCCTCCTCATTTTTATCACCAAAACGTAATTAAAACTCTTAAACGTATAGGCTAAAAGTCTTAATTGACAAGATTAAAACTCCTAATTTACAAGACTAAAAGTAATAATTTACAAGGCTAAAACTCATAATTTACAAAACTAAAAGTCAAAATTGACAAGGCTAAAACTCCTAATGGACAAGACTAAAACTCCTAATTTACAAGACTTAAAGCCCTAATTTACCAGGCTAAAACTCCTAATTTACAAGGTTAAAAATCCTATGTTTACAAGGCTAAAAGTCTGTATCTTTACAAGGCTAAAGGCCCTACCTTTAAAAGGCTAAAAGTCCTAACTTTAAAAGGCCTAACTTTAAAAGGCTAAAAGTCCTACCTTTAAAAGGTTAAAAGTCCTACCTTTAAAAGGCTAAAAGTCCTACCTTTAAAAGGTTAAAAGTCCTACCTTTAAAAGGCTAAAAGTCCTACCTTTAAAAGGTTAAAAGTCCTACCTTTAAAAGGCTAAAAGTCCTACCTTTAAAAGGCTAAAAGCCCTACCTTTAAAAGGCTAAAAGTCCTACCTTTAAAAGGCTAAAAGTCCTACCTTTAAAAGGCTAAAAGTCCCGTCTGTACACAAAAAATGGCAAAGACTCCTTTCATTAAAAGGGTGAAACTCCTGTCCCTTACACGATTAACACAAAATATTATATCTTTACACATGAAAAATGTGCATAAGTTCAAACGAGTTTATCCAGAATAAATACAGTTTCTCACATTTATTACAAATTGAACCTAATATGTCTTTTACATTTTCTGTATATGCTTTTCATACTTTGTTGGTTAAGTTTCTATTAACCAGAAACGTCTAAATGTATGCATGCTAATTATAGTTACAAATTTATATACACCTGATTGACATAATGCCCTATTTAAATTAGAATAAATAAGAAAATATTATGCAAAAGAAAAATAAACATGAATGCACTCAAATGACAGGCTTACTGGGTGCTTTAGACAGATCGATGGGCATTAAAAATGTTGAAATAACATTTTAAAAGTTAAGTTTCTAAAACAGGAGAGATGTGTTAGATCAGTTATCAAAAGCATTCTGCTCTCTGCTTTTGATCAAAGAATTTAACTTTTATTATTTCTTTTATATTTGAGACTTATATGCTGATATTTCGTTTTTAGTTTAACTAAAACTATCTTGGCGTCAACGAATATTTTTCAAAGACAAAAATAAAAAATGGCTCCTAGGACTTTGACAGCATCGATACTATTCCTGGACGATTGCTTCCGAAGGCTTTGACTATATATATCTTTGTTTTATTTGTCACTTTGACTATATATATATCTCTTTGTTTTATTTGTCACTTTGACTATATATATCTTTGTTTTATTTGTCACTTTGACTATATATATATCTCTTTGTTTTATTTGTCACTTTGACTATATATATATCTCTTTGTTTTATTTGTCACTTTGACTATGTATAGCTCTTTGTTTTATTTGTCACTTTGACTATATATCTCTTTGTTTTATTTGTCACTTTGACTATATATATATCTTTGCACTTTGACAATATATATCTTTGTTTTATTTGTCACTTTGACTATGTATAGCTCTTTGTTTTATTTGTCACTTTGACTATGTATAGCTCTTTGTTTTATTTGTCACTTTGACTATATATATATATATATCTCTTTGTTTTATTTGTCACTTTGACTATGTATAGCTCTTTGTTTTATTTGTCACTTTGACTATATATCTCTTTGTTTTATTTGTCACTTTGACTATATATATATCTTTGCACTTTGACAATATATATCTTTGTTTTATTTGTCACTTTGACTATATATATCTCTTTGTTTTATTTGTCACTTTGACTATATATATATATCTTTGTTTTATTTGTCACTCTGACTATATATCTCTTTGTTTTATTTGTCACTTTGACTATATATCTCTTTGTTTTATTTGTCACTTTGACTATATATCTCTTTGTTTTATTTGTCACTTTGACTATATATAGCTCTTTGTTTTATTTGTCACTTTGACTATATATATATATCTTTGTTTTATTTGTCACTTTGACTATATATCTCTTTGTTTTATTTGTCACTTTGACTATATATAGCTCTTTGTTTTATTTGTCACTTTGACTATATATCTCTTTGTTTTATTTGTCACTTTGACTATATATAGCTCTTTGTTTTATTTGTCACTTTGACTATATATAGCTCTTTGTTTTATTTGTCACTTTGACTATATATAGCTCTTTGTTTTATTTGTCACTTTGACTATATATATATATATATCTTTGTTTTATTTGACTATATATATATCTTTGTTTTATTTGACTATATATATCTCTTTGTTTTATTTGTCACTTTGACTATATATATCTCTTTGTTTTATTTGTCACTTTCCACGAGATGAAGATCTGTACAGCTTTACACAATATTAAAATAAATTTAAAAAGAAACACTGTTCTTTAAGATGTACAATTTCTTCTATTATTTCCTGCGCTGCTGAGATAAAGTGCACGTGAAGATTTGTCCAGTCTAACGCAACACTGTTTTAAACATTTACAAATGGACAATTTATGATATTATTTCCTGCACTGCTGAGGCAAAGTGCTTGTGAAGTTTTTGTCCAGAGTCTAACGCAACACTGTTTTAAACATTTACAAATGAAGGCCGACATTCTCCCGACTTAGGAGGAAGTCAGTGTCATAGGCTGAAAGTGGGAGCGGGGAAGAGTCTGGACATGTTTTCTCATTTTCTACTTATAACGAGGTGCGGGATAATCTAATAAATCGAGCTGGAAATATCTGCACGTGTGTCCATATATCTCTGAATCACGGCCACTAGGAAGCTTACATAGTGACGGTCAGAATTCTAAGATCGTATTAGAACACTACACATATCTTGACATGTGTCTTTACATAGAAATATGTAGTGTGATTGCTGTATTAGAACACTACACACATATCTTGACATGTGTCTTTACATAGAAATATGTAGTGTGATTGCTGTATTAGAACACTACACACATATCTTGACATGTGTCTTTACATAGAAATATGTAGTGTGATTGCAAGTGAATACAATATAAAGGGTAGGAGGAAAATGACACAAGATATGACGTCAGGTGAAATACAATATAAAGGGTAGGAGGAAAATGACACAAGATATGACGTCAGGTGAAATACAATATAAAGGGTAAGAGGAAAATGACACAAGATATGACGTCAAGTGAAATACAATATAAAGGGTAAGAGGAAAATGACACAAACTATGGTGTAAGGTGAAATAAAATATAAAAGATAAAACGAAATTGACAAACAAGGTATGACACCAGGCGAAATCTAAAACAAAAGGGGAAAATGATACACAAGACCTTAAGTTGCAAGTCTCAAACACCTATTGTAAGATGAAAGTGATCAACGGGACTTTCTGGTCGTCAATGTGCAACACAACAATGCCAACAAAGACGCGCCTACAAAATGAAAAATAAAATAAAATCCAGATTATAACTTCAGTCTCTGTCTGTCTGTCTGAATCTCTGTCTGTCTGAATCTCTGTCTGCTTGTCTCTGTCTGTCTGAATCTCTGTCTGCTTGTCTCTGTCTGTCTGAATCTCTGTCTGCTTGTCTCTGTCTGTCTGAATCTCTGTCTGCTTGTCTCTGTCTGTATGAATCTGTCTCTCTCATATATATCGAAAGATGCCTCTTCGTGGTCGTAAACTTAGACACACAATCTTGTGTGTTTTAATAGGCATGTATTATGGTATTGGACAAAACCCATGATCATTTCCTCAATCTCATTTTATCTTCACAGGCGTCCCGTATCGGCCTAAATTGAACTCGGCTCAAATTTGTTGCGAGAGGAAGAGTAGAGCAGCTCGTCTCCGCGCTAATAATTATGCAAAAGTGAAAGTGTTTATGAGCAGACAAGTATGTCTGCTTGTTTATTTGTGAGCTTTTCTGTAAGTATTTGTGTATATGAGAGCATGCCCCTGTATGTGTGCGTGCGTGCGTGCGTGTGTGTGTGTGTGTGTATAGAGTTGCACGTGTAGTCAAACAAGTCAGATTTTGTGCTGAAGAAACATCTGTGTACAAGCACTTTGAGAGACACGAACAGTCATGGAAAAAAAAAACATGCTTAGAAATAGGAATACAGACAGTGCTTTTATAGAAACGTTCAAAGGTAGAAAATGCAGTTCTGTGCAGAATAAAAGTCATGTTTATGGATGGAAATAACGTGTTTATAGTGTCTGTGTGAAGAATAAAATCATGCCCATGCATAGAAATAAATATTTATTTTATTAATATCTTACTTTCACTCACACCCAAGCACATACACACAGATACAGACGCACATATGTTACAGACACACACCTCATGGGCACTGCATTCAGTCAAATCTAGTAAAGAAAAAAAAATATGTGCTGTTGTTTAAAGAGTGAGTGAGTGAGTGAGTGAGTGAGTACGTGTGTGTGGATGTTGAGTTGCTTGAATGTAGGAATTAACTATGCACAGTATAAGAGTATTATGAGTAACAATACCATTCTATTTATAGATGCATGAAGGCAGTAACAACTAAGAAAGAGTAAAAGCATAAAAATGTGTATAGTTTAGAAATGGCAAGCACGACAAGCTCATTATGTAGAACGTACATCAGGAAATGTACAACCTGCAATGTGAAATTGTACTGCAGGTTATACAGAACGTGCAATGTGATTGTATATTACAAATAGAGATACATTACCTCACTATTCACAGCTTGACCGTTACAAACAGGAATACTCTACTTCACTATTCACAGCTTGACCGTTACAAACAGGAATACTCTACTTCACTATTCACAGCTTGACCGTTACAAACAGGAATACTCTACTTCACTATTCACAGCTTGACCGTTACAAACAGGAATACTCTACTTCACTATTCACAGCTTGACCGTTACAAACAGGAATAATCTACTTCACTATTCACAGCTTGACCGTTACAAACAGGAATACTCTGCTTCACTATCCACAGCAAATCTGGCATTCAGTTACTTAAAGAAACAATTTATGAATTGAAACCTCACTTGAAATCTAGATCTAACAATAAATAATAGAGACAAGAAATCAGCTTAGAAACTAGAAACCAGAGTTAATGCTAAAGCGTACTGCTCCATATCGGCCTTTGTGTCGCTCTTTTGACGGGCTTCAGCATAACATCGGCCTTTGTGTCGCTCTTTTGACGGGCTTCAACATAACATCGGCCTTTGTGTCGCTCCTTTGACGGGCTTCAACATGACATCGGCCTTTGTGTCGCTCTTTTGACGGGTTTCAACATAACATCGGCCTTTGTATCGCTCTTTTGACGGGCTTTAACATAACATCGGCCTTCGTGTCGCTCTTTTGACGGGCTTCATTCAACATGACATCGGCCTTCGTGTCGCTCTTTTGACGGGCTTCAACATAACATCGGCCTTAGTGACGCTCTTTTGACGGGCTTCAAAATAAATTTTTCTACTTTGGAATGATGGCAGATTCCAGGACTGCGCTGGTCTCGCCACCTGGCGCGAGGTGCGCCACTGTTCGGAGATTTCAGATAATGATGGACAGAGTAGAGAAGTGTAAATAATAAAGTCAACAGCATAATGATGGACAGAGTAGAGAACTGTAGATAATAAAGTCGGCAGCATAATGATGGACAGAGTGGAGAACTGTAGATAATAAAGTCCGCAGCATAATGATGGACAGAATGGAGAACTGTAGATAATAAAGTCAACAGCATAATGATGAATATGTCTGCTGCTTTATCCGTTGCATGCGAGCATTGGGTTTGTCTGGTAGGTCAAAGGCCACAGCAATCCGAGATCCGTGGAATGTTAGGTAGGTGGTAAATGGTGTTGACTTTGCTATACCTTTGCTGTCTTGCTCTTTCTTTACTGTCGTTGTTGTCTTTCGTGTCGTTGAGGCTAGAAATAAATGGTGTTGCTATAGCTTTGCTGTCTTGCTCTTTCTTTACTGTCGTTGTTGTCATCCGTGTCGTTGAGGCTATCCCTGGTTTTCTCCTTTGGGTTTACCTCTGTAGCTAATAGCTTGAGGCCAGGAGAGCTGGGTCTAGTATTATCTGGATCCTGTCATTGTTGTCTTCGTGTCGTTGAGGCTATCCCTGGTATAGCTGGAGGCCAGGAGAGCTGAATCTAGTATTATCTGGATCCTGTCCGCAATGGATAGTTGAAGAATCCCCAATCTTGTAGCCATCTATTTCTGTGCTGATGTTGTTTATGCTGATGTTGGTGGTGGTCGTGATGTTCTTTATGGTTATTTTCCTGTCTCTATTGTTGATGAATGGCTATTCCCTTCGTGTTTCTTTGGGATTTTAGTGCTCGAAATCAACACTGTAAGGGTACTTAAACACATTACGAACGACTAGATCACTAGAACTACCATTATTAGGTTAGTGTTAGCACGCTAACTATTGGTTATTAATTATTAGGTTACAGTGTTAGCACGCTAACTATTGGTTATTAATAAATATTGAAGATATTGGAGAATTTTCATTCAACCAAGTGTTAGTGTGATAACTATTGGTTATTAATAAATATTGAAGATATTGGAGAATTTTCATTCAACCAAGTGTTAGTGTGATAACTATTGGTTATTAATAAATATTGAAGATATTGGAGAATTTTCATTCAACCAAGTGTCAATGAACGTCAGCATGGTCATGTAGTCCCTGTTCGTCATGTGATTGCCTACGTCCTGTCCGACACTAAATATACAGATGTGCTGTCTTGTTATAGGAGAGTGGTCTATTAATTATCGTCAATGGCTAAGCTGGCCAATGTCCTCTGAGGTCTGTCAGGTGAACCGACCTCACGCTTTTTGACGGTATGGGTTCTCCGGGCGGCATTTAATGGTAAGCGTGCTTACGCCGTTTAATCAAGCATTTATTAAGCTCCAAATTTCGGACTGTAGGTAACCGGTTGACCAAACGATTAAAATATGCAGGTGAGCATGACATGTAAATAGCTACGAACAATTATTTTATACAACAATATTTTATACAACAATATTTTATACAATAATATTTTATACAATAATATTATATACAATAATGTTTAGAGAAATTTAATTGTAAAAATATAAGTATGGCTAGAGACTTAACTAATCCGTACAGTGATCATCACCGAAGTAGGACAGTATCGCATTTTACCAGGCTCTGTGACATTGTGGTGACAGTATCGCATTTTACCAGGCTCTGTGACTTTGGGGTGACAGTATCGCATTTTACCAGGCTCTGTGACTTTGGGGTGACAGTATCGCATTTTACCAGGCTCTGTGACATTGTGGTGACAGTATCGCATTTTACCAGGTTCTGTGACTTTGTGGTGACAGATCGCATTTTGCCAAGCTGTGACATTGTGGTGACAGTATCGCATTTTGCCAAGCTCTGTGACTTTGTGGTGACAGTACTGACTTTCCCAAGGAGATGTTGCAGCCAGTCTCGCGTAGATCGCACTAGCTCGCCCGCTACTGCTATTTGTACTCAGTGAAAGCTAGAGTGCTCTCCCATCTAGATCTCAAAAGGCAAGGAGAGGCTTCTTCATAATCAGTGTTATGCACTGAATTTACGTTCTCTTTTTTTCCAACAAGGAGCCGCTGTAATTATCACAGGTCAACTTATGTTGTGTCAGACAAGTTGTTACTGTAATTATCACAGGTCAGCTTATGTTGTGTCAGACAAGTTGTTACTGTAATTATCACAGGTCAGCTTATGTTGTGTCAGACAAGTTGTTACTGTAATTATCACAGGTCAGCTTATGTTGTGTCAGACAAGTTGTTACTGTAATTAACACGTCAGCGCATGTTGTGTCAGACAAGTTGTTACTGTAATTAATATGTCAGCGCATGTTGTGTCAGACAAGTTGTTAGTGTAATTAACATATGTTAGCGAATGTTGTGTCAGACACAAGTTAGTGTAATTAACATGTCAGCTCATGATTTTATGTCAAACAAATGGTCACCTTTTTTGTGTGTCACATGTCACTTTTTCAGCTCTGGAGCATTTGTAATTTAATTATTTGTACAAATTACTTTCTTGTAATTAGATAGCATGTCATTATTATTTTTCTCTTTGCTTTATTACATGAAATACGGTAACAGTTTTTTAAGCGCACGAGTGTTTGGCTTTATGTAAAATGATATTGTGTAAATACAGGAATGACATGTATTGTGTAAACACACAGGAATGACATGTATTGTGTAAACACAGGAATGACATGTATTGTGTATATACAGGAATGACATGTATTGTGTAAACACACAGGAATGACATGTGTAAACAGACAGGAATGACATTTTTTTAATGTAAAGAGATCCTGGTTACGAGAAACAGCATATTGTATGTAACACAGGAATGGCATGTTTTATGTAAACAGTTCCTGGTTACGAACAGAAATGCCTTACTGATAAACGCGTTCAGACTAAGGCAAGAAATGTTTACACGAGAAATTGTTTTCGCCACAAACCAATCATAACTCACAAAGAAAGAAAAACAGAAAGAAAGAAAGAAAGAAATGCGGAAAGAAATGCAGAAAGAAAGAAAAAGGAAAGGAAGGAAAAGAAAGAAAGAAAAAAGGAAGGAAGAAAGAAAGAAAGAAAGAAAGAAAGAAAGAAAGAAGTACAAGCGCACTCCAAAAGTACAAACTACTGCTCAGTGACCTACCTTGTCTGACGTCACCACTCCCAAACCATTCAACTGAGTTTCCACTTAAATTACTCAGAGGGAGGGGCGAGCCTTCTTCACCTTACTGTCGGGGACCTGGCCGCGTCCGTTTCTCGAGATGGCTGGCACCAGGCAAGGAAATCTTATGCGCGAGTGACGGCACAGATCAGTGGCAAACTCTCGAAGTACAGAATGCACCGTTCAGTCTATTGCAACAGACGAGTCTAATCAGTCTATTGTCACTGGTGCCGCGCGCCGCGAGGCCAGCGCTTGTAATACAAAACAGATTGCTAAACGAGTGCAGCGAGCCGAATGACAAAGTAATTTCTTGAAACTTAAGTCTGCGCAGCGACATATGTCTGTGAATGAAATTTATTTTTAAAGTACCGACTGCCTTCAAATTTTGACTGGTGTTTTTTGTAGTATGCTTCCAGAATGTGTGCGTATATGTTCGTGAGCATAATTATGACTGTGTGCGCATATGGAGATGAGAGTGTGAGTGTGTGTGTGTGTGTGTGTGTGTGTGTGTGTGTGTGTGTGTGTGTGTGTGTATGTGTGTGTGCGCGCGCGCGCATGAACAATTAAAGGCGCAGTATTCCAAATTTAAACTCCACACCTAACAGACAACAGGAAGAGCGAGCCGGTTCCTGAACAGAACGGTGCAATGGAAACAACCGTCCCACAGCCAATCTACGACGTGGTACCCGACGATAACACACATCCAAGGCGATGTCTACTGATGTTTTCATCTCGCCAAGGATGAGATGACGAAAAACACGTGCGGCAGGCGGCCCTGCAGTTTACCGAACAGGAGGATTAGGGAGACGACAAGAGGATTAACGCCCTTGATTTATTAAGAAATGGCGTCGATGCTCAACAGACGCCATCTGTGCCGGTTTCTGGTTTTAAATTGACAGTCTGAACTAAAAAAACACTCCACCAACCTACCCCTTCTCCCAAGCAGATCACAATGTGGACCCCCACTCCCTTGCACCAGGCAGACATCTCTCATTTTCCACCAACACTAATGCAACAGAGCCGATAGATATTTTAAAAATTAACAATAAATAAAATATTTATTTACAATTAAATTAAAACTCATATTTTGTAAACAGGTTAAGTAGTTGTTTTTATTTTTTTTAATGTTTGAGTTCTTTGCTTCCTTTTCAGACAATCTGCGCAATATTTTGAAATTAACAGATAGCGATTACATGACTGATCACTGGGCTAGTACATCACATCACATGTAGCTAGAAATTATATCAAATATATTAAATCAGCTGTTACGTCACACTATACAGAGCGAGCAATGACGTCATACGTCCTGGACCTAGCAATTACGTCAATCTACACATAAAGTCCATTCAAGAAAGAGGAAAGAGACACAGAGGTGGAGAGAGTGAGGGAGGGACAGGATATAGAAAGGGAAAGGAGAGTATGCAGAAAAGGGGGATACAAAGAGGAAGAATGACGGGGGGGGGGGAGGAAGAGAGAGAGCGAGGGAGGGAAGAATGGGAATGGGGAAACAGAAAGCACAGTGGGAGAGAGAGAGAGAGGGGGGGGGGTTAAAAGGAAAGAAATTTCAAGGGGAGGAGAGAGAGTGTGTGTGTGTGTGGGGGGGGTAGATGGAGAGAAAGAATGTAAGCTCCAGGATTAGTTTTGTGGTTAGCGCTATGGAAAATGCTTTTCGAGGGAGGGTGAGATGGAATCTGCGTTCAATCCTGACCAGTGGCGGGCAGTCCTTGTCGATGTGAATTATTCTTCGCTAAGAACAAGTATCCCTGACTCGTATCAGTAAATCAATGACTTGCACTGACCACAAAGGATCGACTGATGTCTGAGTCCGTTCTTTCACGTATTTCTGTCTGGTATCAATATGTATCAACGACACAATCTCTCTCACTCACTCTCTCACAAGCACACACATATCTTTACGACACATATCTGATTCAGTCTTAGATAAGCCACACAAATTATTGTTGGAAACAAAATGATTACAAGAAAGGCAGATAACTCTGTGTACGAAACCAATTCTTTCATCATCGTGATGTGTGGGTTTTGTTTATATGTTCACATATTATCAGCATAGTATTCACTTGATTTGCATTTTTGTGTGTTTTGTTCTGTATGGCGTTTCTCTTTCACACCCATTTGCTGTTTGTTATTTGTAAAACAATCTCATGCTTGGTGGTAACTTTCAGTTTCTCTTTCACACCCATTTGCTGTTTGTTATTTGTAAAACAATCTCATGCTTGGTGGTAACTTTCAGTTTCTCTTTCACACCCATTTGCTGTTTGTTATTTGTAAAACAATCTCATGCTTGGTGGTAACGTTCAGTTTCTTACTTTATATTCTGTCCTCGATGTGCTGAGACTGAAAAGCTTTCTAGACACAGAGCTTAGAATTTAAGCGCCACATCACTGGCTACATTATGTTATATATTACATTATGTTGTACATTACATTATGTTATACATTACATTATGTTATACATTACATTATGTTATATATTATATTACATTATGTTGTACATTACATTATGTTATATATTACATTACATTATCTTTATTAATGAAATATCAATATGCTCTCGATGAAGAAAAGTGAAAAACAAAACATTAAATCTTAATTTCATCTCGTGTCGTCACAGATTTGATTACCCAGTTCTGAAGAAAGCAACACCCCAGCTCTGACTGATCAATGTTTAAGAAATAAATCCCTCCTTCCCCCCAAAAAAATCCCTCCACTGTGTAGGAAACTAAAACACCAAAAAAATTTGACTGACCAATCTTGAGTGACAAATATTTATGAAATACAATCGTCAAATTTCTTTACTGTCCAATATTTATGAAATAAAATCGTCAAATTTCTTTACTGTCCAATATTTATGAAATAAAATCGTCGAATTTCTTTACTGTCCAATATTTATGAAATAAAATCGTCAAATTTCTTTACTGTCCAATATTTATGAAATAAAATCGTCAAATTTCTTTACTGTCCAATATTTATGAAATAAAATCGTCGAATTTCTTTACTGTCCAATATTTATGAAATAAAAACACCCGAAACCGTGACAAACCGATGTTTATGAGCTAAAAACATCCAAAACTCGATTAACCAAATTTATGACATAAAAATACCCAATGATCTGACTGGTCTAGTTAAAACACTAAAGGACTGACTGACAATTACTGATAAAATAAAATAATCCAAACACAGGACAAACCAATATTTATGAAACAAACAAAACCCCCACCCCCGCCATTAAAGTGCAAAAAGTTCAGTATCCACGTCTGCAACGGATTCGGAGAAGATGAACAGGTGGCGACGATGTCCGTTAAAAGTCCGTTAGATCAGTGGTCCCCAACCTTTTCATCGCCGCGGACCGGTCAACGTTTGATATTTTTACTGCGGCCCGATGATGTGGTGGGGACGTTGATTGTTTATATTTTAGATTGTTTTGATTTAATAATTTTAATTTTATTGTATTTAAACGTGCCTTCAAATTAAAATACAGTTACACCAAAAAATGAATATAAAGTGATTTAACATTTTAACTCACTAGAATGCTAAATCAATGAGAACCCTGAGCTTGTTTCTTTGCAACGAGACGGTTCCATCTGGGGGTAATAGGAGACAATTACACTCGAAGTGTGTTGCTTATGTCCACCCGTTGTTTTGTTTTGGTTGCTGTCACTGCAGAAAACCCCGCTTCACACAGATAGGATGTCGGAAATGGCAATAGGGATTTAAGTGCTGTGGTGGCCGTTGTTGTATTGGCGAGTGAGGGGGTTTACAGAGCCCAGGCTAATACCACATCAAGTCTGTACTTAGTGTGTATGTGCGCCCAGGATGTTCACCAGTGTTGTTGTTGTCGTTGTCGTCGTTGGCACTCTTGTTGTTGATGTTCCCGGTATCCGTTGGGCTGTATGTAGGTGGGTGTTGGCGGCCAGTATAGGTGGTCAAGCATTAGTTGAATTAGATCCGCAAAGGGGTGGTTATAATATCCCCACTGCATGTGATGTTGCTCCCTGTGCTGCCACCGTTGTTGTTGTCGGCGGTGGTTGTTGTCGCAGCGCTGCCGTTGTTGTTGTGGCTGTAGTAGATGATACAGTTGTTGTCGCCTGATGTGTTGTGCGGGCGCCTTCTTTTTGATTTGGGGCTCCGTTCTGTAGTTTTTCCTTGTGTGTCTGTTGTGGTTGTCTTTGTTGCAGTCCCTGGTGGTGACTCTGGCTGTGGATTGGTGGCAGTTGGTTTAGTCGCTGTTGTTGTTTCTTGTGGTGTAGTTGGAGCGTTGTCGACTTCTGTTTCGGCCTGTGCGTCAGTTGTCTTCACTTCTTTTTCTGTTTGTATTTTTCTTTCTTGCGTCTTGATATGTACCATTTGTGTGCTAGAGATTTTTTGGCGTTTCTTCTTATTTTCGGTGGTAGTTGTTTTAATTTCTTTTTCTTTGCTGATAGAGCTTGTATTCTGAGTTTCCTTATTATCTGTTGTGGGTTTTGGAGTTTGCGAGAATGCCTGTCTGATTTCTTGTTTTGCTGTTTGAGTTGAATTCACTTTGGCCGTATGTGGAATTTTCCAGATGATGTTGGTGTTTATTCCCTGTTCTCTTGTAGTGGCTTGTAGAGTTTGGGTGGAAACGTGGCTTTTTCCTTCAAAGACTGTTTGAGTTGTGCCGTCTTCCTGTGTGGGTTTTCGCGTTGTTTCCTCCTTTTCCGTTTGTGAAGAGCGTGTTTTTGTTGTCGGCGTTATTTTCCAGATGATGTCTGTCTGTGTTTCACAGTCTGTTGATGTAGTTTTTTTTCCGGTTGTCTTGTCAGGTGCTTGTTTAAAATCTTGTGGAGACCAATTGCGGTTAAGATGGCTTGTTGTCTAGTGGTAAGTTCATCTTCCGTTTTTGTGTGGAAGAGGGTCAACAGCAAATTAGTGAACGCATTTTTAGTTCAACGTTTTCAGTTTCTTAGTGTGAAGGTGAAGGGGGTAACTTTTCGTATGCCCCCATTTTCGGTTGGTATACTGATTTCATAGCAGTATTTTGTCCAGTCTTCTCCTTGTGTACTTCTTAATGTTTGCACCTCTTCAAGCCTCTTTTGCCGTATCTGTCTCAGCTGGGCTATGCGCTCGTTTGTGAAACAGAAAGGGCCGTCCGCATCTTCTGTGACTGGCTCAGAATCGCGTAAAATGTCACTTGGTGGAGTGGGCAGTAGTGGCATTTTTGCCAGCCGTGAAAAGGGCTGAGGCTTGGTGCTGGCTTGTCTGGTGTGGTGCTTTGACATGACTCTCCTCCCGGCGGTCCGATGGATGGAGTGCGTTCGTCGGTGGTCCGAAGCGAAGTGTGTTGGTGTGGTTGGGAAGGAGCGCTCGAATTCTTTAAAAGCAAAGACAGATGATCGTGCACCAACTGGAAGACTGAATGCTCAGGCTCAATCTCGTCCATGGAAAGTCGCACAAACCCGAGAGAAATACACCACAGTAAATAAAATTGGGCGGCCCGGTACCATTTGATCCAAGGACCGGTACCGGTCCGCGGCCCGGGGGTTGGGGACCACTGCGTTAGATGACGCAATTCAAGTCTGTTTGACGGTTGGAATGGAAAGACAGAAAGATAAAATGTAAACAGTGTCAAAAAATAAAAATAAAACTTGAAAACAAAAACGCCGGACATCTAAGAAAGCTCTTGGAGTAAGGGTTACTCTTGGAGTTAGGGTTACTCTTGGAGTAAGGGTTACTCTTGGAGTAAGGGTTACTCTTGGAGTTAGGGTTACTCTTGGAGTTAGGGTTACTCTTGGAGTAAGGGTTACTCTTGGAGTAAGGGTTACTCTTGGAGTAAGGGTTACTCTTGGAGTTAGGGTTACTCTTGGAGTAAGGGTTACTCTTGGAGTTAGGGTTACTCTTGGAGTAAGGGTTACTCTTGGAGTAAGCAGAAAGACATTGTCTAACGAAATCAGCTGGAGGCCAACAGGGGTTGTCTTCCCTCGGTCACTGAAGTGCTTGGCCATGCAGAAGTAAAGAGATAACTTAAACTAGCGTTCCTGTAATAAAGTCTGAAGAACAACCAACGGATCAAACGATTTCCGAAAAAATCAGCCTGGTGAGGAGTAGCCTTTTCCTTGTTCGTTTGCATACATTGACTGTTTGCTTGCTTGTTAATTTCTTGCAGTTGCCCTTTATATATTTTACATGTTTGCTTGCTTGTTAATTTCTTGCAGTTGTCCTTTATATTTTTTACATGTTTGTTTGCTTGCTTGTTAATTTCTTGCAGTTGCCCTTTATATTTTTTACATGTTTGTTTGCTTCTTTACTTCTTTCTTGCTTGTCTGTGTGCTTGCCTGTCTTTAACTTTGCTTTTTACTTGCTTGTCTGTGTGCTTGCCTGTCTTTAACTTTGCTTTTTACTTGCTTGTCTGTGTGCTTGCCTGTCTTTAACTTTGCTTTTTACTTGCTTGTCTGTGTGCTTGCCTGTCTTTAACTTTGCTTTTTACTTGCTTGTCTGTGTGCTTGCCTGTCTTTAACTTTGCTTTTTACTTGCTTGTCTGTGTGCTTGCCTGTCTTTAACTTTACTTCTTTCTTGCTTGTTTGTGTGCTTGCCTGTCTTTGACTTTGCTTTTTACTTGCTTGTTTGTGTGCTTGCCTGTCTTTAACTTTGCTTCTTTTTTGCTTGTTTGTGTGCTTGCCTGTCTTTGACTTTGCTTTTTACTTGCTTGTTTGTTTGCACTATTTTTTTTCATTTCTCTGCATGTTTGTTTGCTTCTTTAATTATTTCTTAAGTGTCTGTGAGTTTGCTTGTTTATGCGCTTTGTTTTCTTCGTTTGCTGTTTTGCTTGTGCGTTAACTTGGACGTACTGTCTGACGGCAAAGAAAGTTAGATAACTCGATCTGGCCAGGAAAGATTAGAACTGAAATCTATTCAAACACCTCGCGAGCGCTGTCGAGACGAAAAGTAGCGACAGACAGAGAGACGTCTCCACTGATAGATTTCTCCACTGCCCTTGTCATTGGGACTCTGAAACAGACGCTATGGCCAAGGCATCAGAGAACCGTTCTCTCCCACCCCCCATACATCTCCCTTGCAAGGAAAGGTGACAGCCATTTGTACGGTCTTTCAACTCCCCAGGCTCCTTCAAGCAGCGCCGTAGGGAATCCTAAAAGTACGCACGCACGCACCAAGTGGCGACAATTCAACTGAACAGCACGCTCGGCCACCTTTCCGTAACAAGATATTTGTATGGAGGAAACGGAAAGTAATCAACGTTTTAAAGGATGGATGGGTGGGAATACATAATTCAGACAATCACATGTAATAACAAAAAAATTAAGACGTCAAAACCACGACTACATGTAATTTTAGACTTTAATATAAACTTTCAATTTCAAAATAAAAATTTTAAAACTTTAACAAACTGCAAGGTCTTTTCTTTTAATTTTGTTGGTTTCTTTTTATAAGAAATATTTATTTTGTGTACCCAAATCGCAGCCATGCTTAGTACCTATAGTACAGTTTTCACATCACTAGCAATTCTTATTACCTCTAGTACAGTTTTCACATCACTAGCCATGCTTAATACTTATAGTACAGTTTTCACATCGCTAGCAATTCTTATTACTTCTAGTACAGCTTTTACATCACTAGCCAATGCTTAATACCTATAGTACAGTTTTCACATCACTAGCAATTCTTATTACCTATAGTACAGTTTTCACATCACTAGCCATGCTTAATACCTAAAGTACAGTTTTCACATCACTAGCCATGCTTAATACTTATAGAACATTTTTCACATCACTAGCAATTCTTATTACCTCAGTACAGCTTTCACATCAATAGCCTTGCTTAATAACTATAGTACAGTTTTCACATCACTAGCAATTCTTATTACCTATAGTACAGTTTTCACATCACTAGCTATGCTTAATACCTAAAGTACAGTTTTCATATCACTAGCCATGCTTAATACCTATAGAACATTTTTCACATCACTAGCAATTCTTATTACCTCTAGTACAGCTTTCACATCAATAGCCATGCTTAATACCTATAGTACAGTTTTCACATCACTAGCAATTCTTATTACCTATAGTACAGTTTTCACATCACAAGCCATGCTTAATACCTATAGTACAGTTTTCACATCACTAGCTTAATACCTATAGAACAGTTTTCACATCACTAGCAATTCTTATTACATCTAGTACAGCTTTCACATCATTAGCCATGCTTAATACCTATAGTACAGTTTTCACATCACTAACAATTCTTATTACCTATAGTACATTTTTCAAATCACTACCAATTCTTATTACCTATAGTACAGTTTTCACATCACTAGCAATTATTATTACCTATAGTACAGTTTTCACATCACTAGCCATGCTTAATACCTACAGTACATTTTTCAAATCACTACCAATTCTTATTACCTATAGTACAGTTTTCACATCACTAGCAATTATTATTACCTATAGTACAGTTTTCACATCACTAGCCATGCTTAATACCTACAGTACATTTTTCACATCGCTAGCAATTCTTAATACCTACAGTACAGTTTTCACATCACTAGCAATTCTTATTACCTATAGTACAGTTTTCACATCACTAGCCATGCTTAATACCTACAGTACATTTTTCACATCACTACCAATTCTTATTACCTATAGTACAGTTTTCACATCACTAGCAATTCTTATTACCTATAGTACAGTTTTCACATCACTAGCCATGCTTAATACCTACAGTACATTTTTCACATCACTACCAATTCTTATTACCTATAGTACAGTTTTCACATCACTAGCAATTCTTATTACCTATAGTACAGTTTTCACATCACTAGCCATGCTTAATACCTACAGTACATTTTTCACATCACTAGCAATTCTTATTACCTATAGTACAGTTTTCACATCACTAGCCATGCTTAATACCTACAGTACAGTTTTCACATCACTACCAATTCTTATTACCTATAGTACAGTTTTCACATCACTAGCAATTCTTATTACCTATAGTACAGTTTTTACATCACTAGCCATGCTTAATACCTACAATACATTTTTCACATCACTAGCAATTCTTATTACCTACAGTACAGTTTTCACATCATTAGCCATGCTTAATACCTACAGTAGAGTTTTCACATCACTAGCCATGCTTAATACCTACAGTACAGTTTTCACATCACTAGCAATTCTTATTACCTACAGTACAGTTTTCACACCTCTAGCAATACTTAACACCTGTCGCCGCTGTACTCTGAGATGATGTTGTAATAATGAATTATATCAAATATTAGCAACAATTATGATATATATATATATCTACAAGTGCCGGCGCAGAGAATGGATCACTGGTGAAATATGCATGTCTGCAACCGTTATGCCGATATGATGGTACGCCGCCAATACTTACTACATAAAGTACAATTTTCACACCACTTTTCATATTTAATAGATACATTACAATTTTCACACCACTTTTCATACTTAATAGATACATTACAGTTTTCACACCACTTTTCATACTTAATAGATACATTACAGTTTTCAACCACTTTTCATTCTTAATAGATACATTACAGTTTTCACACCACTTTTCATACTTAATAGATACATTACAGTTTTCACACCACTTTTCATACTTAATAGATGATACATTACAATTTTCACACCAATAGCCATGCTTAATACCAATAGCACATTTTTAACATCACTAGCCCTAATGAAAATCTAAGGCATAGTCTTGACACCACTAGCCCTAATTAAATATTTATAGCATAGTCGTAACACAACTAGCCCTAATTAATATCTGTAGCATAGTCTTAACGCCACAAAACATAATTAATATCTATAGGATAGTCCTAACCCCTTTAGCCATACTTCGTACCCGTAACTCAGTGTTTACACCACTAGCCAAGGTTAATACCTATAGTGGTTTTAATTCCACTAACTGCTTAATAAGTGTAGGAGAGTTCTAACACCACTAGCCATACTTAATAAGTCTAGCACAGTTCTAACACCACTAGCCATACTTAATAACTCTAGCACAGTTCTAACAACATTAGCCATATTTAATAAATCTAGCACAGTTTTAACACCACTAGCCATACTTCATAATTCTAGCACAGTTCTAACACCAATAGCCATACTTAATAACTCTAGCACAGTTCTAACACCACTAGCCATAATAACTCTAGCACAGTTCTAACACCACTAGCCATACTTAATAACTCTAGCACAGTTCTAACACCACTAGAATACTTAATAAGTCTAGCACAGTTCTAACAACACTAGCCATACTTAATAACTCTAGCAGAGTTTTAACACCAAATAGCCATACTTAATAACTCTAGTACAGTTCTAACACCACTAGCCACACTTAACAACTCTAGCACAAGTTTAACGCCACTAGCCATGCTTAATAACTCTAGCACCGTTTTAACATCACTAGTCGGAGTCAATATCTAGTTACCTTAATCTAAGTACATGTAAACCGATTTTATACATGTTAGCCAGATTAAAAACCCGTCTACCCCAATTTTAATACATGTAAGTTCGAGGTTATAGACTAACACAAACTTAATACCCAGTTACTCCAAGCTTAATGCGTGTATGTAATCATGTAATGTATTTTTGTTATTTGTTCTAATTCCCCAAAGAGCTCAAGCTTATAAGACTAACACAATCTTAACACCCATTTACTCCAAGCTTAATACGTGGTTGTAATCATGTAATGTATTTTTATTATTTGTTCTAATTCCCAAAGAGCTCAAGGCAATCATGCAGTCCAGCTAGGGAGTGGGTGAGAAGTGATCGATAAAAATCCGAGTGACTAAATGCTAAGGGTCTTCTGCATGCGAGGCGAGTGGCTTTTATCTCACAGCAATGAGATTTGCAACAGCAGTATTCAGGAATTAATACACGAAACAGTCAGCCGCCACCACCTCCATCACCTTCTCATATTCTAAATTGCAAACCTCTTACTGGCATTATAACATGGCATTATAACAAGGTATTATAACATGGCATTATAACAAGGTATTATAACATGGCATTATAACAAGGCATTATACCATGGCGTTATAACAAGGCATTATAACATGGCATTATAACATGGTATTATAACATGGCATTATAACAAGGCATTATACCATGGCATTATAACAAGGCATTATAACATGGCATTATAGCAAGGCATTATAACATGGCATTATAACAAGGTATTATAACATGGCATTATAACAAGGCATTATACATGGCATTATAACAAGGCATTATAACATGGTATTATAACATGGTATTATAACAAGTCATTATAACATGGCTTTATAGCATGGCATTATAACAAGGCATTATAACATGATATTATAACAAGGCATTATTACCAGACTGTGACAAGAGAGCAAGTAAAGTGTTTCTGAAACTGTACAGTCCCTGTATCTAAATAGTCTCAACATTAAGTCACGTCCTGGCACAAACAGTATCTAGCTTCAAAATTACGTCATTTTCCGGCAGAAAATGCATCTAGTCTCAACATTGGGTCATGTCCTGGCACAAACTGTATCTAAATAGTCTCAACATTACTGGCACAAACTGTATCTAAATAGTTTCAACATTGCGTCATATCAGGTACCTAAATAATCTCCATATTACGTCGTGTCCTGGAACAACTGTATCTAAACCTGAGTATGATGGGTGGAAAATTAAAATGAATGTAAAGCTAGGAACATAAATAAATGTATTCATGGGAAGGATTGGTTATAAGTCACATTGTGAGTGAAAATTCGAGCATCATTTAGCAAATGACTTTGACAGTACCTAAGCTGCCATTGGAGATGAGTGCCCAATGCACAAATCAGCATTACCTATTACCAGGCAGGCACACAGCAAAAAACAACAACAACAACAAAAACGTGTAGTGCCGGATCAATCGATGAAATGAAATTAAACTCAGTGCCTATGGCTGTACTGATAACATCATAGTGTACTTGATCACGTGGTGTGCTGGCAGTTTTTATAACTTTTGTTCCTCACCTGCTCGGTTATTATTTCTAAATTTTAAGTCACATTGCGAGTGAAAATTTGAGCATCATTTAGAAAATGACCTGGTGACCATGTGAGAAAAAACTCCCACGTCAAGGATGCTTAGTGTTGCTCGAAAAACTCCCATGTGATCAAAGGAATGTGTTTCACATTCCCACGAAAGCGACAATGCAACATAAAGCTGGCCATGTGGCTAAAATAAAACTCATGTGTATTTGATTATGTCACAATGCGAGTGAAAATTCGAGTAAATGACCTTGACCATAGTTATTTTTAATGAGTACTTTGACGTTTCGGGAATGCGACAATGCAATATAAAGGTGACCATATGAAAAATCTCCCATGTGCTCGAAGGTCAAGGACGATTTAGCACTGTTCAAAACACTCCCAAGTGTTCAAAGGCCAAGGATGCTTTAGCGTTTTACACAGAACATGAAAACTATATATATATAATAGTAACCACAATAATTCCTGTCGTGGAAAAACAGTATCTAGTTTTCGACATTACGTCATATCTCAGCATAAAATGTATATAGTCTCAACGTTACGTCATATCACGGCACAAAATGTATCTAGTCTCAACATTACGTCACATCTCAGCACAAAATGTATCTAGTCTCAACGTTACATCATATCTCAGAACAAAATGTATCTAGTCTCAACGTTACGTCATATCTCAGCATAAAATGTATATAGTCTCAACATTACGTCATATCTCAGAACAAAATGTATCTAGTCTCAACGTTACGTCATATCTTAGCATAAAATGTATATAGTCTCAACGTTACGTCATATCACGGCACAAAATGTATCTAGTCTCAACATTACGTCATATCTCAGCACAAAATGTATCTAATCTCAACGTGACGTCATATCACGGCACAAAATGTATCTAGTCTCAACGTTACGTCATATCACGGCACAAAATGCATTGTCCCACACCAAAATACGGGAGATTATGATTAATAAATTACACTCTGTCATTATAAGTGTCAAATAGTGTAATTATATGATATAATGAAGATAAGCATCGTTAAATTATACTCTGAACACTTTAGTTCAGGAAGCTATTCGATTCTGAGTACTGAGTAATGACGTCTGAACACAGCGACACTCTCTATACAGACAATATTTCTAAACGCATAAATGTCATGACAACAACATTGGGTAGGTGATCAAGGATAACGGTAACAAGAAAAAAAAAAGAGAAAAATAGTTTTGCTATGAGAAAAAGGAAAAAATAAAATTTTTGCTATGAGAAAAAGGAAAAATGGTAACAAGAAAAAAAGAAAAAAAATCAAAAGTTTTGCTATGAGAAAAAGGAAACGTGGTAACAAGAAAAAAAAAATCAAAACTTGCTAAGAGAAAAAGGAAAAATGTCACAGTGTAAATATAAATTATATTCGCATATATTACAAAATTTTGTACAAGTGCATTACATATTTTTCACACGTTTATATTATACAATACTTATTAATACACGTTTACACGACCATATATAATTAATTCCTATCATTATAAATAGGTAAATTATAAAAATAGTGTGGATCGCACGTGGATTATGATTTAGTTTCACAAAAAGTAATCTGCTTCCCAAAGTAACGGTTCACTCACTCACTCACTCACTCACTCACTCACTCACTCACTACCATTCACCACCATCACCACGTCATGAACACACACAGTGAGGTGCATTACTAACACAGAAGAACAAATATCCATAAATGGAAACAAATGATGAACAGAGGAAATATTTCATTGATAAATTCTAATTTGAAAGTAGACATTTCAAAATAAACTTTGTACCGATATATATGATCGGTCAGTATTATAAATGTTGCGTGCGACACAAATCAAAGAGCAAAAAAAAACCCCTAACAAGGAATTAAAGTGCACGTTTCAGGTATGTGATACTGGCGTCCCTTTAAAAATTCCGTGTCCCCCCCCCCCTCCTCAAGTATATGGCCTCCAACAAATTAGTACGAATTGGCTCACCGCTGATCCTCGAGCTAAAGATAATGAATAGTTACGCACGAATTGGCTCATCACTGATCCTTGAACTAATGATAATGAATAGTTAAGTACGAATTGGCTCACCACTGATCCTTGAGCTAATGATAATGAATTGTTAGGTACACTAGAATTATCACAAACAGCGAAGGCGCAAATGCAGCAGATGCTCGACCACCCTTCAACCACCTCCAGTTATTTTTGGAAGGTAGGTACTGGGTCACGAAGGGCAGATAAGTTCAATACTACGAAGATCGACAGCTCGTTGTAGTATATATGTATGGCCTAATGACTTTACAGTGAAGGAACTTCGCAATAAATGTTAGGAGTGTGTGTGTGTGTGTGTGTGTGTGTGTGTGTGTGTGTGTGTGTGTGCGCGTTTATTATATTATGCCTATAAATATATCGTTAATAAATCTCATACAACAAACGACAGCCGGCGTGCATGTCATGTACGGCGAAGCGTGACATCCACCCCGCTGGAAAGGGATTTGAAGTGCATTGTGGGGTAGGGGGGTATTAGGTACTGAAGCTAGATGTCACGCGAGACAGCAATTTGTCGTCTCCTTGAGATAACTAGCTGCGATCCGAGATGACTGTCAAGGCAGCACTGGCCACACAAAGTAATTACCAGACTTTAAGATCTCCAAGTCCACACCTGGCTCACGATTTAAGGCATCTTAGCACGCATGGACATCACAAATAGTGCCGCTAACTGTCTTGAGGGAAAGAGAAAAAAACGAATGACGAGAAAGACTTCAGGAAATTTTGGTTTTTAAATCCGAAATAATTGTAAAGGACTTGTTTCCATTAATGAATGGTTTTACCAGGAATAAGGACAAAAGTTTATATTTCTTCAGCAGACAGATTTGATGGGAGTTGTGCTTCTTGACTGTGCGTGCGTGTGTACCAGCTTGATGGTGCGTGTGCGTGTACCAGCTTGACTGCGTGCGTGCTTTAAGTTCCACCCCCCACACCCATCCACCCCGTGAACGAAAACTGCGACTGTATGCGTGTGAGCGTGGTCTTCACATATTTTAATTATACAGATTACCGGGCAGAAGAGTTTACGATCGCATGTCTGAGTTCATATTTTCATGCAGGCTACATGTGTAGCACGCGAAAGTTCAAGCCTGTGTCTAGATATTCTCATCTTTTCATTTGTGTGTAGGCATGAGAGTGTGTCCATTCATTCTTGTTCTCAAGTACACGCGTAGGCATAGAGAGTGAGTATGTCCATTCATTCTTGTCTCATCTTTCACAGTTCTCGAAAGTAAATGCGTGCTTAAGCAGTTGTTCTCGAAAGTAAATGCGTGCTTAATCAGTTGTTCTCGAAAGTAAATGCGTGCATAAACTGATGTTGTCGAAAGTAAATGCGTGCATAAACTGTAAACCTGATTGACCTCGGTAGGTAAGATCTATTGTTACGTGCGTGCATAAACTGTAAACCTGACTGACCTCGGTAGGTAAGATCTATTGTTACGTGCGTGCATAAACTGTAAACCTGATTGACCTCGGTAGGTAAGATCTATTGTTACGTGCGTGCATAAACTGTAAACCTGATTGACCTCGGTAGGTAAGATCTATTGTTACGTGCGTGCATAAACTGTAAACCTGATTGACCTCGGTAGGTAAGATCTATTGTTACGTGCGCGCATGAGGTGCAACATGATGTCAAATCCATTGTGAGAAGATTTACGACCTGTGTTTGACAAGTGGGCACTGGTGTGTATATATATTGTTTTGATTTAAAAAACAAACAAACAAACATTTTTTGATCTGGTTGCTGCTTTATGACGGTAAACACGACAAAAAAACTATAATCACGTTGCTGCTTTATGACGGTAAACACGACAAAAGAACTATAATCACGATTTAATCCTGAGACGCAAACGAGGCGTAAAAAAAATAGTTCAGCATCCCCGTGCAATAAAAAATACTTACTCAACACCCTATAACTAAAACATCCCCATGCAACAAAAATATACTTACTCAACACCCTATAACTAAAACATCCCCATGCAACAAATAAATACATCCTCAACACCCTATAACTAAAACATCCCCATGCAACAAATAAATACATACTCAACACCCTATAACTATAAACATCCCCGTGCTACAAATAAATACATACTCAACACCCTATAACTATAAACATCCCCATGCTACAAATAAATACATACTCAACACCCTATAACTATAAACATCCCCATGCTATAAATAAATACATACTCAACACCCTATAACTATAAAACTATAATGTCCTCATATAAAAGGATAATATAGAAAATAACAAAATGCAACAAATATAGGGTTAACACTACATTATGACACACGAATATAGGCTTAACATTCCATTATGATACCTGAATATAGGCTTAACATTCCATTATGATACCTGAATATAGGCTTAACATTCCATTATGATACCTGAATATAGGCTTAAATTTCCAATATGATACCTAATATAGGCTTAACATTCCTTTATGATACCTGAATATAGGCTTAACATTCCACTGTGATATCTGAATGCTTAACAACATACACATATATGACATGATTATAATCTTCACATCTTCAAAAGGCATAATAATAATAATAGGCGTGTTGGTAGGCCAGTGGATAGCTGAAGATAAAATAATCCAGAAAGCTATCTGGTCTTTGTCCACAACGCCGTTGGATGACAGATTCAAATTCATTCTCTGGACTATAGAGAGAAGGAAAAGTGGCTCCCTCCAACCTACATACATCTACCCCGTTTGTGATGGAGAAAGCAAAATATCATTCTACCCAGGCTCAGACAACACCCGGGTTAACAAGGTATGCACTAGACACTGATGTTTCGGGGTATTCTAGTGAAAAGTGGACTTCTGAAAGCTCGGGTTAACAAGGTCTAGATAGATGTTTCGGGGTATTCTAGTGAAAAATGGACTTCTGAAAGCTCGGGTTAACAAGGTCTAGATAGATGTTTCGGGGTATTCTAGTGAAAAATGGACTTCTGAAAGCTCGGGTTAACAAGGTCTAGATAGATGTTTCGGGGTATTCTAGTGAAAAATGGACTTCTGAAAGCTCGGAGGTGACGGACTAGAGAGGAACACATACAAATAAAGTCAAAGCCAGCCCAAAGTAAGAGGATATAGAAAAAGGATGCATAACTCTGGCTCAAACACCATCCTGGTGATATTATCAATAAACAGTGGCTCCTGGACCAGAAGAGATCGATCATGCAAAACATCACAGAAACCTAACGTCATTCACAGAAACCAAAAGTCCAATATACATCACTGCAAGAATATATAATTCAAAAATTCCAGACAAATGACAAAGAAACCATCAGTACCAGCAAGGGGAGAAGTCTAGAAAAGAAAATAGAGTGCACTAGGAAAGAAAGAAATCAAATGGCAGTAGCAATACATAACAAAAGAAAACTGAAAGTGACATTAGTTAACAAACACCACCTCAACTGCAGAAATAGAACTTGCAAAGCTAGAGAGGAAGGTGACTTCAAGGACTCAGTCACCACCTGAAGAGATACACTGCACGCGATCTGCAATTCATACAGAACAAAATAATCAAAACTCTGCAAGTCTATAAAAAGAATTCAAACTAAATCTAGAATGTAACATGCCAAACATTCAGACACCAGAACTGTCATGGAGTCAAGGGCAAATTATGCCTGTCTTGCTAACAATTTTATCTTCAATCGGTAATCGGTATTAAGCTCTTTCTGTTTTTATCTTTTGTATTATTCATTTCCTTCTGCTGGCGATCACAACCAAGTTATGTAATTGCATGCATCACCAGTAGCAGATTACGGGCACTTGGAGGGCCCCGTGCATGTTAAAAGAAGTGTCGGTTACTACAGACAGATTACGTGCTACGCTCAAACGATTGTAGGGAAGGGGATTGTTGTTCAAACCCGACGCCGATTCCCGCCTATATAGCATGACCAGTTTGGCCATCGACAACACGCTCCAATCGCTACAGGGCAAAATGGCCATCGACAACACGCTCCAATCGCCTAAACCGCAAAATGGCCATCGACAACACGCTTCAATCGCTACAGGGCAAAATGGCCATCGACAACACGCTCCAATCGCCTAAACCGCAAAATGGCCATCGACAACACGCTTCAATCGCTACAGGGCAAAATGGCCATCGACAACACGCTCCAATCGCCTAAACCGCAAAATGGCCACGGTGGAAGCCAAAGCAGCCACATACGAAATAATTCAATACTACGGCAACACAGGAGCAAGAAAAAAAGAAGCCAGCAAAGACAACAATCTGACACACACACAAGAAACGAATACGAAGACAGACAACAAACCCAACCAAACGGAACACATCGCACAACTACGGAACACAAGAAACAAAACAACACTAATAGAGAAGAAAGAGACGCTAACACAAGGAACAAAACAACACTAATAGAGAAGAAAGAGACGCTAATGGAAGAAACGCAGACACCAGTCCACAAGAAAAAGAAAAAATCCACACGAAAAACGACATTCAATGCACAGACAGAAACCAATGAGTCAACCACGAAAAACGACACTCAATGCACAGACAGAAACCAATGAGTCAACCACAATAGACACCCAAACAACGACTGAAACAGAAGACAAAGAACAACAAATAGAACACACGCCAAAGATAGACGCCAATAACAACACGGACAGCGATAATGAATTAAAACCAACACATATCGCAACTACACAGACGAAAAAGAAAAAAAGTGTATCATAGAACAACAGAAAACAGAAATGTTCAACAGACAAGACACCAACAACACTACAACAATGAAAGACAGCTGCCACCCACTGAATTTCTATGGTGGCTCTTCCACATATACAACCAAACGTACCAGATACCGTGGCACCGAGGACTTCCCCAGTACTGCCACCAATGGCAGAACTACAACAAAGAAACTACACACCAGAGGGATACAGTACAGATTTTAGGTCCCCCCCCCCCCGGACCCGAGTTCAACTGCATCACGGAGGAAGGGGGTGGGTGGGGAATCGCTAGTCTGAAACTAGGTGAGATATCCCTAGTGCTCTGCAGAAGTACATACGATCTAGTCAACTACGGACACTGGATTTTTATTTTTATTTTTTATTTCTGTTTTTTCTATTCCCCCCCCCCCCCCCCGCAGTACTGGAAAAACCCACGGGCATCGCTGGAGTGGCCCTGCAAAGAGGACTTAGGACGTCTTCAAGAACACATTCTGCTGCTATTTTAAAATTTAAAAAAAAACAAAAAAAATCCCGATGTGACAAAAGGCAGAAGACGGCCCCCATCCCTAGAGTCAAGCGAAGGGAGCGAAGCCCTGTCTGAGCACCACCAAAGGTGAGAACATCTTCGGATGAAAACCTTAAAGCGCGCTCAGGCAGGAGAGAAGTAAACCAACAACAACAACAACGGTTTGGGAAATTATTCACAAGGGAGACTTTGCTTAAATGTACAGATGCTGCACTATTTCTATGAATCGAAGATAAGCCCGCTAAATATTCAGACAAGGTAACGCATCGATTTGTTAACTATATTTCATTAAGAATGCTGTAGCATGATTCTGTGTACTTTATTGTGATTGATATGAATTGTTGCTATTTTCTCATGACCTGTGGCCAGAGAATAGAGTGACCAAAGTTAACACGTGTTTTGTAACTTTAATAACTCATTGAGATGTGTAATGATGTGGAATGCTAATTTATTTCCACTGAAGTAAATGTTAATTTGACAACTGTAAAACGCTGTGTACGTTCGAACATTTTGCTAATGTAATAATTAACGCACCTGTGTGAAATATTTTCATTTCTAATTGTAACTCGCATGTGCATGGTTTAAACCATTTTTATCTTCATTGTAAAAATATGAATTGAGGTTAATTGTAATGTCTTGTATTGTCTGCTGCCACTACGTACAGATCGGCAAACTATAGGTTTATCACTCATGGAAATAATTGCTATTGTTTCAGAGCAGGCTTTTGGGATTTTTCGTTTGGATTTTTGGTTCCATTTCTTAATTAAAGTTCAGATGGGAATTCCAGTTGGCATTTCGATTAATGTTGAGTTCTACGGCTATTGAACTGGGAACCTGATGCCGAGAGCACTATTCATGCGAGACGAGTTGTGCAATGTCCAAGGTCGGCCAAGATATTCAATGATGGACTGTTGATGTGTGTTGCCGAGGGACCCCTCTTGCCGACTGTCATTAGATACAACAACCCAAAATTGTCTCTATTTGCCCAGACTAAGCACACCTATTGGTACTCGAAAAGAGGACTAAAACGCTCACACCTGTTGGTACTCGAAAAGAGGACTAAAACGCTCACACGAGTGCTTAGCACAGACTGGAACACAACGAATACAGGCGTAACTGTGAAAATGTGTGTACTTAACACAGCCTTAACGCACTTTTACTGTGCAGAAATAAAGCCGTAAAAATTATCTTAAAATGTGTGTGCTTAACACAGACTTAACGCACTTTTACTGTGCAAAAATAAAGCCGTAAAACTTATCTTAAAATGTGTGTGCTTAACACAGACTTCACGCACTTTTACTGTGCAAAAATAAAGCCGTAAAACTTATCTTAAAATGTGTGTGCTTAACACAGACTTCACGCACTTTTACTGTGCAAAAATAAAGCCGTAAAACTTATCTTAAAATGTGTGTGCTTAACACAGACTTCACGCACTTTTACTGTGCAAAAATAAAGCCGTAAAACTTATCTTAAAATGTGTGTGCTTAACACAGACTTCACGCACTTTTACTGTGCAAAAATAAAGCCGTAAAACTTATCTTAAAATGTGTGTGCTTAACACAGACTTCACGCACTTTTACTGTGCAAAAATAAAGCCGTAAAACTTATCTTAAAATGTGTGTGCTTAACACAGACTTCACGCACTTTTACTGTGCAAAAATAAAGCCGTAAAACTTATCTTAAAATGTGTGTGCTTAACACAGACTTCACGCACTTTTACTGTGCAAAAATAAAGCCGTAAAACTTATCTTAAAATGTGTGTGCTTAACACAGACTTCACGCACTTTTACTGTGCAGAAATAAAGCCGTAAAACTTATCTTAAAATGTGTGTGCTTAACACAGACTTAACGTACTTTTACTGTGCAGAAATAAAGCCGTAAAACTTATCTTAAAATGCATACGCATTCGCTTAATGTCTTAGATCCGAAATACACACACACACACACACACACACACACACACACACACACACACACACACACACACACACACACACACACAACTTACGTTACACGATTAAAAGCTTAAAATTGCCATACAATGCTTAACAGACAAGAAACAAAGATAAAATGTTTATTTATACATATGCTTAACACATTTTACGGTGCACGTTAAAATTATCACAGAATGCACACAAAAGTCTATGTTGTTTATCAAATATAATATATACAGTGCAGGCAAAACGCTAAAAAATTCATAAAATGAATATAAGCCTATTTAAAGCCTTTGCTTCTCAATATAAACACCCTACAGTACATAAATAAAGGCTTATACTTGTCTTACAATAAAGAGAAAATTATTTGCTTAACAGACATAGCACACTAAACCAATAAAGGTTTTATATTGTCATCGCCTGTCTACCAAGACTTTAATACACCTTACATTACACGAATAAAAGTCATCATCAACATACACATTTGTTTAGCGACAACAATAAAGTCTATACAGACTGATGTATACATATGAAAACAAGCCTAAACAAATTAATCTAATTCTATACGTGGTCACTGACTTACAGAATGACACAGACGTGACCACAAGCCTTAAAACAGTGTGATGTCACACAAAAGATTACAGGCTAATATAGCCATGTGACTACAAGCCATAAATAGTGTAATGCCACACAAGATAACTGTCATACAGACTGGCTTAGACACGACGAAAGACCTAAAAGAAAAAAATGCAATGCCATACAAGATCACTGAAACAGACTGGCACATACATGAGCACAAGCCTAAAACATGGTATAATGTCATACATGACCACTGCCTTACAGACTGGAAAGTATGAGAGTCTTGCCTACGTCACACGCACACAAACTGCTGCACAACGTGTGTAGAGCGCTCCAAATAACATGGTGGAAAGAAACAGACTTAACGCCTGTCTGGCCAACACCTGCGAATGGGCTTAATACCTGTCGCATAACATGTAAACGCAGAGTTGGCTGTCCAGAGACATGGTGACAAAGACGACTGTCGGGACAAGGTGACAAAGACGACTGTAGGGACAAGGTGACAAAGACGACTGTCGGGACAAGGTGACAAAGACGACTGTAGGGACAAGGTGACAAAGACGACTGTCGGGACAAGGTGACAAAGACGACTGTCGGGACAAGGTAAAATAAGTGGTGTCGGGCAAGTAAAAAAACATGATTAACCTTTCCCTCGTGTAATGTCATGCCCACAGTTCTAATTTTGGAAGGATAGTTTCGGTAACCTGGAAATAGCAGAAAGTGCTTCGAATGTCGAACTGCTGATCTAATGAAAAGGAAATCCATCTGTTAACTCCACTAGTATGTCATTATAGTGAGTGAGAGAAAGCTCGATGGTACTTCAATCAGCTATTCACGTCAAATTGAAAGGAAAATTATACACCTTTTAAAAGTATTATCATTACTTTTTATGGCGGATGTCCAAGGATTTAATTTTTTCCTGTGTTATTCGATTGAATATGTTAGACAGCGTGCGGTAAAGTTCTGACCAGGTGTCTAATAAGCCTAAAGTTACAGCATAAAATTCAGTTGGACAAGTAAATCTCTTGTCTACTTGTCCGACGAAGTGGACAGTGAACGATGATTTTGCTGCACCCCCATTTCTCTCTCTTATCACGCACTTAGATAAAAGGGCAGATAATGTTTGCAAAGGCAGAGAGAGAGGAAGGGAAAATGTGTGTGTGTGTGTGTGTGTGTGTGTGTGTGTGTGTGTGTGTGTATAAAGGAAAATGAGGAAAAGAACTAAGAGAGCGAAGAAATGATAACAGTTCTAGAGAAAGCAAAAAAAAAAGATACAGTGAGTGAAAGAAGGAAAATAGGAAAAACGGACAGATACTCTGTCAATCAGTCAGCCAGCTAGCCAATAAGATAGATAGATAGATGGATAGATAGATAGAGAGATATAGATAGACAGATATATATATATATAGATAGGCAATCACTATAACTGCAAATGACGCAATCATTTTTATAAATATTTTTCTATTTAATAAATTCAAACTTCGTTCTTCAAGAGCTACATTATTTTTTATACAGATGTAGTGGTAAGAAAGCTAATCACGCCGTGCAGATAAGTCTGCCAGGGGTGACGACTAATAGACAGTCTCGTTCTATTAAGTGGCACCTGTTTGAGCGAGGTGTGTGTGTATAGAAAGGGGCGGGGGGGGAGAATCACGTTGGCCTAGTGCACTGAGTACTCTTTACATCACACATTTTAGAAAAGACCACTCTTAGCTTCACATATTTTAGGAAAGACCATTCTTGGCTGAAGGGTATTTCCTAATGATTACTCAGCACGCATGATCAACCCGTTTTGCCTGCAGGTCTGCGACTATCCACTTCATCTCCGTAACACCACGTGTGTAAGTTCCAGTGCCATAGGACTGAGCACAAATGCTATGTCTCTACCTATGCACCTGTTACAATAGTAACAATGCTCAGGAACTATATGCACAGTCTTTGAATTAAACAAATCTCAATATGTTACTTTTATTTTGTTGAAATAAATTCTCTTATTATTGCTAATGTTTACATTTTCAGCTTTTTAAGGAACATGGTATGTTGACTGGCGATTATCTCCTTGTTTGTAAAGTCTGATATACAGCGTACCGGTTAGTAATTGTTCCGCCAAGGAGAGTGATCTGTGAGGGCCAAACAGTAGAGAGTGTAAGTGGTAGTTTATAAATTTACATAGGTGGTTTGAAACTGGTAACACTCTATGTGGGTAATGTTCTTGTTTTCATTAACACTGTGTAGGTAGTATTCTTGTTTTCATTAACACTCTGTGTGGGTAATGTTCTTCTTTTCATTAACTCTGTGTGGGTAATATTCTTGTTTTCATTAACACTCTGGGTGAGTAATGTTTTTGTTTTCATTAACGCTCTGTGTGGGTAGTGTTCTTGTTTTCATTAACACTCTGTGTGGGTAGTGTTCTTGTTTTCATTAACACTGTGTGGGTAATGTTCTTGTTTTCATTAACACTTTGTGTGGGTAGTGTTCTTGTTTTTATTAACACTGTGAGGGAATGTTCTCGTTTTCATTAACACTGTGTGGGTAATGTTCTTGTTTTTATTAACACTGTGTGGGTAATGTTCTTGTTTTCATTAACACACTGTGTGGGTAATGTTCTTGTTTTCATTAACACTCTGTGTGCGTAATGTTCTTGTTTCATTAACACTCTGTGTGGGTAATGTTCTTGTTTTCATTAACACTGTGTGCGTAATGTTCTTGTTTCATTAACACTTTGTGTGGGTAGTGTTCTTGTTTTTATTAACACTGTGAGGGTAATGTTCTTGTTTTCATTAACACTGTGTGGGTAATGTTCTTGTTTTCATTAACACTGTGTGGGTAATGTTCTTGTTTTCATTAACACTCTGTGTGGGTAGTGTTCTTGTTTTCATTAACACTCTGTGTGGGTAATGTTCTTGTTTTCATTAACACTCTGTGTGGGTAGTGTTCTTGTTTTCATTAACACTTTGAGTGGGTAGTGTTCTTGTTTTCATTAAACACTCTGTGTGGGTAATGTTCTTGATTTCATTAACACTCTGAGTGGGTAGTGTTCTTGTTTTCATTAAACACTCTGTGTGGGTAATGTTCTTGTTTTCATTAACACTTTGTGTGGGTAGTGTTCTTGTTTTTATTAACACTGTGAGGGTAATGTTCTTGTTTTCATTAACACTGTGTGGGTAATGTTCTTGTTTTCATTAACACTGTGTGGGTAATGTTCTTGTTTTCATTAACACTCTGTGTGGGTAATGTTCTTGTTTTCATTAACACTCTGTGTGGGTAATGTTCTTGTTTCATTAACACTCTGTGTGGGTAATGTTCTTGTTTTCATTAACACTCTGTGTGGGTAATGTTCTTGTTTTCATTAAAGAGGCACTATGACTTGATTGAGATTTCTCTTCTGCTGTTATAAAGTTCTTTACAGTTGGAGTGAGGGGAATTAATTAGGTGAATTATCAATCTAGTAAACCCTCTTAAACACACACACACACACACACACACACTCTCTCTCTCTCTCACACACACACACACACACACAAACACACACAGAGTCACATATGTAAATAGTATAAGCAAGAAATGAGGAATGAGAGATATACTAAGAGGTAGGTGGATGAACAGTCAGAAAGTTAGTATATATACATAGATAGATAGAAAGATAGATAGATAGATAGCAAGTGAAATCAAGAAAAACGAAAAAGAGAAACAAAATAAGTCATAGAGAGAGAGAGAGAGTGAATGGGGGAGGGGAGAGTAAGTGAAAGGGAGATATGTGAAGTTCAATATAAAACACTACAGGCACTGTTGCCCCAAACGAAAGTGATGCTATGTAAAACTATTAAGCTTCAGATAATTTCTGCATACGTATTCCTTCTTCTTATCAATTTATCACCATCCAAAGTTTCAAAATTGCTTGCTGTCTGCAATGAAGTATCAAAATGACTGGGTTGAGAGACAGCGACACCTATTTCCTTTGCAAATCAGCATTAAATACTAACATGAATAAAACGGTAACTTAAAATGCTGCTATATTGTACTTTAAACACTGAAATTATGTTATTCTATCCATCCGCCATTCCTCATAAAATTATAGCTGACACTTTTCTCCCCTTACTTCAGAAAGGATGCTTTTCCACCACTCTAGAAATCTACTTTGTAGTGCAAAAGAATAATCAATCAGTTGCTAAAAGGTTTAGAATTTACACTGTCAAAAAGCACTTCTACAACATCCGATTAAATAATAACGGCGAACTATAATGTTTTCATTTATTCTACACTATTTAAAGACACTGAATAAATAATAACACTGACAACGGTCAACTGTAGCTTATGTGTTTTTGTCCATTGTACACTAGTGAAAGGTACTGAATAAATAATAACACTGACAACGGTCAACTGTAGCTTATGTGTTTTTGTCCATTGTACACTAGTGAAAGGTACTGAATAAAGAACAACATTGCGAAGATGGCTAACTGCAGCTTATGTATTATCATAAAGAACTGCACGCTGATCTACGGTAACAACAAAGATTATCGAGGCTGTATCTAATCAAGCTTCTCTTGGATCTCATCTAATCAAGCTTGTCTTGGACCTCAACTAATCAAGCTTCTCTTGGATCTCATCTAATCAAGCTTTTCTTGGATCTCATCTAATCAATCTTCTCTTGGATCTCATCTAATCAATCTTCTCTTGGATCTCATCTAATCAAGCTTCTCTTGGATCTCATCTAATCAAGCTTTTCTTGGATCTCATCTAATCGATCTTCTCTTGGATCTCATCTAATCAAGCTTCTCTTGGACCTCAACTAAAATGGTTGTATGTAAAATCAAATTATCCTCTGCATACCAGAAAAACTTACATTTCAGCATCTCAGAATAATTTATATTTCATAAAACAAAGCTCACAGAGGTACACTTATGACTAAGGTCAAGTTCTCATATTTATACCAGGGCCGTCTTAACAGCATCATAGACCCACGGGCAAAGCAGTGCACTGGGCCCCTACCTACGTAACTATTCACAGGAATAAAAATTGATAGCAAGTCATAGCAAAATAGATTAGCTTGGTGCACCCGGGCAACCGCCCAGCGTGCCCATGCGTTAAGACTGCACTGTAGAAGATCACATGGTGGTGGAAATGAGGGATAATGACGTCATTTTCTAAGGTACGTAGCTTTAGATCATTTCTGTCTGAAATAATGAAACACTTTAGCATCAGAATCAAAAGTTTGCACATTTATTCTGATAAAGCAACAATCATCAGTTAAAAAATATATTGCACCACGGGAAATTTATTTGAATACATCCTGAAATAAGTACCCTACGTTTGTGGATACAGAGCAGGTCGATCACAAGAGAATTCTGGACTATTTGCATGAAAAGAATGAAACAATATTCTTTAAAACATCACCGCAAAAGAGAATTCAGGACTATTTGCATGAAAAGAATGAAACAATAATCTTTAAAACATCACCGCAAAAGAGTAATTCATGCAAAAACGTAATGCACTAGGCTGCTGTAATCTCCCTGAGCAAACACCACCTTTCAGAAAGTACCAAATCTCGAGTTCAGGATGAAGTTCAGCCGACAACTCTGCAAGAACAACAGAAATGTTAAACTGATATAATCTATAAAGTGTTGAAACAGGGAGAGGGGAGGAGGTATTGGAGGGAACCAAACACTGTACAACAGTCAAGTTTTAAGTCATGCTATCGATTACGTCAATAATTTTTATGTACATATTACTCACCTTAAGACGTCATACAGTGGATGAAGAAGTGCAATCTCCTCAACTATAAAATGATGACGTCAGTGACGCCCAAAGAGAAAGAGCTCTTACAACACGTTGTCGACTGTACTGCTTATTTAGTTTCAATTCTCTACACTTTCCTAAACTCTGTACAATCCAGAAAAAATATTAACAAACGTGTAACTTTATAAATAGCGAATCTGCTTGATAGATTATCGTCTGAAATACGTCTCCATCGATCGCTCAATAACTAAGTTTAGAATTGCGTGTTGGCAGTGGATAACGACCATTATCGGGAAAACGCGATCCAGCTTCAGGACAAAACGCATTTGCAAAAACAACCAACCTAATCGCAGATTCTTCAAGCGTCTAAACGCACTACTTAAAATCTGATCTCATGTTATTGAGGCGACTGAACGCGACTTAAAAGATGATCGCAAGTTATTAAGGCGACTGAACGCGACTTAAAAGTTGATCGCAAGTTATTCAGGCGACTGAACGCGATTTAAAAGTGATCGCAAGATATTGCGGCGACTGCAAACGACATAAAACTTAGGCTCCACAATAATAAACTGCAACAACTTCCTGTCAGTCAATATACAACAAACAAATAATGTGTCTAATATTTTCTTTAACAATTTTAAAATATGAATGTGAAATTAGGTAGCTTTACTCCAACGAAGTCAAAGACTTATTGGTCCGATTGTCTCTACTTCTGTAGGTGTGCTCCACACATCCCATCCCAACCCCATCATCTACTGAACATCTGAATTTAACAAGTAGAGAGAAAAGGAGAGCGTATTATTGAAGCTGTGCACAGTAAAAAAAAAAGTTACACATCATCACTATCCTCACTGATGAAACAACATCATCTTTACATTTAGAGTTTCAACATCATCATCATCATCATCATCATCATCACAATTATCATCATAAATAACAACTTCCATTATTATTAATATTTAACAATTTGAAGTAGCGTAAATTATCAGTTTAAACAAAATTAGCTGTGCAGGAACAACGTGAAGAAGTCAGTATCATCAATAACTTCCTTTTTTACCACTATCATTTTAATTGTAGTTATCATCAATAACTTCCCTTTTACCACTATCATTTTAATTGTGGTTAGCATCAATAACTTCCTTTTTACCACTATCATTTAAATTATAGTTAGCATCAAATTACCATGGTTACAACTAACAAGAGGAATTAAGAGGGAATATAAAAGCAACATCCCTGAAGGTACAATACAGCGCTTGGCTCGTCACAACATGGAATCATGGTTTTCGGTCGTAATTCAGGCACTATGTGGCTCCCTGACGTTTTTATTACTCCTAGCAAGCTGTGTTTCAGTTAGGTTGCCATTTCTCAGTGTATAAGTTGACCAGACAGACAAGGGTTCTAAAGTGTATCCCATATACACTGACTAATTCTTCGTGCATTTATTTTCAGTGCACTGTTTTACGGTGCCCTTAGCTAAAACGATGAATCTCTGGGTTGGTTATGTTTGTTTGTTTTTTTTTTTCTAAGCGAAGACAATAAAAAAACACCCCTTGATCCTATATCCCTGTCTTACATCCCTGTCAACCCGTGACTTGTATCCCGTCTTCCAGGTTTTTATATCCCAGTCCCGGTCTTATAACCCAGTCTCGTAGGTTTTACATATCCCTGTCCCGGTCTTATAAACAAGTCTCGTAGGTTTTATATATCCCTGACCCGGTCTTATAACCCAGTCTAGAAGGTTATATATATCCCTGACCCGGTCTTATAACACAGTCTCGTAGGTTTTATATATCCCTGTCCCGGTCTTATAACACAGTCTCGTAGGTTTTATATCCCTGTCCCGGTCTTATAAACCAGTCTCGTAGGTTTTATATATCCCAATCACCAAGGACTGATAGATATATCTATCACCCTGTTGTTAAACAACGTTCGTACAACATGAAATAGGAATAATAACATTTGACGGTTTATTTCTTTTCTGAAAAGTCACGAATTGTCAGTCACGAATTGTCACTCAGTTATTAATAAACACTATGCAGCAGTCTTATTACAACTTTCTTTGACTGAAAATTGCTGCATCAGCATTATTTATGTAGGCAGCAATTTTACAACTTTCTTCGGCTGAAAACTGCTGTGTCAACAGTATTTAATGCAGTCAACAATCTTACCATTTTCTTTGATTGAAAATTGCTGTGTTGACAGTAATTAATGCAGGCAACAATCTTGCAACTTTCTTTGGTTGAAAATTGCTTTGTCAGCAGTACTTAATGCAGGCAGCATTGTTAAAACTTTCTTTGGTTGAAAACTGTTTAGGGTAGGAGCAGTTAATGTAAGCAGCTATCTGAATTCTTATGTGGACGTTGATAAGACAACAGTAATTTGGGAACTACTACGACATCTTTAATTAATGTTGACAGTTGTCTTACAACTCATGTCCTGATGACAGTTGTCTTACAACTCATGTCCTGATGACAACTGCAAATCAGTATATGACCAATAAATAATATAAAAGGTAAAGAATTTATCATCTACAACAACTGGACATGGCTGCTGTGTTATGCACTGATACCCTAAGAGGTGAAGAAAATTGATTTTAGTCTTACAGTAATAAAGACATTTTTTTTCTACAATCGTGTAATTATTGGCCAGTTAGACCGCTAAGCACTTTCGTCGGTGAAATAAGGAAGATTATTTTGTCAGTCAGAGCAAAAACGACTATTACTAAGTCACATCAGAAAAAATATATATTACTTATATCAGACAAAAACAAAAATTACTAAGTCACATCAGAAAAATATATATTACTTTTATCAGACAAAAACAAAATTTATTAAGTCACATCAGAAAAATATATATTACTTTTATCAGACAAAAACAAAAATATACGATACTCTGTCCCGTAAACCAGGAAATATATGTTACTGTTGTCACTTAAATCAGGACAAATACATATTACTGTGTCACTTAAACCAGGAATAATGTATGTTACTGCTGTCGCTTAAATCAGGAAAAATGTATGTTACTATTGTCACTTAAATCAGGAAAAATATATGTTACTGTTGTCAATTAAAACAGGAAAATTGTATGTTACTATACACTACCCGTGATTATTTTCAGTAGCAGATTTGTATACACTACCCGTGTTTGTTTTCAGTAGCAGATTTGTATACACTACCCGTGATTATTTTCAGTAGCAGCACTGTATAACCCCCGTCCTTGTTTTCAGTATACATTGTATAACCCCACCCTCGTGTTTATTTTCAGTAGCAACACAGTACCCCCCCTCCCCGATCCCGTGTTTGTTTTCGGTAGCAGCTTTGTATAACCCCGTGCTTATTTTCAGTAGCAACTTTGTAAGCTTATTTGTGTAAAGTCCCGCTTTATTTTCAGCAGACAGCAATGTATACCCTCGTTTTAATTTGCTGCCAGCAGTAAAACTGTATGCCCCCCGTTTTTATTTGTTGTCGGCAGTAACATACCCACGTTTTAATTTATTGTCAGCGGTAACGATACCTCCCCCCCCTTTTTTTTTTTTTTTTAGTCTTCAGCAGTTACACTCTATGCTATCTTTTAAAACGAAAAAAAGATATATATATATTTAAATTGTGATTTCTGATCGGCGCCCGTCATTCAACAACATAGAGCGCAGAGAGCGAGACAGAATGATGTAAACTGCCCACTCAAAGCTAACCAGGTCAATAAGAAAAAAACGACCTAGACCTTGCTTCCAGGCATGTCGTCGAATGTAGACATAGGCTATTAATACTCTCTCTCTCTCTCTCTCACACACACACACACACACACACATTCTCTCTCTCACATACATACATTCTCTCTTACACACATACTCTCTCTCTCTCTCTCTCTCTCCCCTCTCTTGCACTCATTACCAGACGCAAAGTCGCGCAAGTAATGATCCTTTGCTTACTCTGGTCCATCCATCACATGGGATTCTGCTGCCCGGAGATACAAACAGATCGTGGTCATTTTCAAAAGGCCTTTCAAGACATTTTTCGCCCTCAAGAATAGTACTGTCTTTTTACTGTCTATTTACTGTCTATTTTGTGTCATTGTTGGAGATACAAACACCAGATCGTGGTCATTTTCAAAAGGCCTTTCAAGACATTTTTCGCCGTCAAGAATAGTACTGTCTTTTTCAAAAGGCCTTTCAAGACATTTTTCGCCGTCAAGAATAGCACTATGTGTTTTTGGTAAATTCAAGCAAGTAATTTATATTAAATGAAATGAAATAATTCAAAAACTTTCTACGCCCCCGGGTACCTGGACGGACCCTGTTTCTCCCATCCGCCCCTCTATCTCCAGGGGAGATAAATGAAGGCTTCATGCAAACTCTCAGCTTCCTGGCTTTTTTCCTTGCGGCAGTGAAGAAGACATAGAGACACACATTTTCAGCTGTTTTACACACGCACACATACACAAAACATGCGCGCGCATAAATATCTTGCATTTCAGGCAATACTTTAACACATATCTACATTTCCATATACGGATGATATTGTCATAGTTAAAATAAACGGTGCTTCAAAAGTCGAGTTGCTATTCAGTTAAAGGTAGTCATAGAAACACACGTATATTTTTTGGTTTGTTTTCATTTTAACAGCGTTTATAACGACCTCTGTCGCATTTGCGGATGTAATTGAATTTACTCGAAGAGTGTCATCGGATATTCCAGTAACCCAGGGAAAAGGAGACGGTAAAAGAAAAAAAAAAAATGCAAACCCTATGAGGCACTAAAAGTAAACCAGAAACAATGCAGTTTTGTGTCAATCATAAGTGCAATTTTTCAACGACAACACAAAAGTTAATGAGGGAACCTCCTGTGCATATAATCTAATAAAAGCCAATCAGAAAACGTCTTGCATAATAATAATAAAAGCCAATCAGAGAACGTCTTGTATAATAATAATAAAAGCCAATAATAGAAAGTCTTGTATAATAATAATAAAAGCCAATCAGAGAAAGTCTTGTATAATAATAATAAAAGCCAATCAGAGAACGTCTTGTATAATAATAATAAAAGCCAATCATAGAAAGTCTTGTATAATAATAATAAAAGCCGAAACAGAGAACGTCTTGTGTAATAATAAAACTCAAGCTGATAACGTATTGCATAGTAACAGTCAGTAAAAGGAAGTCAAACAATGTCTTGTATGATAAAAAGTCAATGAACGAACGTATTGTGCAATAAAAGCCAACTAGTAAACTTGTGTTCTAATCAGTGAACATGTGCAATAAAATCAACCAGTGAATTTGTGCATAAAGCCCACCAGTGTATTTGTGTTCTAATTAGTGAACTTGTGCAATATGGCCAACCAATAAATTGCATTCTAACCATTGAACTTGCGTAATAAAAACCAGCCAGTAACGTGTGTAATGAAGTCAACCAATGAACCTATGCAATAAAGTCAACCAGTAAATTTGGGTAATAAAGTCAACCAGTGAATTTGTGTAATAAAGCCAACCAGTAAACGTAAGCAATAAAGCCAACCAATGAACATATACAATAAAGTTAACCAGTGAATGTAATGTATTCAATAAATCCAACAAGTAAATCTGGCTAAAAAATCCAACCAGTAAATCAGGGTAAAAAAAGCCAACCATTAAATTTGCATAATAAAACCAACCACTGGACTAGTATTGTAATCAATGAACTATATAATAAAATCCAATCAGTCAATTAATAAAGTTTGTGCGAAATAAGTCAATGAAACTATGAAAAGTGGAGGAAACAGCATGGTCTTCTGAATTTGAAATCCTAATATAAACAATCATTAAAAAAATTTTAATTCTCTTCCAATTTGAAATCCTAAATATAAACAATCATTAAAATTTTTAAAATTCTCTTCCAATTTGAAATCCTAATATAAACAATCATTAACAATTTTAAATTCTCTTCCAATTTGAAATCCTAATATAAACAATCATTAAATTAAAAAAAAATTATCTTCCAATTTGAAATCCTAACACAAACAACCATTAACAATTTTAAAATTCTTCCAATTTGAAATCCTAATATAAACAATCATTAAATTAAAAAAATTATCTTTCAATTTGAAATCCTAACACAAACAACCATTAACAATTTTAAAATTCTTCCAATGACACTCTCAGACTTGCAAGTCGTACTGATAAAGTTGTCAGATCTTTCGAAATTTGGATAACAAAATATTTCAAAGTTCTTTTTTAATAAGAAAGATACAAACAACAATATCAATAATAGGCAAGAAATTAACGCGAACTATATTGTGATGGAAAATTGCTAATTACGTAATTAATTAAATTAATATTAATTAATTTTGCTAATTTTTCAAATTCTTAAATCAAATTTCACAATTCAAATCTGAGTGGAATTGTTTTGGCATAAACAACGCTGACCCACATCCACAAATGAAGGGAGTTAGGATTATAGGTCACTAATTCTTACATAACATGGACCTGTTTGGGGCATCCATCTCACTTAGTCTATTATGTGAGTGCGCTCAGCCATGACTATTTTTGAAAGGAGTCAGGGAGCAAAACAAGTAGTAGCCAGAGGCTAAGAAATTCTAGAAACTTCCATGACCTTTGAAAACACATAAAAGAGCAGACTCAAAATTCTCTACACTTCTTTAAAGAAAACTAACTCTATTTAACTTATAATTTAAAAATAAAAATAAAAAAATAATAAAAATTTAAAAAAAAAAAAAAAAATTACATCGCACAAACGTCTAAGAATCTCCCAAAGCATAACAATGACGAACACGACGACATGCCCGCACCCTGGGAAAAAGTGAAGGATGCGATGCCCTGGTGGAGCGCCTCCAAAGGTGAGAACATCTCTGATGAAAGCCTTAAACCACGCTCAACCAGGAGGGAAGTTAACGTGACTACTACTACTACTACTTCTCTACACTCTTTTACACATCTTTGGGGTCCCATGCACGGCTCATGGTTAGAACAGGAAGAAAGGTATGTCCGATATAGAGATTGCGTTGTAACTGATTTTTAACATTTACTTTTTGAATGTGTTGAATTATGTTTCTTGTAAATATTATAACAAGTTTAAACTATGATGCTTTTATTTTCGTTTAAATAAAGAATCAGATAAATTAATTGATAAAAGGAATTATAATGAGAAACGAAAATAAAAGTACAGATTACAGATTTTTAAAGCACGATCCTGATGTGCGCCATTACACTAAATTGTTGCAGTTCAAGCCGTTCTTGCCCTGTACCTGTACCTGTATTGGATTGGACGTATTTCTCATTTTTCTGGTTGTCTTGGTTTGACAACAGTACTGCCACTTGGCCTGCTGAATGTGTTAAGGGCCGGTATGGAGTAAAATTCTTGGTTGGATTCCGTATGTATCGGGGCCATCAAGGGAGACTGTATTACGAAGTGAGCTGCAGCAAGAGCGTGAGTCTGACTCGCTTGTAATGACAGGGATAACTTTCCAACCCAGTGTGCACTGAACTGTGGATAACTCTGACTATATGTTATTCAGTGCCAGTGAAAGGATTCTAAATACTGTGCTAAACTTTTTGTGGACAAATTGTGTTGTGTACAATTTACGGAACATTCATTTAACGTCACCAGGCAGGCTAAACCACGAGACATTCAATTGCCAGCCAAACCTGCCGAGAACGAGGCTACTGCTGAACAAGGCCGTAATCAGGTGATTCAAATATATGAATTTTCTGTGTAATCTGTACATGTTTCTGTGATTTCTTATTCCTTATTCTAGTTCTGATTTTTCTATGTAATTGCTGTATTTTTGACTAAATTGTTTACTATCTAGTTGGCTTATTTATGTGAAGAATTTATGTAAGCTTAACCAACTTGTATTAATATTATCCAGATGAAATTTCTAATAATTATTCTGGAGAATTTACATGATACACCCTTTCTAAAATCGTATTCTTATGAGATTTGTGATTTAGAAATCACCTAGTGAGGGATTTGAAACTCAATGTAAATTTATTAAAATTGTTATCTTTATTTCTTTTAATAAATTTGTTTTCTTTTAAAACTATTTACTCCTTCATTTCTGGGGAGGTACATGTGAGATGATGGGTGAGGGCTGCCAAATGACGTAATACAATTGAGAAGACGGTCTATACACATGTTTTAAAATAGTTCCCATCATTGACGACGACGAGAGATTTGTGGTAGGGCCGGAATAGTGACAGAACGACTAGTAAGATAAACACAGTGTAGTCGCTATTCTGAGACAGGTAACACTTGGGAGACGGTCACTGACTGACGGACTACTCAAGGCTTGACCTAGTCACTCTCAGACCGCACAAGACCCTTAAGGAGGTTGTGAGTGATTGGCATGAAAGAGATTAATTAGTATACGTTATTTATGAAATCGTCATTATTAATTAATAACCAAGCACACAGAGAAAACCCCCTTTTCGCCACATATATCAATATCGGAAACTCAGTAACCCGAACTTTCAAACTAAATTAACTGATCTTTCTACCATTATAGGTTAAGAGAACAGCAGCATGCCAGGAATATTAAAACTCAGTGACCCGAACTTTCAAACTAAATTAACTGATCTTTCTACCATTATAGGTTAAGAGAACAGCAGCATGCCAGGAATATTAAAATGTAGGAATTCACTTATCCACAGTTAAATCTGCCCTTAAAAAAAAAAATCCCGAGGTTTGAACATCTTCATACATCAGAGGGATACACATTTTTAAAATATAGATTCATGGATCAAGGCGGTCCATACAACTTCATACATCAGAGGGATACACATTTTAAAAATATAGATTCATGGATCAAGGCGGTCCACACAACTTCAAAGAAAAAAGAAAGAAAGAAAGAACAACGGCAGATGAAGATAAGACTATACAAAGAACGATAATATTTTGATCAGTGCAACTATCAACAGATCCTGACATCTGGACGTGTGATTGTAGCAAAGATCAACACACAGGCGAATGACAGATCCTGACATCTGGACATGTGGATAGTAGCAAAGATCAACACACAGGCGAATGACAAATGTGATCAATATCGATTGCCATACCTTTGAAAATCGAAGCGCTTTTGATACACGTTAAATCTTCCGTGTGCCATTAATTGCAGCGAAGACAGTAAAACGAAAAGTGCACATAATCTTCAGCAAATAAAACTGTTCGTCAAGGAGCAGATAACCGCTTCCAGCTTTTGGAGTCAGCACACAATTGCAAGTATGCAGAACGTCATAAAATATTGACAAGACCACGGAGCGTGCTGCAATTGCACCATTTTGAAAATCTGGTTGAGGAATTCCACTTAGGCCTACTAAATCTAATATACTGCTTTTTAGTTAAAAGTTAAAAGTTAAAATTCCCCATTTTTTTCGTCTGCCTTTTAAAGTATGAAATTTCTTTTAAGTTAAAATGTTCATATTAACGTTATGGTTCCATTCTGCCTGCGAAATCAGGGACACATTCTTTACACGAAGACTCAATGATAGTTCTGTAGCAGACTGAAACAATTCGATTCCCCAGTGAAAACGATAACATTTTTTATTTAATGCCCAACGTCTATTACATGACATTTTATAACTGAAAGCAAAAAATTGTTTTTAAAAGGAAAAAAAGGAAAACGCAGCTGACTACCGTAAAGCCACAGAAAAATCTGCAGGAATCTTTTAGACACCCGACGTCAGCGCAAGGGGGACGAGCAACACAATATGCGACAGCCTGCCTTCTCTGTTCCGGTTACCGGACGGAAGAGCAAAATCGGTCCTTGTGCCGGAGACAACTCTAGCGCCGGGATTACAAGGGAGAGAAGCCGACACGCACAACCCGCTGGTGCTACACCAGTGAGCCGCACAAGGAGGCTTCCATCTGCCTGCCACTCAAAGGACGGGCCGGGTTCCTGCAGACAAACAGGAAAAGATCACACCGCAAGGGAAACCGAGGTTCCATTCTGAGAGCGACAAGTGGAAATGAATTTAAAAAGATAAAAAATAAAATTAAAACATGTACGATCCGATCGCGCTCGCGCCAAAAAAAAGAAGCGTGCAATGGTATTGAATGACGTATTTAATCACGTTTTATTATTATTCATTATTAGGTAAAGGAATAAAAAAAATACTGGTTAAGTTAATGAATGACGTATTTAATCACGTTTTATTATTATTCATTATTAGGTAAAGGAATAAAAAAAATATTGGTTTGCCTTTCAGGGTTATGTTAATGAATGGCGTGTTTTAATCAAGCTTTATTATTATTATTACGTAAAATAATACAAAATACTGGTATGCCGTTAAGTAGATAAGTTATTGAATGAATTATTTAATGAATTATTATTATTATTATTACGCAACAGAATACAAATACCGTTAAGTGAACAACTAATCCACGATCGTAAACTTGCACAAAATGGTTGTTAGCAAAATCCATGGGTCCAAAAGTAGCCACTGTCAGCGAGTCACAATAAGCATTATCACCGTAAACTAGTACGTAAAATACGTCCGTCAAACAAACAGGCAAGCATCACTGTCGTAAACTAGTAGGTAAATTACGTCAGTCAAAATTTAAAAAAAGCAAGCATCAATGTCTATACAAGTACGTAAATTACGTCAGTCAAAACAAACAGGCAAGCATCACTGTCGTAAAACTAATACATGAAACATGTCAGTCAAAACAAACAGGCAAGCATCATTGTAGTAAACTAATACATGAAACATGTCAGTCAAAACAAACAGGCAAGCATCATTGTAGTAAACTAATACATGAAACATGTCAGTCAAAACAAACAGGCAAGCATCATTGTAGTAAACTAATACATGAAACATGTCAGTCAAAACAAACAGGCAAGCATCATTGTAGTAAACTAATACATGAAACATGTCAGTCAAAACAAACAGGCAAGCATCATTGTAGTAAACTAATACATGAAACATGTCAGTCAAAACAAACAGGCAAGCATCATTGTAGTAAACTAATACATGAAACATGTCAGTCAAAACAAACAGGCAAGCATCATTGTAGTAAACTAATACAAAAATCATGTCAGTCAAAACAAACAGGCAAGCATCATTGTAGTAAACTAATACATAAAACATGTCAGTCAAAACAAACAAACAGGCAAGCATCACTGTCGAAAACTAGTGCACAAATATGACAGTTAAACTCTGACAAGCATTATTAACTTAACCTAGTGAACAAAATATGTAGGTCAAAGCAAACACTGACTAGTATCACAGTAGTAAAATAGAGGAATCAAAACTAAAAAAAAGCAGACGTCATTGTCATAAATTAGCGCAACAATTACATCAGGACAAATATTGACGTCATACGCTAGCACACACAAAGCACGAGTTCACGTAAGCACAAACACGTGTCATTGTTGTATACCAGCGAACACAACACACGGATCTTCACAAGCACAAACATGTGTCATTATTGTAAACTAGCAAAGACAACACATGACTCAAACAAACACATACGTGTATCATTGTAATATAGAGCCAGAAATACGATACATAACAAACACAGACGTGTATCAATGTAATATAGAGCCAGAAATACGATACATAACAAACACAGACGTGTATCAATGTAATATAGAGCCAGAAATACGATACATAACAAACACAGACGTGTATCAATGTAATATAGAGCCAGAAATACGATACATAACAAACACAGACGTGTATCAATGTAATATAGAGCCAGAAATACGATACATAACAAACACAGGAACGATAGACGCAATCTGTCATTAACAACAAAAAAGCCCCCCCCCCCCATCCCGAAAAAAACACGACTTGAGTCGAAACTAACATAAAAACACGACTTGAGCCGAAAATAACATAAAAACACGACTTGAGTCGAAACTAACATAAAAACACGACTTGAGTCGAAACTAACATAAAAACACGACTTGAGCCGAAAATAACATAAACAAGCAAACAGAACACGACAGGAGTCAGTCAAACTAACATAAACAAGCAAACAGAACACGACAGGAGTCAGTCAAACTAACATAAACAAGCAAACAGAACACGACAGGAGTCAGTCAAAGCAATCACTGAGATATACGTTTCATTAACATGAACTACCACTCAACATGGTTGAAAACAAACAACTGACAAGCGACAATGTTGTAAACTAGCTCATAAAATCCATTACAAAATTCGCGTGTCTAAGCAAACAAATGCAGTGTGGTTAGCTGTCTTACACGAACATACAATTCATTATTTGCAGCAACCACAAATATCATAACACGCAACATACCCGACTCAACACATATGCATGTATTAGCGTCGGTCAAGTAACACGCAACATACCCGACTCAACACAAATGCATGTATTAGCGTCGGTCAAGTAACACGCAACATACCCGACTCAACACAAATGCATGTATTAGTGTCGTCAAGTAACACGCAACATACCCGACTCAAAGACAAATACACCTACAAGCATCGTAAACTAATATGCAGAGTACCCGGGTTATCGCAGGTGCACGTGTTAACGTCCTAAAGTAGTACACACAGACCACCTGAATTGTAACAAACACATTTATTGTTGTCGTAACCTATCAAACTAAACTTAACGTCCTAGTAGTACACACAGACCACCTGAATTGTAACAAACACATTTATTGTTGTCGTAACCTATCAAACTAAACTTCACCAGCCTGAACTATCAACTGTCTTAATAGACCATAAAGGCAAACGAAAGAAACAGCCCAAGTCTAATAACGACAAACAGCAAGACAGATGCCCCTCAATGTATGCCAACCGATGAAAAAGTAAAAAGTTCGCGACAGCTAACGTTATATGCAAATGTTTTCCATAGCTGATGCGATTAATGTCTGCCTACTGAGTGTTCACGATTAATGTCTGCCTACTTAGTGTTCACGATTTCTTTAATCCGATATATTATTTTACCTCGCATTTTATCCCCCATCCACCCACCCCTCTCTTTCTCTCTCTTTCTGGGCAAAAGTTAAAAATTAAGTTTTAAAAGTTTAAGGCATGACAAAAATGTCTTCCTGGAGATCATTTTAAAAAACAGAAAATTAGTGCAATTTTTTTCCCCAAATTTTCCTTTCTTTTTATTCAGGCAGATTAGTGCTCGTATTACACAGCAACAAAGTATCAGTTGCTGGTTAATTTCATTTTTCAAATGTGTCAATTTTCTTTTTGGGGGTACATGTTTGTGCGCATCGTAATAAGTAATCAATTCTCTTGTCCTGTGTCGGTTAGTCATAATTTTTCCGGGATAAAATAAATTCTCTTGTCCTGTGTCGGTTAGTCATGAGTTTTTCCGGATAAAATCAAGTCTCTTGTCTTGTGTCGGTTAGTCATGATATTTTTCTGGATAAAAACAAGACATGTAGGCAGTTGGAATGCAGAGACGCAGATGTCATCTGAGTTTTAAAAAAAATAGTATTTGCTAAAACGAATGTCCGTACTTAAACAAAACGGATCAGGAAATGTGGTAGAGAGTGTTCGCCTTTCCCCACCGTTGGTCCAGCAATCGATAAACCACTAACAAAATATGTCGTAATGCCTCGTGACTAAGGTCGTCTGATTAGACAGAATATTCGCCTTTATTCACTGTTAATCCAGCAATCGATAAACCACTAACAAAATATGTCCTAATGCCTCGTGACTAAGGTCGTCTGATTAGACAGAATATTCGCCTTTATTCACTGTTAATCCAGCAATCGAGAAACCGAGAACATAATATCAGTCTTAACGCCTCGTGACTACGGTCGTCGGATTAGAACGTATTGACCATTACCAGACACAGCAATTCGTTTTCTGCGACTGCAAAACAGAAACCTCTATTGATGCATTACTTCCAAGAACAGGCCTGTCTTCCTTTTCTACAAGAGTAGGGAAGACACATTTATTTCCACTAATTGTTAGTTCAAAAGTCACAGACAAGTCAGATAAATATTTTCATTCTGATTCCAATTTTGAATCTAATTCAGTCAAACGACTACTTTTCAGAAACCGAATATTTATTTCGCTACAAGCAGTGTCATATACAAGGAGGAACTTCAAAGTTAAAAAGGTTTACATTTACCAGACCCAAAAATACAAGTGAAAAAGAAGAGAAGAGACAAGTCTGGATTTGACAAACCTAACCAAATACAAATGAACAAGAAAAAGGGAACAGAAACAGGTAAAAATTTCCCCAATACACACGAACAACAGGAAGCGAATATAGAGATCTGCATTTCCCCAATACACACGAACATTTCCCAAATCAAAAAACAATTACGAAAGGAAAATAGCAAAAGAATATACAGGACTGGATATTCCAAACCAAACGCAAAGAGAAAATAATATTTTTTTCTATAAATTAATTAAAATGGGTAAGATAATCAAAAGAGGTCATCCCACAAACTAACAGAAATATAATGTAGCAATTGTTACAGTATGTAACGCACTTACAATATATTGTCAAACGTGATATTGCAACCTTCACAGCATAAATACACCGTGACTAGCATCTTTCACAGCATAAATACACCGTGACTAGCATCTTTCACAGCATAAATACATCGTGATTAGCAACTTTCACGGCATAAATACACCGTGACTAGCATCTTTCACAGCATAAATACACCGTGACTAGCAAATTTCACAGCATAAATACACCAAAACTAGCATCTTTCACAGCATAAATACATCGTGACTAGCAACTTTCACAGCATAAATACACCGTGACTAGCAACTTTCACAGCATAAATACACCAAAACTAGCATCTTTCACAGCATAAATACACCGTGACGAGCAACTTTCACAGCATAAATACACCGTGACTAGCATCTTTAGATAACTTTATTCCTGCCATTCGCATTCCGAAAATATAAAGTACAAGTTACTAACACTAACACACTAAGTCCTCCCAGGAGCCGTCCAAGACCGAGAAAATATCAGGATGGAAAGTCTACTGTGGCTCCTCTGAGGATAAAAGTCAAGGGGGAAAAAAACACACAAAAGAAATCATTAAAAAAATTCTCTGAATACATTATTGATGTCTATAATACACGGTTACCCAGGTCTTGGAGGAAATTAAATTGCGACATTCGCTGTCCAAATATATAATGCTTTGTCATAAACACCAACAAAACGTCGCGAAACTCACTGTACAAGTGTGTAACGCATAGCATGTAAGCTATCAGAAAATATTACACTGTGCAAGCGTGTAACGCATAGCATGTAAGCTATCAGAAAATATTACACTGTGCAAGCGTGTAACGCATAGCATGTAAGCTATCAGAAAATATTACACTGTGCAAGCGTGTAACGCATAGCATGTAAGCTATCAGAAAATATTACACTGTGCAAGTGTGTAACGCTGCATGCAAGCTATCAGAAAATATTACACTGTGACACTTGCCAACTAAGTGTGCAAAAACGTGCTACCACCATCATCTGACAAGTTCTATCTCTGTTCAGCCATGCAATGCTCCGTTTGCAGACAAGTTCTATCTCTGTTCAGCCGTGCAATGCTCCGTTAGCAGACAAGTTCTATCTCTGTTCAGCCATGCAATGCTCCTTTAGCAGACAAGTTCTATCTCTGTTCAGCCATGCAATGCTCCTTTAGCAGACAAGTTCTATCTCTGTTCAGCCATGCAATGCTCCTTTAGCAGCATACTTTAAAAAAAAAAAACGGATAGTGGGTTATGCACTGTGCAATTCTGCATTGCAATGAGAGCAGCATCTTCAAAAATGTGGTCCTGGTTGAAGGGCTGTAACCATTTTGCAAGGCGATATTAGCAACTATCTTCAAAATCGTTACATCGGGTCAAATACTGGAATAATTTTGCACTGTTATATTATCAACCATCACGAGAAATGCGTTATATCGGATCTGGTATGTCTGGTAATTTGCACTGTTATATTACCAACCATCACGAGAAATGCGTTATATCGGACCAGGTGTGCCCGGTAATTTGCAGTGTACTTATCAACGTCTTTCAAAACGCTGTCCAGCAGTCTACTAACTACACATATAGAGGCTTGACGGTGAGTACACGTGTCGTGCGCTTACAAATGAGTCAATGAGCCAGTGAGTTGCTTGTCTCTGCATGAAATTATCAATATTTCGTAAACTGGCAGTGAGTAAAATAGACCATCGTGAAAATTTAAGTCGGCAGAACGAGTGAGAGAGAGAGAGAGAGAGAGAGAGAGAGAGAGAGAGAGAGAGAGAGAGAGAGAGAGACAGACAGACAGACAGACAGACAGACAGACAGACAGAGAGAGAGACCCTATGTGAACAGTAGTACAATTATTGTCTGACTGATGTCAGAATGCATGGCAAATGAGTTTTAGTTTTCTCTAAATCGTTCTCCTCTAAGTGGCATTATGTTTACGATTTTCAGGACGTCGGGAATGAACCACTTACGTCAGGGTACACCAAACAAACACATACACACAAAAATCAGACATACACATATACAAACGCACAACCACACAGAAACACAACGGTGCACATATCTTACTGAAATAAATTATGTATGTACACCTCACGCGCGCGTATACACATCTTTCTGATATCACTCTGAAAGTTAAATTTGCACTTTACCACCTTGTTATTCTAAATAAATGAAATATGGTGAAGGAGAAAGTAAAAATGGCTTTACCACCTTGTTATTCTAAATAAATGAAATATGGTGAAGGAGAAAGTAAAAATGGCTTTACCACCTTGTTATTCTAAATAATTGAAATATGGTGAAGGAGAAAGTAAAAATGGCTTTACCAACTTGTTATTCTAAATAAATGAAATATGGTGAAGGAGAAAGTAAAAATGGCTTTACCAACTTGTTATTCTAAATAAATGAAATATGGTGAAGGAGAAAGTAAAAATGGCTTTACCACCTTGTTATTCTAAATAAATGAAATATGGTGAAGGAGAAAGTAAAAATGGCTTTACCACCTTGTTATTCTAAATAATTGAAATATGGTGAAGGAGAAAGTAAAAATGGCTTTACCACCTTGTTATTCTAAATATTTGAAATATGGTGAAGGGGAAAGTAAAAATGGCTTTACCACCTTGTTATTCTAAATAAATGAAATATGGTGAAGGAGAAAGTAAAAATGGCTTTACCAACTTGTTATTCTAAATAAATGAAATATGGTGAAGGAGAAAGTAAAAATGGCTTGCATTAGCTCTGTAACCTTGAAGTCCCCAATCCTGATGCCAAATAAATAAATAAATAAATTACAAGAGTAAATAATCAAAAGAAGATAATACAACAAAACACAATTGGATAAACGTGACGGAAAGAAAGAAAGACGACAGACTGGAAAACGTTGAAAAGACGAGAAGATAATAAGACAAAATACAATTAGATACACATGATGGAAAGAAAGAAAGACGGCATAAAGACGACAGACTGGAAAACGTTGAAAAGACGAGAAGATAATACAATTAGATACACATGATGGAAAGAAAGAAAGACGGCATAAAGACGACAGACTGGAAAACGTTGAAAAGACGAGAAGAAGACTAAAAGAACGAGTACGTAGTTTTACCTTAATAACAAAATTCCACAAAGCAAATCGTGTCCTTGACCTACCTTGGGTACTCTGAGGCGTGTGGCAAGTTTCCATAAAATGCTTAGGACGTTCAGCACTTGCTGGTTAAGTGGTGCGTTTTTACAACCACTGCAACAGTCTTCACTGACTTTGCGTACGCCGCCTACAACCACAACAACGCCAACGATAAAGCAACAGCCACCACTGAAATCAGGACGTCTCCTTTAAGGCGACTTGCGTGTACTCGTCCAGCGCCCAGTCTGCACACACATACAACGCCAACATAAAGCAACAGCCACCATTGAAATGTGGGCGTCTCATTTAAGGCGACTTGCGTGTACTCGTCCAGCGCCCAGTCTGCACACACTTACAACGCCAACATAAAGCAACAGTCACCATTGAAATGTGGGCGTCTCATTTAAGGCGACTTGCATGTACTCGTCCAGCGCCCAGTCTGCACACACATACCGAGCAAAAACTCACATTGTCATGGCAATCCGAGACCGGAAAGTTAAAAGTAAACCAACCAACAAACAACAATTAGACAGGTAAACAAAAACATAAGGTGAAATAGAAAAATATTTCAGCCACGACAACGAGGTACTATCTAAAGCGATCATTGGTTGTAACTTTTGTCAAGATTTAAAATTTATTATTCAGCCACGACAACGAGGTACTATCTAAAGCGATCATTGGTTGTAACTTTTGTCAAGATTTAAAATTTATTATTCAGCCATGACAACGAGGTACTATCTAAAGCGATCATTGGTTGTAACTTTTGTCAAGATTTAAAATTTATTATTCAGCCACGACAACGAGGTACTATCTAAAGCGATCATTGGTTGTAACTTTTGTCAAGATTTAAAATTTATTATTCAGCCACGACAACGAGGTACTATCTAAAGCGATCATTGGTTGTAACTTTTGTCACGGTTTAAAATTTATTATTCAGCCATGACAACGAGGTACTATCTAAAGCGATCATTGGTTGTAACTTTTGTCAAGATTTAAAATTTATTATTCAGCCATGACAACGAGGTACTATCTAAAGCGATCATTGGTTGTAACTTTTGTCACGGTTTAAAATTTATTATTCAGCCATGACAACGAGGTACTATCTAAAGCGATCATTGGTTGTAACTTTTGTCAAGATTTAAAATTTATTATTCAGCCATGACAACGAGGTACTATCTAAAGCGATCATTGGTTGTAACTTTTGTCAAGATTTAAAATTTATTATTCAGCCATGACAACGAGGTACTATCTAAAGCGATCATTGGTTGTAACTTTTGTCAAGATTTAAAATTTATTATTCAGCCATGACAACGAGGTACTATCTAAAGCGATCATTGGTTGTAACTTTTGTCAAGATTTAAAATTTATTATTCAGCCATGACAACAAGGTACTATCTAAAACGATCATTGGTTGTAACTTTTGTCAAGATTTAAAATTTATTATTCAGCCACGACAACGAGGTACTATCTAAAGCGATCATTAGTTGTAAATTTTGTCAAGATTTAAAATTTATTATTCAGCCACGACAACGAGGTACTATCTAAAACGATCATTGGTTGTAACTTTTGTCAAGATTTAAAATTTATTATTCAGCCACGACAACGAGGTACTATCTAAAGCGATCATTAGTTGTAAATTTGTCACGGTTTAAAATTTATTATTCAGCCTTTTCGCACTACTTCTTTTGACTGTCGGTTGTGAGCCAAGGTTCACTGAGATTCTGGGAGATCCAAGGTCTTCTGGAGGACTTGGCGAAATGTTCTCCCAAGCAAAGAATTATGTGTGTAGGACAATTTCTCCATAAAATTTTCTCCCAAGCAAAGATTTATGTGTGTAGGACTATTTCTTCCGACTCGATTTAGGTGTGTAGGACTATTTCTTCCGACTCGATTTATGTGTGTAGGACTATTTCTTCCGACTTGATTTAAGTGTGTAGAAAAATTTCTTCCGACTTGATTTATGTGTGTAGGAAAATTTCTCCGCTATACACTCTCCCCACCTCCATCCCACCCTAGATAACTGCCAGCCAGTGCTTAGTAGTGAAATGCCTCAGTTCGGCTTTGGCACCCTGAGGTGAAACAAAGTTAATTAGGTTAAATTTTTAGCCGGACCCCCCCCCCCCCAAAGGTACATAACTCGGATATGGCACTGACATGCATGAAACAGAGCAAGAAGCCACACTGTTCTCCCCAGCAAAGAAAGGGCTAATAAATAATTAGCTGACCCTTATATGCATTTATAACATAGCCCTTGCCACTTTGAGGTGAGTAACAGTTGGTCTAATTAAATATGTTAAAACTGGCTTGTTATTATATTTCTTTGTTATTATAGTTAGCAGTGATTGTTTAAGGATGTATATGGGTTTAAATGATCAGAGTGCATCACTTAAAACTGTGATGTCTGAAACTATTTAATTTATTACTAATATTATTACTTGAGGATTAATTATCTTTAATTCGCTCTTATTATGTTTTAGATAACAACTTAGTAATACAACTATTGTGGGACAGAAACTTGTATGTCCATTTGTTAATTCAACATCTCAATTGGCATCTCAATTGGCACTGTCTTGTCTGAAGGCAAGCCAGTTAAAATTCTCTGTGTGGAGATGTTTAGGCTTGGTTACTGAACAAGGAGTGGCTGACTCTTGCAGATTGGCACCTTATAATTCCATTTGATTCTGTGACTGATTTTGCAACGCTAACAGAAAATGCACAACAGGACAATAAGAAAATGAAACTTTGGCGACCTGACAACCATCAATTATCACAAGTCAACATGATGGGCCAGCTGAGAGCAAGGCAGGCAGATATGTTGGGCATTATTAATTGTAGTACCATTACTCGATAAGAGACACACTGAAGCAATCTACTTTCAGAAAAGGGTCTTCAACCAACACCACGTCAGAGACACTTTTAAGGAGCACTGCTTTTAGTAGTGGGGCAAGTCTGAACTTTCCAAGTAGTTTATTCAGAGAGCCTTCCAACTCAGATGTCATGTTCACCAAAGTTCCTATCACTACAGCGATCAATTTTGCTTTTACATTCCACTCTGGATTTCTAACCTGAGATGCTGGTATTCTGCTGTTTTTATGTTTCTATCACTTGGAACCGCGACATCAATGATTGTTGCTGTCCAGTTAGACTTACTGAGAACTACAATGTATGGTCTTCTTGCACGAACCACTTAATATATTCTTATTTCAAAGTCCCATAGTATTTTGACTTCTTCTGTCTTGGTGACTGCTTCTGGTTGATGCATCCATGCTCTTTCTGGTGTTTTTACTCCATAGTTCTCACATCGATTTCTAGGTATGAGTTTTGCCACTTAATTGTGTCTTTTCGAGTATTTTGTTCCAGCCAGAATCTGACATCCAGACAGTATATGTTCTGTTGTTTCATCCATTGTTTTGCAGAGTCGATATTTGGAATCTTTGAGATTTTCACAATTTTTGCTTTGTGTGATTTCTTGTATAGTGTTTGATTTTGTGCAGCTGTTATGACTGCTTCTGCTTTCAAACCTGCCTTTTTCAACCATCTATATGTTGATTGTTTTTGTTGATGTTTCTTCAGCTTGTTGCACATACTGGCCATGGAGAGGTTTTAGCTCCAAGTATTTGCTAATACCTGTTTCGGTGTTTTCTTCCACATTTCTTTGTCTGTCTGTGGGTGTTGGTAAAATCTTTGCCTGTCTGTGGGTGTTGGTAAAATCTTTGCCTGTCTGTGGGTGTTGGTAAAATCTTTGTCTGTCTGTGGGTGCTGGTAAAATCTTTGTCTGTCTGTGGGTGCTGGTAAAATCATTGTCTGTCTGTGGGTGCTGGTAAAATCTTTGTCTGTCTGTGGGTGTTGGTAAAATCTTTGTCTGTCTGTGGGTGTTGGTAAAATCTTTGTAATTCTGTGGGTGTTGGTAAAATCTTTGTCTATCTGTGGGTGTTGGTAAAATCTTTGTCTGTCTGTGGGTGTTGGTAAAATCTTTGTCTGTCTATGGGTGTTGGTAAAATCTTTGTCTGTCTGTGGGTGTTGGTAAAATCTTTGTCTGTCTGTGGGTGTTGGTAAAATCTTTGTCTGTCTGTGGGTGTTGGTAAAATCTTTGTCTGTCTGTGGGTGTTGGTAAAATCTTTGTCTGTCTGTGGGTGTTGGTAAAATCTTTACTGCTGCCACGAGTGGCTCGTCTTTGTTATTATTCCAGATGTAGTCCACCAGGCGGGACGATGACTTCTCTTTCAATGACATCTTCATTTTCTTCTTCTATATATTATTATTATTATTATTTCCATGACTTCTGTTTGACTGTCGGTTGTGATCCAAGGTCTCGGAATCTTACCAAGATTCTGGGAGATCCAAGGTTTTACGGAGAATGTGGGCACTTCCGAGGAGCGCTGCTTTGAGTAGTGAGGCGATTCTGTGGTTTCCAGGGAGTTTCAGAGAGCCTTCCAACTCAGATGTTATGTTCCCCAAGGCTCCTATCACTATAGGTATCATTTCTGCTTTTACATTCCACAATTATTATTATTATTATTACTATTATTATTATTATTCCTTTTCCCATCACTTCTGTTGGCTGCCGGTTGTGAACCAATGTCTTGGGATCTTACAAAGATTCTGGGAGATCCAAGGTTTTACCAAGGATGTGGGCACTTCCGAGGAGCACTACTTTTAACATTGGGACAAATTAGTGGCTCCCAGGTAGTTTAGTTCATCATCATCAGCGTTGCACGTTTTTATATTGTAATATATTTACTTAATTTCAAATTTAAATTAGTGCACCCTACTGTAAATTAAAGAAATGCTTAACATGAAAGATCATACACACACACTGAACCGTCTTCAGGTCACGAACACGCCATTCAGAAAAAGGATTCCGTAAAACGGAGATATTCGTGTTCGGTTTACGGAGGGAGGCACCTCTTGCACTGACTCGCAAAATCCTGGAACGACGAACGTATTGCAGTCTAACCGGCAACATGTCCCAGACGTTGTACGGTAGGATGTAGGTTTAAGTGGAACGTATTGCAGTCTAACCGGCAACATGTCCCAGACGTAGTACGGTAGGATGTAGGTTTAAGTGGAACGTATTGCAGTCTAACCGGCAACATGTCCCAGACGTAGTACGGTAGGATGTAGGTTTAAGTGGACACGAACGTCTCTGCCTATAGAGATAACGTACAAGGATGTGGCAAAACATTTCTGAGCAATTTATTGGGCCTGTAAGTCACAGATGACGTAGCAGTATACTATTGTTAAGTCATAACAGACGTAGAAGTATACTATACTAAGTCACAGATGACGTAGCACTATACATTTATAAGTCATAGCATACTCGACAGTATACTATTACAAGTCATAGCAGACGTAGTAGTATACTATTTTAAGTCAGAGAGGACGTAACAATACATTATTATAAGTCCCAGCGGATATATCACTGTTAAGTCAAAGGAGACGTAGCATTTAGACATGGTGTTACCGGAAAAATACGTCATAATTCTTACATTACTAAATGATGATACCTACAAACGTGATAAGCACTGTTTGACGTCATAATTCTTACATTACTAAATGATGATACCTACAAACGTGATAAGCACTGTTTGACGTCATAATTCTTACATTACTAAATGATGATACCTACAAACGTGATAAGCACTGTTTGACGTCGAACGTATCTGGTGTTATACGAGGTTAAAAAAATGAAATATTACTCATGATGTCATAGATCCCAAAACTATTTCCAGACTGTTGTTCCAATGCAATCTGTTTCTATTTTAACCACCATTCTTAAAATGAATAAAACTATTTTCAGACTGTTTTCCAATGCAATCTGTTTCTATTTTAACCACCATACTTAAAATGAATATAACTATTTCCAGACTGTTGTTCCAATGCAATCTGTTTCTATTTTAACCACCATACTTAAAATGAATAAAAATGAAACATTGTATAGTATTACTGTACAGGGAGTAGTACATTTTCTATAGTAGTACATTTTAAATAAAACCCGATTGTTGATATATAGACCACACACACAAATAGGACTGTTATTTCAATTAAATCTTACAATGTTCAAATTTTAGAAAGAAGTCTTCCGAAATTAATAAATCTAATCATTCACTGACATCACTGTATCAAGCGTTATACCATTTACAAAGAAAAAATAATTTCAGACTCATGAGAAATGAACCTAATACGCCGTGATTTTAAAAAAAAGTGGTCTTAAAGAGAATCAGAACTAAGATTAGTTTTTAAACGAATAAAAGAAGTAAGCACTCCATGACGTCATAATATTCAAATAAAATTGGACTGATGATATAATAGACAAAAGACTTTCAGATTGCCATTAAAATGTAATACGATATATTTCAACCAGACGTCAATAGAAAAAGAACTCCTGTCCAAAAAAGAAGCTATGACGAAATCTGATTGATGACATCAACAGTCCTTTTTCAGGATCTGTGTTGCCACTGGACCCAGTCACGTTTCTTACATAAGGGACACGATAAAACATGATCATGGCTATGACGTATGTAGTGTTCCACATGACGTACTTCATACTGAACAATTTAGATAGCTCAATGATAAAACGTGATCATGGCTATGACGTATGTAGGTTCCACATGACGTACTTCATACTGAACAATTTAGATAGCTCAATGATAAAACATTATTCTGAAAGGACATAAGTGGTGTTACACATGACGTCATAATGATGTATTTCATACAAAGGTAAGCGTTTCGAGAGTCGGGAATGTCATTATTCAGTACGCAACATCTCTGGGTATCCAGTCAACAGGGATTTCTGATACTTTAGTAAGGTCAAACACCACAAAATCATTTAAGGTCACGTGATAAACTGGTTCCAACTATCGTGACCACTGCGCATTCCTGGAAAGAACAGAATGATGTCGTGAGAAGGACGTCAAACCGGTTTCTAAGAACTGATGGTATATGACGTCAGATGATTGTTTACTGACCTTACACATTCCTGAAATGAAACAGAATGACGTCATGAGAAATATATTGAACCGGAATGTCAGGATTGATGGTATGTGACGTCAGATGAAATATTTCTTATTATTCAGAACTAGATTATGCTTCAATACAGTGACGTCTGGACTCTAGGCTGTGGTATAATGAACAAAGTAGCCAACGTGTCCCAGTCCAGTAATAGAAGCGGCATGGACGTTACAGTAGTGCGACGTGGTGAAGGGAACCTATATTAACCACAATTCTCAACTCCATTCTAATTTTATGCGTGACGTCACAGACACACTAAGCGAATTTCGCGGACATTAAATTGCGCTTGCCAGAGTAATTCTCCACCCCGCCTCCATTTTCCAAAGCGATGTTCTTTTAAATAATTCACAGTCTGGAATTCAAAAAGAAGCAAATTTAGCAGACTGCATCAAAGTATATCTACTAGAGAGTGTCTTGAATGAAATAGTGTGAGGCAGCGACTCAGAAGTCTGCCATTACAGGCAACAAAATTTGTTTAGGCAGCAGAACTTTCATGAAAGTGTCAAGTGCGGCGAAGTAGAAAGGGAGATAACTAACTTACATCCAAATAAGTATGGCATTGACCTCGATCATAAAAAGAATGAAAGTGGCAAATTTGAAACAGAATAATATATATTTCTTTTTTAATAAATAAAAAAAAGGTAAAGATGTGTACATGTACAAGAGTTCAAGTGTAGCTGGTACTAATTTCAGATCTAAACAGTAAATACTGACGAAAAACTGAGTCGCTCTGTCGTCGTCTGCTTGTCTCTGTAGCTGTATTACGTTTGTCTCAATAAAGCTAGTAAATATTAAGAAAAGCCAAACTGTGAAAGTAGATTGTTTCTGAAAAGCAATGGAATTTGATTCCTCCAAAATTGAAACTTTCAGACTGAAAAATGCGGAACATTTTAAGTATAACCCTTCACCTACAAATAGTGGCGGTTGAAATGAGCAGGTAAGTTTCAACATAAAAATCTAATTTTGCATTTCACAGACACCAAATTGTGGCTGCTACACTGTTACTGTGTAATAAATTGTGAATTTGATTAACATTATAATAATTCAGATTAAAATATTTTATTTTAATATGTGAATGTGTGTGTGGTGTGTGAGAGAGAGTGAGATTGTGTGTGTGTGTGTGTGTGTGTGTGTGTGTGTGTGTGTGTATTAACACATATGAAAATGACTTCATGCAACAAATGGGAGGGAAAGGTGGGAGGACACGCGAAATGCGATAAGCTGTTTATGTTTCGTAAATCCTAAACAAATGGCACGGGGTCCAAAAGGCAAATCGGACGTCTAGATGAATGCCAAAGACAGAATTCCATCACTTCACCTTGTCCACACGTGCGCCTTACTGGCCTCGTTTCTATGGATACCTTTATTCAAGGCACGGTGGCGGAACCCAAATACTGGAATTTTATACCAGACAATGATTAATGTCCGCTAGATCAGATCTTTTCATGTTTGCTTTTGCCTTTTTTAATTTTATGCTGAACTACAATGAAAAAGTGTTCGATATTGCTGAGTGGAGTTAAGTGTTTAATACAAATACAAACAAAAAAGGGCGGGGAAATGGGAAGAGGGTCTGTTTGCGTTTATTTTTAAAGAGAATTATATTTTTGAATTATCGGGTTGCTTCAGACTGGAAACGTCTCCGCTTCCTGTTTCTTTTTGGCACTGACGCTTTAAGAGACAATAAAGTGTACTTCAAAGTTAAATCAGAGACAAAGGTACATCAAGCTTGTCGCCGTCATCAGAACAGGAAGTTACGCAATTATTATGTGACGTCGACCATAAGGTTTCACTGTAGAGACGACTATGTGGCAATCACGTTCCAGGCATCATTACAATCCAATTAATTACATGACGTCACGCTGAAAGTAATCAAATCAAATCAAATACATGAACGTCACGCTGAAAGTAATCAAATCCACTACATTTTCTTCACTCTAGAGGTGTCACTGTATTCTAGTGGCCCTATTGTCATACAATTAATTACATGCACGTCACGCTGAAAGTAATCAAATCCACTACATTTTCTTCACTCTAGAGGTGTCACTGTATTCTAGTGGCCCTATTGTCATACAATTAATTACATGCACGTCACGCTGAAAGTAATCAAATCCACTACATTTTCTTCACTCTAGAGGTGTCACTGTATTCTAGTGGCCCTATTGTCATACAATCAAATGCATGAACGTCGCTCTGAAAGTTTCACTGTGATCCAATCACTCTGAAAGTTTCACGGTCATCAAATCAAATACATGAACCTCACTCTGAAAGTTTCACTGTCATCAAATCAAATACATGAACCTCACTCTGAAAGTTTCACTGTCATTAAATCAAATACATGAATGTCACTCTGAAAGTTTCACTGTCATCAAATCAAATACATGAAAGTCACTCTGAAAGTTTCACTGTCATCAAATTAATCTATTTTTGTCAGTCATCGCACTTCGACATAAGCATTCTATTCTTATACGTGTCATTGCGTTACGAGTTTCGTAATCTATTCTTAACCGTGTAAAGAAATTGTTGCAAATAGTTTAGACACTAAATGAATAGAGGTGAAAGCTAAGACTGTCAGGCCAGAATTTAGCAAACAAGTGTATAAATCATTATGTCATGCATAGCATTCTTCCCACGCATGCGCCTCATTGTGAAAAGAACTCTGCAGTCAGTAGTAGGGCGATCTTTATTTGGAACTGATGCTTGTTTTTGTTTCATGCGTCTCATTGTGAAAAAGGACTCTGCAATCAGTGGTAGGGCAATTCTTATTTTGAAATGATGTTTGTTTTTGATTTTGTGCTATAGGTAACACGTTCCATCGATATTATTTTAATAATTTATTTTTTCCTTATTCATTTTACATTGACAGAATAAAGTGTAAACACTGCGTATTCTGTAACGTGTTGTAATTAGGTTACTGGCACAGACTAATCTAAGGTTTGGAAGACGGATGTAATTATCCATTTTAAGTATGCTTTGGGGAGTGAAGGGGGTGTCAACGTGGGGGGGGGGAGGAGTTTGTATATATATATAAGCATACAAGGTTGGACCCACAATAACACGAATACAAACACATGTACAGTCCCGTATGCATACACTAACACAAAAACACAAACATTTCCACGTGCAATAGTGCACCTCTTATCCCAACACACCACTTATGTCCACTACTGCAATAACACACCACTAATGTCCACTACTGCAATAACACACCACTTATGTCCACTACTGCAATAACACACCACTTAGGTCCACTACTGCAATAACACACCACTTATGTCCACTACTGCAATAACACACCACTTAGGTCCACTACTGCAATAACACACCACTTATGTCCACTACTGCAATAACACACCACTTATGTCCACTACTGCAATAACACACCACTTAGGTCCACTACTGCAATAACACACCACTTATGTCCACTACTGCAATAACACACCACTTATGTCTACTAATGCAATAACACACCACTTAGGTCCACTACTGCAATAACACACCACTTATGTCCACTAATGCAACAACACACCACTTATGTCCACTAATGCAACAACACACATTCCCATGTCCACTAATGCAACAACACACATTCCCATGTCCCTAATGCAACAACACACATTCCCATGTCCACTAATGCAATAACACACCACTTATGTCCACTAATGCAATAACACACCACTTATGTCCACTAATGCAATAACACACCACATGTCAACTAATGCAATAACACACCACTTCTGTCCACTAATGCAATAACACACCACTTATGTCCACTAATGCAACAATACACCACTTATGTCCACTAATGCAACAACACACATTCGCATGTCCACTAATGCAACAACATACATTCGCATGTCCACTAATGCAACAACACACATTCATTCCTATGTTCACTAATACAACAACACACATTCGCACATACACTAATGCAAAAACACAAATTCCCACATACACTAATGCAACAACACACATTCCCACATACGCTAATGCAATAACACACATTCCCACATACACTAATGCAAAAACACAAATTCCCACATACACTAATGCAAAAACACAAATTCCCACATAAATTAATGCAAGTAAGACACATGCTCATATATAGTAACGCAAAAACACATATTCTCATATACTGTAATGCAAAAAACCGCCACATTTCCAACAACGTATACTCAAACATCAACACAATCACATATTGAAGGAAGCACACACAATCTCAAATTAAATACAATCTAATATTTATACAAGCACACACTGACACGAGCTTGTTTTAACAAAAACAGGTAATTTGTGTACTACTACAAAAACAGGTAGTTTGGTACTACTACTACTACAAAAATTGGTAGTTTACTACAAAACACGTAGCGTGTATACTACTAAACACGTAGCTTGTATACTACAAAACACGTAGCTTGTATACTACTAAACACGTAGCTTGTATACTACTAAACACGTAGCTTGTATACTACTAAACAGACGTGTATTCATTACAACTACAGAAAAACATGCATTCACACTTGCAAACAAAAACCTCAAAATACTATAGAAACATCCACAGAATCAGGATAAACAATGTACACACACACAAACATGCATTCACACTTGCAAACAAAAACCTCAAAATACTAGAGAAACAGGATAAACAATGTATACACACACAACAAACATGCAAAGCCATAAGATGACATTACCAGAAACTAAAAAAAAAAATATATGTGATATGATACACTCGCACAAACACGAAAACATGCTTACGCAAGCATGCAAATACACAAGCAAACATTTATAAACAAAAAGCAACCCAACAAGGCAAAGAGAAATACAACATGCACTAAAACCAGCATTCTTAAAAACAACATAGAATTATCTGTAGGCATTATACATTGGACGATAACACAGAGCAACATGTTTACAATGTAAACATACTTGTTGCCCGTTGTTTTGCTATTTTATTTTTTAAAACGAGAAACAGAAACAAACTTGGACACAAAAGTCGATAACCAAGCGATCGTATCACCTTCCTCCCAATCTGCGCAGTGCCCGAAGGTGCTTCTTAATTTACCCACCATCACTACTTCCCCAGCCGGAGATTGCAGAACAAGCAACTCGCAATGTGACCCACCCACCCCGCCTTGTTACGATGGAAGACAAGACCTCTTCTCAACAGTTGTGTAAACCGATTGTATCGGTTTCTATGGTGATTCCATACAGGTAACGGCGTATTTTGAATTGTACTAGTATATTTCCTTGGTATCCAAGCACGAGACTTAAATCCAAATATTTTTTTTTTAACTGCAGCATTCTCTTCGACTCATCAGTATAGCAGCATAAATGGCGTCCGACATGAGACGACAATGCGTGATACACACACACACACACGCACACACACACGCACACACACACACACACACACACACACACACGCATACATACACACACATACACAACTTATTACTGTTGTAGTTGGTACTCAACAGACTATTATTTAAAGGCTATGGTTAAGGTTCGTGGACGCGCGCACACACACACATACACAACTTATTACTGTTGTAGTTGGTACTCAACAGACTATTATTTAAAGGCTATGGTTAGGGATAAGGTTTCAAATTAAGGTTCGTGGACACACACACACACACACACACACACACACTCCAACGGTTGGGGACTAAACAGTATACGGTGGCAGACTGGACTGGACATAGCACGACTTTTGAAGAGCAGGTTTGCAAAAAGAACCACTGTCAGTAAAAAAAAATGTTCTATGTAAAGTTTCTATACCTTCCTCCCCCTTTTGTTTCTTTACCACCACACCAGTCATTCTAAGCCGGTGCATGACAAGAAAGTTGCAATTGGCGACCCTTGAGGAAGGGTCTGACATTTACAACTGCCATTAATTACGTTCTGAAAAATAATATCAACAACAACAACAAAATATAGGAACAGAAAAAGTGGGCATAAACTGAAGCCATCTGCAATGTGACTACGACGGTAATTTGCCTTGCATACACACCTGTTTCAAAGTAACTGGAAATAAAGGAAACCTCACAGCGATAACATGAACTATCTTGTTGAACAGGGGAGTTCTGGGTTTCTTTAGTACAGTAAAGTCTTCTTGGCTGTTATGAAGTCGGTTTTTTTTTATCACGTGACTAATTTGAGTGTGTAAATAAAGTCAGGTGTCATTTAACTTTTTCAAAAATAACATTACTACAATTGAAATAAACAAAAAATAAAGTCAGGTATCATTTTCTTTTTCAAAAATAACATTACTACAATTGAAATAAAATAAAGCAGGACAAAATATTCTGCACTAAATTTTGTTTGTTTCAAAATGATTAATATTTTGTGTACTTGCTGGATATGTAAATTCTTAAAAGGGAGATAACGCGAAAACTAAAGTATAGACGTAGTTAACGCTCATGAGGAAACTACTCAATAAGATATTCTAAAACTATCAGTGCAAGATAGCGTGATGCTTTCACTGCAAGACAGATCAGTGCAAAATAGTGTAAGTCTATCAGTGCATAATATTGTAATATATTGTAAGACCATCAGAGCAAAATATTGTAAGATATTGTAAGACTATCAGAACAAAATATTGTAAATCAACCAATACAGAAGCATTAGTATACGACAATCAGTGTAAGACAGTGTAAAAATATCAGTGTAGGACAATCAGTGTAAGACAGACTAAAAATATTAGTGTAGGACAATAGGTGTAAGACAGACTGTAAAAATATCAGTGTAGGACAATCAGTGCAAAACAGACTGTAAAAATATCAGTGTACGACAATCAGTGTAAAATCAATGAAATACTGTAGAGCAATCACCGTGGGACAACATGATCTCCTACAAAGATTTTAAACTTATAAATCTAACTGCAATAAAAAAAAAAACAACTCTTTTGAGCAACAGCGAAAAAATGAAAATTATGGTCCAAACAGCAGCTTTAACCGGGTGACAAATGGCAAATGTACACTGTCTGTAGAAATACTTTTGGACAATGCGCGCGCGCACGTGTGTGTATGTGTGTGTGTGTGTGTGTGTGTGCGCGCGCGCGCGCGGGGAGGGAAAAAAACCAATAAAAGCATATGCAACAACAGTGAGAAGTCGTCAAGCATGGATGTTAATAAGTGTGACAGATAGCTCATTAAGGCAAACGCTTTTAAGACCTATTGCCAAGCCAGGAACGAAGATTAAGGGTCGTCTGCCAGAAAAGGGCACTACAAGAGAAGGGTGTTGAGAACGGAAAAGGGGGGGGGGGGCAAGAACTCTCAACACTGTAGCAAAGATAAATGCCTTTGTAGTGGGAGCTGAAAGATGTTTAATTGGAAAGTCCTGGGTAAAACAAATTTCATTTAAGCGTGATTTTCACCTGCGTTCAAGGCGTGCGTCGCATATGGAAATTATTATTGTTAAAAATACACTCTACCAGCCTTCACAGTTAAACGAGACTTTACGGTATAAAAAATAAATATAAATTTTCCCCATTGTAACTTTACATTTTTATAAAAAGCTACAATGAGAAAAGAAAAGCCCGAGTCAATACTGTTACTGTTTCGTAAATCTCAGCCAAGTTAGACAACTCTAAGTCTTTTCACGTATGCCAATCGATCAATAAAAATTCCAGCAATCGGCTAATCTAGTACATCTACGTTTATTGCCTCCCCTTTTCATATGCGCTACTTAGCTCCCTTCCACGTAAGCCTGCAATCTAGGCGAAACGAGTGTGTGCTCAATTTTATATATTTTGTTTCCACTGCAAGACTACGTCACATTCGTTCTGACTTTGCATGTTTCCACTGCAAGACTACGTCACATTCGTTCTGACTTTGCATGTTTCCACTTCAAGACTACGTCACATTCGTTCTGACTTTGCATGTTTCCACTGCAAGACTACGTCACATTCGTTCTGACTTTGCATGTTTCCACTGCAAGACTACGTCACATTCGTTCTGACTTTGCATGTTTCCACTGCAAGACTACGTCACATTCGTTCTGACTTTGCATGTTTCCACTGCAAGACTACGTCACATTCGTTCTGACTTTGCATGTTTCCACTGCAAGACTACGTCACATTCGTTCTGACTTTGCATGTTTCCACTGCAAGACTACGTCACATTCGATCTGACCTTGCATGTTTCCACTGCAAGACTACGTCACATTCGTTATCACGAGTTCTGACCTTGTATGGTTCGATGACCTTTGTCAGTCAATCGTGCCTCACAAACTCGAACTCAATGCAAAAAGGTTGTCGTAGAAACCGGTGAGTGTGAACTGAAACTAAATTATGACAGAGATAGACTTCTGAGGTGGTTTTTTTTTTTTTTTTTTTTTTTTTTTACTTGGCGTACAGTTTTCGTTTAATCTCGCCAAGAGACTGCCTTTAAAAACGCACCTGGCTAATGAATGGCCTTGACAGAAGTATGTATGTGAACAAATAATTAGATCAAAACACTAGCAATCATACTCATACACGCAATCATATAACAAATAATTATATAAAACTTAACACTAACAATCATACTCATACATGCAATCATATAACAAATAATTATATAAAACTTAACACTAACAATCATACTTATACACGCAATCATATAACAAATAATTACATAAAACTTAACACTAACAATCATACTTATGCATGCAATCATATAACAAATAATTACATAAAACTTAACACTAACAATCATACTTATACATGCAATCATATAACAAATAATTACATAAAACTTAACACTAACAATCATACTTATACATGCAATCATATAACAAATAATTATATAAAACTTAACACTAACAATCATACTTATGCATGCAATCATATAACAAATAATTATATAAAACTTAACACTAACAATCATACTTATGCACGCAATCATAAAACAAATAATTATATCACACTTAACATTAAGAATCATATCCTATAATAAAAATGTATTAATGAAAATAACGAGCCGCCAGGTTCAAAGGTAACGAAGCGTCGAATAAGAATGTTAATAGTTACATGACTTGGTAAAGCGCTCATTGTTATTAAATGCATACAAGTCATTTCCTTACAGTAAGTTACATGACTTGGTAAAGCGCTCATTGTTATTAAATGCATACAAGTCATCTTCTTACAGTAAGTTACATGACTTGGTAAAGCGCTCATTGTTATTAAATGCATACAAGTCATTTCCTTACAGTAAGTTACCTTTAGACTGGTTGACTGATCTATATTTCTATTTGGAGCATGAAAAGACGATTATTGGCTGAATACAAATGCAACTCATTGTTTCATCAAAAGTCAATACTCCATTGTATAAATTGTAACCGTCACTAAGTCAGTCTACTAATCACAAGTCATCAAAAGTCAATACTCCATCGTATAAATTGTAACCGTCACTAAGTCACTCTACTAATCACAAGGAATACTTTCAATCTACCTTCCAACAATCAGAAATGACCTTAATGAGCGTTAAAAGGGTCTCTGTCTTTACCATCACTCTGCAAGGGTTTCTTATTTTAATGAGCGTAAAAAGGGTCTTTGTCTTTAGCATCACTTTGCAAGGGTCTCTTATTTATGAACAGCGTCAGTTATGGGGCCTCTGGCCTGGATCAGTGCCAAAAAGATCTTCGACTTGAGTGTCAGCTAAGACCTGTGGCCGGAATGAACGCCAAAAGGACCTTTGACTTTAGGCGTCAGTTAGCTTGGGCCTCTTACTAGAATGGGCGCCAAAAGACCTTTGTTTTTAGTGTCAGATAATTCGGACCTCTGACCAAGCACCAAAAAAACCTTTGTCTTTTACAGGTAGAGTCTCTGTCCTGAATGAGTGCCAAGGCACTCTGTGTTTGGTAGTTAGCTGGGGCCTCTGTCCTGAATAAGCGCCAGGACCTTTGCTTTTAATGTCAGGTGGGGCCTCTAACTTGAGTGTGCACCAAAAGGAACTTTGTTTTTAATGTCAGGTGGGGCCTCTAACTTGAGTGTGCACCAAAAGGAACTTTGTTTTTAGTGTCAGGTGGGGCCTCTAACTTGAGTGTGCACCAAAAGGAACTTTGTTTTTAGTGTCAGGTGGGACCTCTAACTTGAGTGTGCACCAAAAGGAACTTTGTTTTTAGTGTCAGGTGGGGCATCTAACCTGAATAAGCGCCAAAAGGACCTTTGTTTTTAGTGGCAGGTAGGGCCTCTAACTTGAATGAGCGCCAAAAAGACCTTTGTTTTTAGTGTCAGGTGGGGTCTCTAACTTGAATGAGCGCCAAAAACGTTGTTTTTCCTGACAATAAGTCCGTATTTAGCTCAGGACAATATAATATAACCAACACTTAACAGCAAAAAGAAAGAACATAGTAAATAATTTTCTTCTGATTTCTAAGCATGAAATTTAATGCTAGCATAACATCGAGAAAGTTTCTTTTCCCTGCCACACCCCCCTCAACTCCATATCGCGTCAACATGTAGGAATGCCCCAGTTCTTAGAATTTCTGGCACAGAATGTAAACATGACCAAACACACCATTGCTCGTGCATAAAAAATTATTGTTACTCCATAATTGTAAAGTTCTAAATTTCTGGCACAGAATGTAAACATGACCAAAACACCATTGCTCGTGCATAAAAAATTATTGTTACTCCATAATTGTAAAGTTCTAAATCTGGAATAACCATTTTTGAATCCTATATATAGCAGGAAGTGCGTGTTCTGCGTGTTCAGTGCCCGTCAAGTCTGACCTGTGTGTTCTGTGTCTGTTCAGTGCCCGTCAAGTCTGACCTGCGTGTTCTGTGCCTGTTCAGTGCCCTGTCAAGTCTGACCTGTGTGTTCTGTGCCTGTTCAGTGGCTGTAAATGGATCTGAAATTCGTTTTGAATTAAGACAAGCAGGAAAAGGAACAAAGAAAATTCATGCGACTCAATTTCCAAATAGGTTCAGTTTGAAAAGAATATTTAAAGGCGACAGTACAAATATTATGAGATAAAGACTTCAAAAGGCATTTGGACTTTATAATGACCATGCCTAGGTAATAGTGCATAATGTTTGGGTAAGATGACACTTAAAATTGAGCGTATTTAAACAGATATAATCTCTAACGTGAGCAATTGCACGATGACTCTTAAAATTGATTTTAAAAATTAGCTTAAGGAAACAGATATTAAGGTTTAAAATGAATAGTTAAAATTAACATGCTCAAACAAGAATATTTCCTTTTGCATTGCCTGACAACAACAACAACAACGACGACGACAACAACAACAACGACGACGACGACGACAACAACAACGACGACGACGACGCGCACACACACACACACACACACGCACGTATATATATATAAAACCGGACATGGCTTATGATTAGTGACATGGATGAACCGAACCAATGCACCTTAACAAAAAAGCACAATCGATACAGCATTTTATGGTAAGGATTTTCTTTCTAAGAAACATCAAACTATTTCTTTGTTAAGGCAAGCGTGATTTTTTTTAAAATAACAAGAAACAGATTAGACACTCTGATTGATTAGACCTAACAGAACTAATTGTCACAGATTAAAAACCAGCCCACAACAAACACCCCCCAAACAAACAAAAATTAATCCGAGTTACCTCCACCTTAACGCGAGCCTCAGCGCCAGACTAACCGTCAATACAACACTTGCTCAGTTATTTACCTGAAATCAGATCGCGGCAAAGTGTTTCTGGCAAGGAGCGATTGAGCGGTTAGAACCGGAATGGTACAGATGCGTGAAAGCTCGTCAAAGCCTCGCGAAAAAGGTGAGCACATTAATGCCGGCGTTGTCAATCCGATCGTTTAGTGGCGAAGCGCACCTTGCGGTTGCGCACACCAACCTGAACGCTATTCCGAGGCGCACACGGATTAGACACGTCACTTCCGATATCGTAAAAGTGAGCCTTTAACCCGACACCATGACTAAGACGCACAAAGTCCTACGACACCATGACTAAGACGCACAAAGTCCTACGACAACCTAAGACGCACAAGGACTTGCAGGAGGATTCTCGTGTAGCAGTTCGAGCGATCTCTTCTCACTGCACTTTGAGTGAGGGCCTGTATGGGTCAAGAGAAACTTTGAGTGTGGGCCTGTATGGGTCAAGAGAAACTTGGAGTGTGGGCCTGCATGGGTCAAGAAACTTGGAGTGTGGGCCTGCATGGGTCAAGAGAAACTTGGAGCGTGGGCCTGTATGGGTCAAGAGAAACTTGGAGTGTGGGCCTGTATGGGTCAAGAGAAACTTGGAGTGTGGGCATGTATGGGTCAAGAGAAACTTGGAGACAGGGTGGGCCTGTATGGGTCAAGAGAAACTTGGAGACAGTGTGGGCCTGTATGGGTCAAGAGAAACTTGGAGACAGTGTGGGCCTGTATGGGTCAAGAGAAACTTGGAGTGTGGGCCTGTATGGGTCAAGAGAAACTTGGAGTGTGGGCATGTATGGGTCAAAGAGAAACTTGGAGTGTGGGCCTGTATGGGTCAAGAGAAACTTGGAGACAGGGTGGGTCTGTATGGGTCAAGATAAATTTGGAGACAGGGTGAGCCTGCATGGGTCAAGAGAAACTTGGAGACAGGGTGAGCCTGCATGGGTCAAGAGAAACTTGGAGACAGTGTAAGCCTGTATGGGTCAAGAGAAAGTGGTTTGATTTGATTCTTATTTCGGGTGTATTTATGTCCTTTGGTTGCGCATGCGTAAAGACGATCAGTAGTTACAGCCACATAAATCTTGGTATGGTATGGTATGCCAAGAAGTATGTATAGAATACGAACACACACATAAATCTTGGTATGGTATGGTATGCCAAGAAGTATGTATAGAATACGAACAAAATGTTGCATACATTATTCTTAAAATTTCTTATTCGGCAGTATAAACACATGCTAGGTTAAAGTTGCTAAAAAAATTGTGTAAATCTAAAAGTTAAATCTAAAAGTTAACCTATGAGTCATCTGTCTGCATACCTATTAAATTAGTTACTTATCAATTCAAACAGATACATATATCAGTCCGTCTGCATACCTATTGAATTATTTACTTATCAATTCAAACAGATACATATATCAGTCTGTCTGCATACCTATTGAATTATTTACTTATCAATTCAAACAGATATACATATCAGTCTGTCTGCATACCTATTGAATTATTTACTTATCAATTCAAACTGATACATATATCAGTCCGTCTGCCGATCAATCCTTCTATCACCCCACCCCCTAATAAAATAAATAAATTAAATAAATAAAAGGTACTTGTGTAGCCAAATGTTTCAATCTCTCTGTGCCTCTCACACTCCTTCTCTCTTTCTTCTTTCTTTTTCTCCATCTCACACCTCTTCTCTTTTTCTCCTTTCTTTCTCTCCCTCTCTCACACTCCTCTCGTTTTCCTTTCTTTCTCTCCCTCTCTGTCCCCCTTTCTCTCCTCTCTCAGTCTTATTCGTCTCTTTCCTTTTCTGTCTCCTCCCCCCTCTCTTCCTCCTCTTTCTCTCCTCTCTCGTCTTTCGATCTGGAGTAACACTGGGTCATGGCGAACATAGTCACAAGACTATATCTTTAAAAAAGGTTTGACATAGGCAAGTATTTTATGAACATTTTTGTTTGAAAGAAGGGGTAAGAAATATATGTGTATGTGTGTGTGCTGTGTATGTGTGCTGTGTATGTGTGCAATGTACGTACACTTGTATGTACATATTCTTGAATGAATAGATATACGTTTAGGGGCGTGAACGTATGAGTAACTATAGAAATGTCTATCTACATTATACGACATTTGGGGGGAGGTACATGTGAGTGACTGCAGACATGTCTATCTACATTAGACGACATTTGGGGGGAGGTACATGTGAGTGACTGCAGACATATCTATCTACATTAGACGGCATTTGGGGGGGGGGAGGTACATGTACATGTGAGTGACTGCAGACATGTCTATCTACATTAGACGACATTTGGGGGAGGTACATGTGAGTGACTGCAGACATGTCTATCTACATTAGACGACATTTGGGGGGGGGGTACATGTGAGTGACTGCAGACATGTCTATCTATATTAGACGGCATTGGTGTGTGTGTGTGTGTGTGTGTGTGTGTGTGTGTGTGTGTGTGTGTGTGTGTGTGTGTGTGTGTGTGTGTGTGTGTGTGAGTAAGTGACTGCAGACGTCTCTCTCTCTCTCTCTCTATATATATATATATATATATAATTATCAGACGTTAAATGGGTACGTGTGACTGAGAATGGTTGCAGACGTATTTATCTATATTAAACGCCATTGGGGGTATGCGTGTGTCAATGTGTGTAGACGTTTTATCTATAGTAAACGCCATTGGGGGTATGTGTGTGTCAATGTTTGTAGACGTTTTATCTATAGTAAATGCCATTGGGGGTATGTGTGTGTGTGTCAATGTTTGTAGACGTTTTATCTAAGGTAAACGCCATTTGTGATATGTGTGCACGAATGGTTGCAGACGTGCCTGTATTATTACTGCAGACGTGGTTGTCAATATGCCTGTATTATTACGACAGACGTGGTTGTCAATATGCCTGTATTATTACTGCAGACGTGGTTGTTAATATGCCTGTATTATTACTGCAGACGTGGTTGTCAATATGCCTGTATTATTACTGCAGACGTCATTTAGGGGAGGGAGCGTATACGTGTACGAGATCGCAGACATGCCTGTGTGGGAATGACACTAAAACCACACACAAAATGACACTAAAACCACACACAAAATGACACTAAAACCACACACAAAATGACACTAAAACCACACAAAAATGACACTAAAACCATACACAAAATGACACTAAAACCACACAAAAATGACACTAAAACCACACACAAAATGACACTAAAACCACACACAAAATGACACTAAAACCACATACAAAATGGCACTAAAACCATACACAAAATGACACTAAAACCACACAAAAATGACAAAAAAACCATACACAAAATGACAAAACTTGATATGGTAAATGTACGAACATAAAATACAAATTTAAAACACCAAAATAAACTCACATCCAACAATCAAAGAAAAAGAAAAAAAAACACAATAACAATCCAATGTGTAGAGTAACGAGTCAATGTAAAGGGGTAGGGTTGTGGTGGGGGGTGGGGGAGGGAATAGTATGTAATGTATTCGACAAATCCCTCTAAAAGCGAATTTCGGATATAACATTTTAAAAAGGGGAGCGGAAATAGAGACGGCAGAACAGTAACTCAAGACCAGGTAACACCCCCTACATCCATTTTGTCTTGAATGTAGACACTAACAGTGCCAACAAATCACATGTTCATTAGCTGTCCGTGAAAATTGCTTCCTGTAACTTCTCTCATTTTTTCTTTCACAAAGAAGGAGAAAAATGTTGCTCAAACTATAACAATCAAAACCCAAAAAGAAAGAAAAAATCAATATTTGCCTCATGCTTAGATAAGGGTTGGTTGGGAAGCGGAGATTTTAAAAAAAAACGTGCATTACAAACATGAGAGTATTTTTCAATATGTAAAAATATATCAAATAATGAAATGAAATGAAATTATACAAGCTGACCATAAAAGAAAGGGAGGGGGGCACAGAATGAAGTTCAGTTATACAGATCTGATTACGAACGAGCGAAAGTGAAGAGAGAGGTGGAGGAAAGAAGTCAAATTATAGAGATTTAACTATATAGAGGGACGAACGAATACAGAAAGAAACGGAGGGGGGGGGGTTGAGAAAGGGATTGAGGGATGAAGGAGGAAATAAAAGGAAGCAGGAAGACGAGAGAGAGGGGGGGGGAGGAGGAATGACGGAAAAGATAAATGTACACAAAGACTAAGAAAGAAGGGAAGAGGGGTCGGCATTGCGAAATAAAAAGACAAAGAAAGGGGTGGAAAGTAGACGGAATAGAGAGAGGTTACAGAAAGGCTGGATGGATGACGAAAATGAATGAAATAGAGAGGAATAGAGAGAGAGAGAGAGAGGTTAAGGAAAGGCTGAATGGATGACGAAAGTGAGAGAAATAGAGAGCGAATGAAAATAATTACCATTAACAAAGACGTCTAACATTTAACATTAATATTTACTAAAACACTCTGCTTAACAAAGTGCACTCTCTAATTTGGACACTTTTAAAAACAAACAAAAATAGTAACAGGAAAAGAATGACCGATGACTGAAACAAATTTGGACGAAAACAAATGGTCCAAAATCCACGCTTGAAGAATTTTATTTAGTCTCTCTTTCTTCCTTTCTCCATCTCCCTTTCCAACGTACATACACGCGCGCGGATCTTACATCAGTAAAACCTAATGCTTTCCCTTAAGAGAAACTGGAAGTAAAGACATCATTTATCACCAAGCCTACAAGGAAATACGTGCAGGAACTTGTGAATGGTGACAGGTCAGTCGACTGAATATCGTCTGGCTCCCAATGTCAATTACTGTCTTTCAAAACTGAAGGGGTGGGGTGCTGTCCCTTCTCCATACCAATTCTTTATTCTTCAGACGGAGAAATCGATGTGGTTGCGAGTAACGAATCTGAATACCAACCCAATATTACGTCACGAATGTGAAAAGTGTGATACATCTAGATTCTAACTATGCCAAGCCTACTAGACCCAGGTATGACGTCATCTGCATACCAACCCAATATTACGACATGAATGTGGAAAGCCGTGATACGTCAAGAGACTAAAATTGCCAAGTTAAAAGACCAAGAGATGACGTCACATAATATCTAACTTGCAGGTAAGCACACAAGTCAATACAACATATGACACAACGCAATATCGGTGACCCGTCAAATGCGCGAACAACAAATTCGCGCCGACAAAACCGCGATGGACAAAAGCACGCCGACAAAATCGCGATAAACATCACCAAGTACAGAATGGCAGGAAGTGTTATGTTCGCTCTATTACGTAACTGCACGCATTGCAGGACGGAGGGGACCTGCAAGGTAGAATTCAGACAAAGGGGGAAGACTAGGGAACTAATTAGGTCACAGAGGCAGATGCTTCATTCTTTTCATTACCTTTGTGTAAGGATTATTTGCACGCAGTATCATAATATTGATCTTTAAATAAAATTATTTAAGATTTGATGTATGCTTCATTCTTTTCATTGCCTTATTTTGAGGATTATTTGCTCTCAGTATCTCTTAACATTGCTTTGTGTATCGTAATATTGATATCTACGTATGTTATTATTACATTCTTGTACGATTTAACATGTGTCATCGCGATTTTGTCGGCGCGATTTTATCGGCGCGATTTTGTCGACGCGATTTTGTCGTCGCGCAATTGTCGTTCGCGCATTTGTCGGTGAACCCGCAATATCTAACTTGCAGGTAAGCACACAAGTCATGACACAACGCAATATCTAACTAGCAGAACATAACAAGATCATAATCATCTGAAGATATTTGTAAATATAGAATTCATCGATAGTTATGGTTTTATGCAATAGTATCTGATCTCAAAACATACTTTATAGAGCTGTCTGAAGGATTAATAAAGCTATATATTTACTAAAAGATTAGTAACATAAAGCTATAGATTTACTGAAAGATTAGTAATATAAAGCTATAGATTTACTAAAAGATTAGTAACATAAAGCTACAATTTACTAAAAGATTAGTAACATAAAGTTATAGATTTACTAAAAGATTAGTAACACAAAGCTATAGATTTACTAAAAGATTGTAACATAAAGCTATAGATTTACTAAAAAATAAAAAAACATATTCCTATAGATTTACTAAATGATTAATAATATAAAGCTATAGATTTACTAAAAGGTTAATAATATAAAGCTATAGATTTACTGTAACAGAACTATCTTTATATATATATGTTTATTTATTTATTACAGAACTAATTACGGGTTAACAAACAGAACAAGGGATTTACAAACAAAAATAACTTAAAGACCTAAAATGACCAGTTAACAAACAAGAAAACAGATTTTAAAAATAATATACAAGGATTCATAGTTATTTTCAGCAAATAATATTAGTGTGTGCTATATACAAGGATTCAGGGTTACTTTCAGGCAAATAATACTAGTTTTTGATATGTACAAGGATTCAGGGTTACTTTCAGGGAAATAATATTAGTGTGTGATATTTACAAGGATTAAGGGTTACTTTCAGGCAAATAATATTAGCTTGTGATATATGCAAAGTTTCCGGGACAAATTCAGGCAAATAATATTGCCACACACACACACACACACAGGATACATTCAGGCAAATAACACTTCGTGATTTAGAGAATGATTCACGTACACTCTCAGGCAAATAATATTATTGTGGTTTATCAGCGAATTTACGGATACTTCGGGGGGGGGGGGGGAGGAGTATTAGTTTGTTACTTATCAAAGGATGCAGAGTTACCTTCAGGCAAACAATATTATCTCAGTGTGTATTCATCTGAAGAACTTTGTTTACATTCAGGCAAACAATATTATCTCAGTGTGTATTCATCTGAAGAACTTTGTTTACTTTCAGGAAAACAATATTATCTCAGTGTGTATTCATCTGAAGAACTGTGTTTACTTTCAGGCAATCAAAAAAGATTGCCTCAGTGTGTATTCATCTGAAGAAATTTGTTTACTTTCAGGCAAACAAAAAAGATTGCCTCAGTGTGTATTCAGCAAAAAATAATAACTCACTTGGCGACTTAGTGAAGAACTCTGTACGTAAGAATTAATTCAGGTAATTTATATTAACTATTATTTTCCAGAAGTAAAAGCGAACGAACAAAAAGATAACAACATAGATCCGAATATTACAGACGCTTTTTAAATTCTACAAAACTTGCAGCTAACAGAAAAATGCGCATTATGCCCTCTCATGGCTAGGGTCAGTAATTGTAAAATGAGCACCTTCCCTTATAACTCAAGTTTGTAACTGTAAAATGAGTACCCTCCCTTCTAACCCAAGCCTGTAATTGTAAAATGAGTAGCCTCCCTTATGACTCAAGTCTGTAACTGTAAAATGAGCACTCTCCATTATGACTCAGGCCTGTAACTTGTAAAATGAGTACCCTCCATTATGACTCAGACCTGCAACTGTAAAATTAGTAAAATATCTCACAAAATTACAGTCTATAATGACTGTAAATGAGCAACGAACCTCCCCCCACCTCTCTTTAACAAGACAGTTATTTATAAAAATAAATAATCTATCCCCCAAACGATCAGCTGTCTGAGAACTAACTTAATCATGCGCGCTGAATATTTCATTTGAAGGCCATTTACCATTTTCTTCCTGTCACACTGAGAGGCAAAGACAACCCTCAAAGAACAAACAACAACAAAAAGTGAAACGTCACACAGATATGAGACCACGCACACAAGCCCGCAAAGGATCGCGACATAAATGACAATGAAAAGAGCATTTGAAAATCTAACTCATGGGCGCGAGGCCATCTGAATGCGGTTTTTGACAGATGCCAGACTCTCGGTTAGCGGCTGAATAGCACAATTAAAACTGCTCCAACTGCCCAAGCATGAATAGTAATTGATAGGAGAAGACTTTTTTTCAACATTATTTGAAGAGAAAACCAAGATAATCGATTGACAAATAGAACCCCATGGATTACACAAGGGAGGTAAGGATTTTTATACAAGACAAAATGTCGACAAGCTTTCACCCGCCACGTCACACAGGAAATACTTGTGTGTGTGTGTGTGTGTGTGTGTGTGTGTGTGTGTGTGTGTGTGTGTGTGTGTAGCCAATTTCCCTGAATTTTAAATTTCGCAAATCCTAGGTTGTCACAAGCACACCTATATGAAGAAATGCGTAAGTATTTTCGCACAATATGAACAGGAAAAACTGTGGATCGATTTTTAATTATATTTATACTGTATCAATGAGGTACAGACATACATTTACAAAATTTAGACAAGTAGAACTCAGCAAATAAAAACTAAAAGAAATAAAAATATAATTAGAATCACCTTTCTTTATTCAAATTTGATTTTAATTTGCCTGATTGACTGCCTAATTAACTGTCTAACTGCTGCAATGACAAATACTTCACTGACTGACATATAAAGAAAGCGTTTACATACTTATTTACCAATTCTAAAAAATATTTTCTTGTGAGAGAAAGAAACAAGCCATCTTAAACAAATTTAGATTTGTTTATATTTAGATTTTGATTTCAATTTTATTTCAAGCGTGGATTCAGTCAAGAGGTTCCTAAAACTGTGTGTGTGCTAGGTTAAGGAATCGTTATGATTGAAATAATCACTCAGTCAAGGCAGCAAGTAAAGTTACTTCCCCTGTCTATGTGTGTGCTAGGTTAAGGAATCGTTATGATTGCTATAATCACTCAGTCAAGGCAGCAAGTAAAGTTACTTCCCCTGTCTATGTGTGTGCTAGGTTAAGGAATCGTTATGATTGCTATAATCACTCAGTCAAGGCAGCAAGTAAAGTTACTTCCCTTGTCACCCACCCAAGCCCTACCCTGACGTCAATCGAAGACACACTAAAGTAAACTTAACAAATTTCATGACCACGGCTGACAGCAGCAGATTATGGTTGACTTAATAAGTTGTGGAAATTTCGGTGCACAACAACACTTTCCGAAATAATTCTAATGTATTTAGTTCAAAGTCTTGAATGTCAGGAACAAACAAATCACATTATAGTTGAGGGGGGAGGGATGGTCCCGAATTATGTAATTTTTAAAATAATAAATAACTACCAGCAACACTCAGAATGAAAGAAAGAAAGAAACTTTTATTTTTATAGCTGCATTATATTTTTATGGTTGACTGGAACAAATTTTTAAAAACTATTCCTAAACTTGGGTTACAAACGTAATGAGTGTATATCAAATCACTGCTTACTGAACATTAATAACGTGACGTGAAAGGCCCATTAAATTTTTTTTAAAAACTGGTGATGTTCTAAAGGACAAAAAGCTCAGCAAAATGCAGGTCAAGGTAAAAGACAACGGCACAAGTCTCATGCAGTCAAATGTAGGACACCTGACAATTAATGGTGAAGTAAAAGTGCATGATGCTTATGGAGGATTATGCATCATCCTTAGGTCACGTGGTGGGTGGATTTCTTTTCTAGAGAGCGAAAAGTATCTGCAACCACCTCCACCTCCCCTACTTTTGGGTTTTCGATATTGAGCAGTTCATTTGGTGTGGTCAGTTTCCCCCCAAACAGAGCCAACAAATAATTAAGAATAATATAATAATATTTTATTTCTAATCAACGAAAAGTTCTTGCAGACCTTGGCGGTGAAACAAGCTAGCGTGACCGCAGCGTAGGTCACGTGACAATTTGAGCAAATAAATAAGAACGGTGTATGAAACTCACACTTCCTACTACAGGTCACGTGAGGAAAACACGAGAAAGGAGCATAAACCTCACGCCACCAACTGATAATCACGGGATAGAAGTGACGCGAGTTCAGCATGCACCCGGGCATGCGCTTTCAAGATTATGACAGAGACAAAGCAAGTGGTGTAAGGAAAGTGAACACATAACAACGTCGGAACACAACACCAGGACAACCCACCCAAGATATCTCTGATGAGAAAAGAAATGGGGGGTTAGTGGAGAGGGAAAAATGTCATTTCATGTTTTCACTAATATGCTCCTTTCAAGCAAGAAGACTTCTTCTAATCCTTTAGGAACTTTCGGCAAGCCGACTGTCTGAGTCCGTGCCAATTTCTGATGCCTCTTATGTCCCTCCAGGGTGCTGGCAGCCTGCGACTCATTTCCCGACGTTTTCTTCCCCATTAGGGAATGTGCTTCCCCGCTAATCCCAGTCTGTCATCGTCTTCAGTCATCCCTCTTCCAATCTCCTGCGACATGTCATTTCTCCCTCTGTGACGTCAGATGTCTGGAGAGATGGCTAGAGGCTGCAGCACACTGACAAACTGCCGCTAAATGTAGACAGATTATTTTTCCATTTCCCACTGTCAGCGTGGTATCGAGAGACATAAAAAGAAAGCAAGACAATACTATTTAAAAAAAAAAAAACTAATTGATGAATACATTATTGCTGGTCGAGATTGACCAATAAAAACAATAGTATATATAATTATAATTAGTCAATATTTTAGAAAAAAATTAAATAAAACCATCTCAAAATAACTGCAGAAATACTATCGTAACCTCTGACGCAGACACTTTCAGTGAAATCCTAGAATGAAATGTATTTGATTGGACAACTACTCTTACACTGAACTTGTCGTATCAACACCATCACCTTATATTGAACTTTTACTTCTGTTGTCGTACCACTACAATCTTTATACTGAACTTTTACTTCTGTTGTCGTATCACCACAATCCTTATACTGAACTTTTACATCTGTTGTCACCATAATCCTTTGAATTTTTACTTCTGTTGTCGTATCACCACAATCCTTACACTGAACTTTTACTTCTGTTGTCGTATCACTACCATCCTTATACTGAACTTTTACTTCTGTTGTCGTATCACCACAATCCTTATACTGAACTTTTACTTCTGTTGTCGTATCACCACCATCCTTATACTGAACCCTTACTATTGTTTTCGTATCACCACCATCTTTATACTGAACTTCTACTTATGTTGTCGTATCACCACCATCCTTATACTGAATTTTACTTCTGTTGCATCACCACAATCCTTATACTGAACTTTTACTTCTTTTGTCGTATCATTCATATTCTGAAAGCTTTCTTATATCTTCATTTAGCATCCATTCATATTTCAATCATATGTTCACTATTTTGACTTGTAAACATTTATGCTTTTCTCTTATTTTTAGCATGCATTTACTTTACTTATTTTTTTTCTAATTCCACGTCACTAAGTGTTCTTTAATTTTTGTCTTTATTAAATAAAACGTCACTAAGTGTTCTTTAACTCTTGGCATTACTAAGTAAAACGTCACTAAGTGTCCTTTAATTCTTGTCATTATTAAGTAAAACGTCACTAAGTGTTCTTTAACTCTTGGCATCACTAAGTAAAATGTCACTAAGTGTTCTTTAATTCTTGTCATTATTAAGTAAAACGTCACTATATGTTCTTTAATTTTTGTCATTACTATGTAAAACGTTACTAGGTGTTCTTCAATAATTCTTTTCATTGCTAAGTCACTCTTTGTTCTTTAAAGTAATTCTTCTCATTACTAATTAAAACGTCACATATTCTTTAAAATAATTTTTTTATTATTATTAATTAAGAACGTTAGTCGTTTTATAAAAATAATTCTTTTCATTATTACATTTAAAAAATCACTCATCATTATTTAAAATAGTTCTTTTCACTACCAAGGAAAAAAATCAAGATAATTACTTTTTAAATGTAATTCCCTTCATTAGCAGATGGCAGTGACACTCATTTTCTTAAGGTAGTTATTTTCATCACTAGACAGAAAGCGTCACTCTTTATTCAATGAAATAATTATTTTCATTCAAGACAGAAAGTATCATTCATTACTCAATGAACTAGTTGTTTTCATTACTATATAGCAAGCGTCATTCATTATTCAATGAACTAGTTGTTCTCATTACTATATAGCAAGCGTCATTCATTATTCAATGAATAGTTGTTCTCATTACTATATAGCAAGCGTCATTCATTACTCAATGAACTAGTTGTTCTCATTCCTAGATTTCTTTTTAAAGCAGCATTCATTAATCAGTAAAGTAATTGTTTTCATTACTATATAGCAAGCGTCGTTCATTATTCAATAACTAATTGTTCTCATTACTAGATTTTAAAAAAAGCAGCATTCATTATTCATTAAAGTAAATGTCATTACTAAATAAAAACGTCTCTTCAAATTCCATTTTGTTCTCGAAACTCATTCAAGACTTTCATATTTTAACTTATTGAAATTTAATTTTATATTCCTCTTCTTCAAGGACGTCTTCATCATTCGTAAGGAATCTTCGACTCGTTTTATTTCAAGATATTTTTCACCATTCACACTGAATCTTTAACCCTTAAATTCTTTATCATTCACACTGAATCTTCAGCCCTTTTTATTTCAAGATATTTTTCACCATTCACACTGAATCTTTAACCCTTAAATCTTTAAGGTATTCTTTATCATTCACACTGAATCTTTAACCCTTAAATCTTTAAGGTATTCTTTATCATTCACACTGAATCTTTAACCCTTAAATCTTTAGGTATTCTTTATCATTCACACTGAATCTTTGTCACAGTCTGATTAAAATGTCTTGACTGTTTGACCCACTTGTTTATTTTTCAAATATGGAGATTTGAAATTCCTTTGTTTGGAGCTCTCTCACGATATTCACATCGAGAAGCTTCCAACAAAGAGGTCAGGACGTTATGTAACTTTAGGCCCATTGTCTAGGTTCTAGAACCAACTACATGCCACGCGATCCGTCACGTGATATGCTCTATGCTTTCTTATAAATATGGGTAAAACGCATCCATCCGGTACTCGGAGATACAACTAGCTACACGACAGCCACGTCAGCTACTCGCGAGTCGTATAGGAACGGACAGACCGGCGCGATAGATGAGATAAACACTTCAACTTCTCATAAGGTATCACTTTTATTTGATTGTATTCTGTATATTTAAGCTATGTATGTACTTGTGTTATATATTACTATGTATTGCTATATAACTTGAGCACGGTTCGTTGAAATGACTGAAAACCTATAAGTTATAGAATATAAATCATTGTAACTCTTTTCTATTGTAACTTTAATTTATATTGACTTTAAATTCACTAGAGCCAGAAATGCCTGCGCTCGATATGAATTTCTCATGTAATTCAAATTATTGCGTGTAATTTTAATTGTAAATTGTGAAGCGCTTTGCTTGATTTGAATTATCCCTTTGTATGAAATCTAATTTTAATGTTGTAAATATTTGATAATTCATACGTCATGCACTGTTAAATGTAACATGCGTGAGAAGATTATATTTTCTAATCTAAATTGTGAACGACGCATTAGTCGAATTTCTAATTCGTGCATTTGAACTAATCGTGCTTAAGTAGCGAAACATGCTAGCAGACGATTATGGGACACATTTGTTTCCATAGGTCGGTTCTTGGTCTTCATTTTGAGCTTGGACAAGTTGTCTTTGTCTTCGTCCTGGAAATCCTGTACAAGCCGGTTTGAACTCTGTTGAGAGAGTTCAACTCTTCCAGAAAAGTCCAACACCATTGTAAAGCAACGTCAACGTGTAGGCGTATGCTGGTCTAATCTCAAGTACACCTGGCGAACTAAAAGGACATTTTCCCTTGTATGCCACGTGCATTTCCGCTGGTGCAACTACAGTGGGATAGATCGGGTCGGACTGGAACAAGAGACCAGGCGACACAAAGGACATAAAGCTGAGTACCACTCAGATGACTAAAATTCAATAAGACACAATTGGGCACTCTTTCTCAAGAAACATTAAGCACGTACGTGCGGAATTAAGAAATAGACTTTCGCGCTCGTATTTGATTATTGTTAAATTGTTAAACTTTATTAAATCTTATTTTTAATTGTTAAACCTCTTCGTAGTTAATTTTTATGCATAATAGACCTAATGATTATTTCATGGATTGGATGGGGGCGAAATTGAGCTGAATGACGTAACGAATGCATATTAATTTAGAGGAATTTAACGACTCCAACCCAGCTAACGTACGCAATTTATCAGTTTGTAAATCTGCTGTCTGCACTACAAGACACATTTTTAAGTTAGTCAAATGATAAGTTGAGCAACCAGTCTGTATAGGATAGAGAGAAGGAATTAATTTAATCTATTATCTTTAAAGTCCTTAATTATCCTAGGCAGGGTCTATAAAGAAATACTGGAAATGTAACAATCTTTAACCCTTAAATCTTTAAGGTATTCTTTATCATTCACACTGAATCTTTAACCCTTAAATCTTTAAGGTATTCTTTATCATTCACACTGAATCTTTAACCCTTAAATCTTTAAGGTATTCTTTATCATTCACACTGAATCTTTAACCCTTAAATCTTTAAGGTATTCTTTATCATTCACACTGAATCTTTAACCCTTAAATCTTTAAGGTATTCTTTCATTCACACTGAATCTTTAACCCTTAAATCTTTAAGGTATTCTTTATCATTCACAGTGAATCTTCAGCCCTTTTTATTTCAATATATTCTTCACCATTCATAGTGAATCTTTAACCCATTATCGTAAAGGTATTCTTTATCATTCCCAAATAAATTTAACTTCTTATTTCTTCAAATGTACATGTATTTAATTATTGGTAATGAAACTCACACCACTTGTCTTCCATTATTAAATAATGAATCCTCATTCCTAGTTTCTTCAAGGCATCACTCTATAATCATTATAAAATCACACACCTATTTCTGTAAATATTCTTCTTCATTCCCAATGAAACGTTACTCTTTTCAAAATATTCCTCTTAATTACTGAAATAAATCTCACTCCTGTTCACCTCAAGCATTCACAATCAAACCTCACTCCTCCACGATTTCAGATTTGCCTCATAATTTTCTAAAGAAATCTCATTTCTAAAGAAATCTCAAGATAGTTCTCTTCATTCCTAAAGAAATCTCATTCCTGTTTACTTCAAGATATTTCTCTTTATTCCTAATGAAATCTCATTCCTGTTTACTTCAAGATATTTACTTCATTCCTAAAGAAATCTCATTCCACTTCACGATATTCCTCTTAATTACTGAAATAAAACTCACTCCTCTCTTTGCTTCAAGGTGCAAAGGTCGACGTGAAAATGGTAGTAAAAAGGTGGCTGGGAAGAGGGATAAGCAAGATACAGGCACACAAGTTCTTTCCGGGTAGCAACAACAACTTTCTATTCACAACAACTGTTGACCATACGACAATCCAATGACACACAAGTTCTTTCCGGGTAGCAACAACAACTTTCTATTCACAACAACTGTTGACCATACGACAATCCAATGACACACAAGTTCTTTCTGGGTAGCAAAGACAACTTTCTATTCACAACAACTGCTGACCATACGACAATCCAATGACACACAAGTTCTTTCTGGGTAGCAAAGACAACTTTCTATTCACAACAACTGCTGACCATACGACAATCCAAAGAGAAATGAAATTACTCACGATAGTTACGGGAGTCAGGTTTTAGAGTTGAGAGGTCACTGACTTTTGACTATCTGGACCTATCTAGAGTTGAGAGGTCACTGACTTTTGACTATCTGGAAGCAGACTCTACACTGCACCACAACTAAATTCCAAATGAAACTCCTTAACGTTTACTAATGTGAATAATTTCACAGTTACCATATCTTTAACTAGAATTAAGGCTACAAATAGGTCATGTGTTAAAGGAAGGGGAAAGGCTCTTTAACTAGAATTAAAGCTACAAATAGGTCATGTATTAAAGGAAGGGAAAAGGCTCTTTAACTAGAATTAAAGCTACAAATAGGTCATGTATTAAAGGAAGGGGAAAGGCTCTTTCTCCTTTCATAACTCTAAAGCTAGTTTCCAAAAGCCAGTCCCACAGCCTACTTTAAAAGATGATGAAGACGATTCGTGTTGAAGTGGGGCGGTTGTTTATTGTAGCCATGATACTGGTGTTCTTTGCCAAACTGTTACTACGGTCTGCTATTTTTGCATCAATGTTTACTTCCTATATATTTTTTGTAATTTTTCCCTAGAACAGGTATTGCAGCTTGATCTATATCTGTAAAAAGCTATTATTCTTGAGCAATCTTTCATTTATTTGTATTTATTTGTCCTTTATTCTGAAATATAAAGAACATTTACATATAGAATTTGTTTTCAAATGGAGAATTCCACTTTCTTCCACCCCTTGCCCCTCCCACAGAAGTCTGCAAACCGCTCACAGTTAGACAAAAAGGTCAAATTATTTTCTGCGCTTGTCCAAATTAGAAATACAAAACAGAAAAAACCAAACAACAAAAAACTCAACATACAAAACTGCCCAACTATAACAGCCTCCAAATTAACTGATCCAGTCCAAGTATCTAATTAAATATTCTCAATCTTCATCCAAGGCATCACAACTGCCTTCTTGTCTCCACTAGCATGCATGCATCTATTTGCTATCTCAATTAACAATCATTAGTTTCTATTTTCTGCATTACAACAAATTTTAATTCCTACAGCTTTTAACATTTAAAACACACTAATTCAGGAGAAGAAACTCATGGAAATAAAAGCAAACTCGCAACTTATTCCAGCTTAATGTACATGCACCAAATAAACACAAACCCATTCCTCTGATTTAGTGGGAGAAGTTTAGCCCCCTCGCTAGAGCTCATTTCATCTGTATTACGTGACGTAGTACTCAGTGATGGACATTCCGCTTTTAGGGAGTGGTTGGGAAATGAAGGAATTTGTCGTTTCTTTATTAATGATCTTTATGAGGGATTAAAACCTGCACAAATAACAGCATCGGGTACACAAGTGTTAGAAGCTATTTCGAACACGGTTTTATGAAAAGTGCAAATATATAAAGTAAATGTCTCTGGCGTTATAAAAATAAATTCAGGCATGCTTCTACTAAGACAAACGACAAGTTATAAAATGAACTCAATGCCGGAAAATTTGTATCTGACTTCATAAAACTAAATTTAGGTCTGATGTTACAAATAATGATTTAAGAGCGATCGTTTGGCTTCTCGAGAAGACTACCATAGCAACGAAAGGTAAAAATAAATTGTGCGCGTGCGTGTTTGTGTATGTTCGCACGGGGTCGTGGGTTTGTGTGTGTGTGCTTGCACGTACAACATTGTGTATGATTTTGTGCGCATGAGTGTGGTTTGTGCGCGTGCATGTATGATGTGCAAGCGCGTGTGTGCGCGCGCACATGTGTGTGTATTTCTGCGTGTGTAATAAGTCTATTTAACATAAAACTTATTCTGATGTTTGTTAAAAGTGAATTCTTTAACATAAGACGTATTTTGATGTCCGTCTGTTACACGAATTCTTTAACTGCAGACATATTGTGATGTTTGTTTGTTAAACGAATTCTTTCATATAAGTCGTATTTTTTCAATGAATTCTTTAACATATGACGTATTTTGTTGTTTGTTCAATGAATTCTTTAACATATGACGTATTTTGATGTTTATTAAACGAATTCTTTCATATAAGTCGTATTTTTTTCAATGAATTCTTTAACATATGACGTATTTTGTTGTTTGTTCAATGAATTCTTTAACATATGACGTATTTTGATGTTTATTAAACGAATTCTTTCATATAAGTCGTATTTTTTTCAATGAATTCTTTAACATATGACGTATTTTGTTGTTTGTTCAATGAATTCTTTAACATATGACGTATTTTGATGTTTATTAAACGAATTCCTTAACACCTGACGTATTTTGATGTTAGTTAAATGAATTCTTTAACATTTGACGTATTTTGATGTTTAATTAAATGAATTCTTTAACATTTGACGTATTTTGATGCTTGTTAAATGAATTCTTTAACATTTGACGTATTTTGATGTTCGTTAAATGAATTCTTTAACAGAAGGGGAATGTTAATGTTCGTTACATGAATTCTTTTACAGAAGATGAATTCTGACGTGTTCGTCTGTTACATGAAATATTTACCGTAAGATGTATTTTGATGTTTGTTATTTACATTAATTCTTTAACAGAAGACGACAGGTTTCCGACTTTTAGGCTGTGGACGACCGAAATATTAAAACGATTTTTGATTTTCCATTGCAGACAACCCCAAAATTAAAACGGCAATAAAATCTCAAATTTAAGACTATATGCAGACCATTTTCACATTTTACTTCTTTTCCAGGCCTGGGAAGCTAAAATCAAGTTTTAGACTTTTTAAAAATTTTATAGAATTCCATACCTATGCGGGAACCCTGTGTAAAGTTCGCGTATTACGAGACAATCTATGGTTGTAGAGGCAATGGGGTGATCGCGTATTACGAGACAATCTATGGTTTTAGAGGCAATGGGGTGATCGCGTATTACGAGACAATCTATGGTTTTAGAGGCAATGGGGTGATCGCGTATTACGAAACAATCTATGGTTCGAAAAGCATTGGGGTGATCGCGTATTACGAAACAATCTATGGTTCGAAAAGCAATGGGGTGATCGCGTATTACGAGACAATCTATAGTTCGAAAAGCAATGGGGTGTCGCGTATTTCGAGTCAATCCCTGAAAGTAGAGGAAAAATTATTATGATAAAATAAAACAATCATCGTCTATTAAAATACAGTCTCTGACATCAACGTCACTCTAACGCTCGCTTACTGCAACACACTGTATCATATCTAAAGGCACTCTTACACTTACAACACACTGTATCATATCTAAAGGCACTCTTACACTTACAACACACTGTATCATATCTAAAGGCACTCTTACACTTACAACATACTGTATCATATCTAAAGGCACTCTTACCCTTACAACACACTGTATCATATCTAAAGGCACTCTTACACTTACAACACACTGTATCATATCTAAAGGCACTCTTACACTTACAACACACTGTATCATATCTAAAGGCACTCTGATACTACAACACACACTATCACATCTAAAGGCACTCTTACACGCATTTGCACATACTGACTAGCATTACAAAAGAATATTTCGTATTTAAAGTCACTCCCATACTCTGAGTACTGATAGACATTTTTGAAAACAGATTTTTCTTTTTAATGACAGAGAATGACAGTGATGTAAGTCTGGTATTTGCTCAGTTACTGAAAGGCACTCTGTTGTAGTGGGTGACTTTTGTCAACTTAATTATTTTTATTCCAGAGATTGTTATTAGAGATGCACTGAAGTTCTAAAAGGCATTCTGTTGTAGTGGATGACGTTTGTGACGTTTTATTTTTATTCCAGAGATTGTTTTTAGAGATGCACTGAAGTTCGCGTATCACGAAACAATATATTTGTTAAAGTCGCCGAGAAAATTGAGAGATACGGGATAATCGCGGACATTTCAAGGCCTGCACCACATTTTCAAGATCTCTTCCAAATGAATGCTCCGAGTTTTTTGTTTCACTTAATGAACATGCTGATTTGTTTTATGAGCACGTTATTTCGACGATAACGAGGCCAGAAAACAGTCGGTTCTATATTTATTTTCTTCTTTTTCTTTTGTTTAGTGGTTGCTGCAATATATCAAACACACACACACACACACACACACACACACACACACTTACGCACACATATATACAGGCATACATAAACGCACACATATACATATACGCGCATACATACACACATAAATACATAGACGCACACACACATAGGCGCACACACATACATACACACAAATATACATGCACACTGTACATACATACATACACGCACACATGTACATACACACATACATACACATACATACATACACGCACACATGTACATACACACACATACACGCACACACGTACATACATAATACACGCACACACGTACATACATACATACACGCACACACGTACATACATAATACACGCACACACGTACATACATACATACATACACGCACACACGTACACACACACATACAGGCACACAAGCATATCAAGTGGAAGCACGAAGTAACCCTAAAACAGTTTCCAGTTGCAGATGACATTCAAAACTAGAGTTTGGCTTATTTCTTTATTGCCAACGTCTACTCATTTCTTCACTGATTCAAATCATCCTCTCCCCCACCCCCTAACATACCTTCACTACTCGCAACAACAGACATCAGTATCTCATACCAGCTGGTGATTTAAAAAAATATATAAATAATATTTTTAAACCATACAAATATAATAATCATGTCTGAAACCAGATGGCGTTTCTGACGTCATCCGATGCTTTTTAGATTCTCTCTTATTAAGTGCTATCAATCACTCATGTTATACATAAATCTTCATCGAATAAAATCTATGCTGATGGGGAGCCTTAACGAGTTTAGCATGCTCACTTACTATAAGAGGCCCGTAAGGCTGTTTCGGAGCTCACAAAACATTGAATTTATGAAAGGGTCCTGTTTAGCAGTCACCCAGCACATAATGCTCGCTAATACAAGGGCTTTGTTTAGCAATCTCCCAGCTCAAAATGCTCACTAATACAAGGGCTTTGTTTAGCAGTCTCCCAGCTCAAAATGCTCACTAATACAAGGGCTTTGTTTAGCAGTCTCCCAGCTCAAAATGCTCACTAATACAAGGGCTTTGTTTAGCAGTCTCCCAGCTCAAAATCCCCACTAATACAAGGGATTTGTTTAGTAGTCTCCCAGCTCAAAATGTTCATTAATACAAGGGATTTTGTTCAGCAGTCTCCCAGCTCAAAATGCTCACTAATACAAAGGCTTTGTATAGCAGTCTCCCCACTCAAAATGTTCATTAATACAAGGGATTTTGTTCAGCAGTCTCCCAGCTCAAAATGCTCACTAATACAAAGGCTTTGTATAGCAGTCTCCCCACTCAAAATGCTCATTAATACAAAGGCTGTTGTATTTTAAAAAATTGCCAGATGCAATATATCTTTAGTCCCTGATCCTACCTCCACCCACCCCAGCTCATTCTGGCGCAAGTTGGAAGTGGCTCTCCTTCCCTCAATAAAAATGAATGAGCTATAATTATCCACGTAGGATCAATATACCAATGTGTCCTTAAACTAGGACATTGCCCCAATCTATCCTTAAACTAAGTTTAATACACCCGTGTATCCTTAAAACTACAGTTTAACGTGCGTGTATAATTCTTAAAGCTAGTTAGAGTAACATCCGCGTTAAGGTAAATCCGTTAGGTTAATAACAGGAAGGTAAACGGCCGGAAGTGTACCAACTATACTAAGAAAAAAATTCTTCGGTCGTCGTAAAATTCTTATTTAATTGCAAATGTCTTCATGGCGATCATAGGCACCAGGACAGGTCAAGCCAAAAAAAGGGCGTGAACTACAGACCCTGTCTGATCAAAACCGTTCCATAAACAGAACGGTGCGGCACCGCAAACGCCAATTACCGCCTGGATGAAAACCTTTCAGCATGAACACAGAGTTGGCCTCAGCAGATAATCAATCAGTTTTCTGCATCCCAGAATAAAGCAGCGACCGCAGTGTCAATCAAGTGGAGGGTGAAGTGAAAGCAACTGGGGAAACTCTAGTTACCGAAGCTCCATGCAGCGCTTATTACACGACACGAGTCGCCAGCTGGCCATCAACACTGGGCAGTGTTTGGTACACGACACGAGTCGCCAACTGGCCATCAACACTGGGCAGTGTTTGGTACACGACACGAGTCGCCAACTGGCCATCAACACTGGGCAGTGCTTGGTACATGGCACGAGTCACTAGCTGGCCATCAACACTGGGCAGTGAAAGCTAAACATCTGACACTAACGTTTAACATGGGTACCGCGCCTTTTAGGCTAAAGACATTTCCTTGGCTACCAAACCATTTACTAATAATTGACGCTCACCAAGGCTACCAGTTTATTTACTAATTATCAACACTCACCATGTGTATCAAACAGTTACCATTTACTGACCCAATATGTCTACCACATATTTACAAGTGACTGTCACCATGTTTATTAAACATTTACCAATTACTGACCCAATATGTCTACCACATATTTACAAGTGACTGTCACTCACCATGTTTATTAAACATTTACCAATTACTGACCCAATATGTCTACCACATATTTACAAGTGACTGTCACCATGTTTATTAAACATTTACCAATTACTGACCCAATATGTCTACCACATATTTACAAGTGACTGTCACCATGTTTATTAAACATTTACCAATTACTGACCCAATATGTCTACCACATATTTACAAGTGACTGTCACCATGTTTATTAAACATTTACCATTTACTGACCCAATATGTCTACCACATATTTACAAGTGACTGTCACCATGTTTATTAAACATTTACCATTTACTGACCCAATATGTCTACCACATATTTACAAGTGACTGTCACCATGTTTATTAAACATTTACCATTTACTGACCCAATATGTCTACCACATATTTACAAGTGACTGTCACCATGTTTATTAAACATTTACCATTTACTGACCCAATATGTCTACCACATATTTACACAAGTGACTGTCACCATGTTTATTAAACATTTACCATTTACTGACCCAATATGTCTACCACATATTTACAAGTGACTGTCACCATGTTTATTAAACATTTACCAATTACTGACCCAATATGTCTACCACATATTTACAAGTGACTGTCACCATGTTTATTAAACATTTACCAATTACTGACCCAATATGTCTACCACATATTTACAAGTGACTGTCACCATGTTTATTAAACATTTACCAATTACTGACCCAATATGTCTACCACATATTTACAAGTGACTGTCACCATGTTTATTAAACATTTACCAATTACTGACCCAATATGTCTACCACATATTTACAAGTGACTGTCACCATGTTTATTAAACATTTACCAATTACTGACCCAATATGTCTACCACATATTTACAAGTGACTGTCACTCACCATGTTTATTAAACATTTACCATTTACTGACCCAATATGTCTACCACATATTTACAAGTGACTGTCACCATGTTTATTAAACATTTACCAATTACTGACCCAATATGTCTACCACATATTTACAAGTGACTGTCACCATGTTTATTAAACATTTACCATTTACTGACCCAATATGTCTACCACATATTTACAAGTGACTGTCACTATGTTTATTAAACATTTACCATTTACTGACCCAATATGTCTACCACATATTTACAAGTGACTGTCACCATGTTTATTAAACATTTACCATTTACTGACAATCACACCAGCAACATAGATGCCGTTTGCCAGTTACCAACACTCCACATGGCTACAATCCATTTACAAGTTACCAACACTCACATCTAGGACAATCGCCATGGTAGTCACACCAATTAATCACATCACTCTACAAATTATCTACCAGTTACCGGTACTTACTGCGGCTATCAATAGAACAACAACGACAATAGTAAACAACACAACAACGACATCTGCAATAATTGCTACATTCGTATTACAGTACACACCACAACAACATCTGCAGTAAATGCTACGTACGCACTACAACAATTGCATTTGCAGTAAACAATAGAACAATAGCATTGGTAGTAAATATCACTATGTCGTCAGCAATACAATGCATGACAAAAGTATCATACAAGGGAAGTAAACACAGTGAAAACCGTATCAGATGCGGACCAAATGACAATCTGAAAGTCATATCTTGGCATTCACTAAAAGTAAATACAACCATGTGATGACATGCATGAGCAGTCAATTCGATGACTAAATGACATCTGACATACATACATGACATGAACATTAGCAGTAAATACAACCATATGATGACAGCATCTGCAGCAAAAAACGTACGATGCATATTCAGAAGAGTCGTGGGATGGGGGGGAGAGGGAACACAAAAAAACACCACGACATAACGGCGTGTTCAGCAAACACCAAGAGCACACACAAAAAAAAGGCTTTAGATATCCTCAACAAACACCAAGAGAAACACACACACACAAATACATACATACACACACACACACAAAAGTTTTAGCTATCCTCAACAAACACCAAGAGCACACACACACACACACACACACACACACACACACACACACACACACACACACACACAAATTTTAGCTATCCCCAACAAACACCAAGAGTACACACACACACAAAGCTTTAACTATCTTCAACAAACACCAAGAGCACACACACACACACACACACACAAATCTTTAGCTATCCTTAACAAACACCAAGAGTATACACACACACACACACACACACACACACACACATACACACACAATTTTTTAGCTATCCTCAACAAACACCAAGAGTACACACACACAAAGTTTTAGCTATCCTCAACAAACACCAAGAGCACACACACTCACAAACATTTTTAGCTATCCTCAACAAACATCAAGAGCACACACACACACACACACACACACACACACACACACACACACTCACACACAGTGTTTAGCTATACTCAACAAACTCCAAGAGTACACACACACACAGTTATAGCAATCCTCAACAAACACCAAGAGTACACACACGCACATACAAAAAGTTTTAGCAATCCTCAACAAACACCAAGAGTACACACACACACACCCACACCCACACACACACACAGAGTTTTAGCTGTCCTCAACAAACGATAGTCATAAATACGCATGATCTCCATTCCATTGAAAGGAACTTTCTTTCTAACACAATGTAATATTTGGAACCCCTCCCACCTCGTTGGTGATCGGTTGGAATACATCAAGTACTTTCAACGCGTCGTAAAAATCTATGCAACGTCCAAATATCCATTTAAAACTTATTTTTCATTTGCGAAAGACGAAGATGTATGTTCTCAAATTTGCATTTCAGCGGCTGCAATCGCTCTCTGCTGGTCAACGACACAGGGCCAAGACACAGGTCAACGAATCAGGACCAAGACACAGGTCAACGATATAAGGAAATTGTGTGTTCTGCGCATAAGTGCACACACATTAGCTATCGAATCTTGTATATTTGTTTGCTTGTGTGTGTTTATGCGATTGTGTTTGCTTCCTTGCTTGTGTATTTATTTATTTTCTTGTATGAGTGTGTTTATGCGATAGTGTTTGCTTGCTTGTGTATGTTTGATTAATCTTTTGCCTGGCTGTAGTCCAGGTAAATCTGATAAAGAAAAAAAAGGAAATAAAGATGATAAAGAAAAGAAAGGAAGTAGAGTTGATAAAGAAAAGAAAGGAAATAAAGATGATAAAGAAAAGAAAGGAAGTAAAGATGATATAGAAAAGAAAGGAAGTAGAGTTGATAAAGGAAAAGAAAGGAAATAAAGATGATAAAGAAAAGAAAGGAAATAAAGATGATAAAGAAAAGAAAGGAAGTAAAGCTGATAAAGAAAAGAAAGGAAATAAAGATGATAAAGGAAAGAAAGGAAGTAAAGATGATATAGAAAAGAAAGGAAATAAAGATGATATAGAAAAGAAAGGAAGTAAAGATGATAAAGAAAAGAAAGGAAGTAAAGCTGATAAAGAAAAGAAAGGAATTAAATAACTCTAGAAGATAGCAACAACAAAATCAAAACAACAAACAATATCCTTAGGTTTCTGCTTGGTCGTGTTGCACTATACAAAATTTATATATATATATATTTTAATAGACGCCTTTAAATATCCTAGGGCAAAATAATATCTATTCTTTCATAATTCTGTATTTTTTTCATATTCCTCTTGTATATACTTACAGTAGAGAGTATAGTTATTTGTTGATCGTTTGAGCACGGGAAACAACCTTTACCTAACCACAAAGTCAGCCATGTCAGCGTTGTATTAGCACCATTAAGTCTGCCGACAAAGAGATATATCAGTGTTATATTAACACCATTAAGTCTGCCGACAAAGAGCTATGTTGTGGTTAATCAGTGTTATATTAGCACCATTAAGTCTGCCGACAAAGAGCTATGTCAGTGTTATATTAGCACCATTAAGTCTGCCGACAAAGAGCTATGTCAGTGTTATATTAGCACCATTAAGTCTGCCGACAAAGAGCTATGTTGTGGTTAATCAGTGTTATATTAACACCATTAAGTCTGCCGACAAAGAGCTATGTTGTGGTTAATCAGTGTTATATTAACACCATTAAGTCTGCCGACAAAGAGCTATGTTGTGGTTAATCAGTGTTATATTAACACCATTAAGTCTGCCGACAAAGAGCTATGTTGTGGTTAATCAGTGTTATATTAACACCATTAAGTCTGCCGACAAAGAGCTATGTTGTGGTTAATCAGAAGTAGTGAACGCCTGACGAGGGATTACTGAGAGGAGTGGGGACGCCACTACGCTGAGGGAAGGGAATCATAAACCGGACGCTAGACCATATATGGACAGTTGTGTGTGTGATGTAGAGAGAATGCGGGACTAAAGTCAGGTGGTATCTTTACAACAAAACTGGACATCTACGGCGCACATATCGACGGATAAAATTAGAAGATTCAGTGAATCAGACCAAAACCGTTGGATCCATATCTAGTATGAATATATTGGCAATGTCCCCTTTGGACCCATTATATAGTGTGAATATATTGGCAATGTCCCCTTTGGACCCATTATATAGTGTGAATATATTGGCAATGTCCCCTTTGGACCCATTATATAGTATGAATATATTGGCAATGTCCCCTTTGGACCCATTATATAGTGTGAATATATTGGCAATGTCCCCTTTGGACCCATTATATTGTGTGAATACGTGGACTATGTGAGAGTGGAGATAGAAATGTTTTAGTTTGTTGTTGTTGAAAGATTCTGTTATTTACTTAATAATGATTTAGTGTGTGTGTGTGTGTGTGTTTGTGTGTGTGTGTGTGTGTGTATGTGTGTTGGGGAATGCTTTATGTTTGTGTCCTTGACCAATGTATATGTGACATTAACAATAATGTAGTTATCTCATTGTAAGCAGAGGAAATTTGTAAGAATCCATGTTGCAAACGCCGTTTTCGTTTCTATAATTGTGAAATCTTAGTTATGGATAGAAACTCTATTTTAGGAATAACACGAGTTCTTATTCACATGTAAGTGAAGTGAGAAGATTGGAAAGGAGTGTAATAATGGATAAATTACTTTGAGCTATTTAGAAAGGAGTGTAATAATGGATAAATTAATTTGAGCTATTTAGAAAGGAGTGTAATAATGGATAAATTAATTTGAGCTATTTAGAAAGGAGTGTAATAATGGATAAATTACTTTGAGCTATTTAGAAAGGAGTGTAATAATGGATAAATTACTTTGAGCTATTTAGAAAGGAGTGTAATAATGGATAAATTACTTTGAACTATTTGGAAAGGAGTGTAATAATGGATAAATTACTTTGAGCTATTTGGAAAGGAGTGTAATAATGGATAAATTACTTTGAACTATTTGGAAAGGAGTGTAATAATGGATAAATTACTTTGAGCTATTTAGAAAGGAGTGTAATAATGGATAAATTACTTTGAACTATTTGGAAAGGAGTGTAATAATGGATAAATTACTTTGAGCTATTTAGAAAGGAGTGTAATAATGATAAATTACTTTAACTATTTGGAGTGAGAAGAGTGTAATAATGACAAATTACTTTGAACTATTTGAAGTGAGAAAAGTGTAATAATGACAAATTACTTTGAACTATTTGGAAATATTATTGCACTTGTCTCTGTATGACAACGGATGGGCTAGAGGACATTTTTAATTCTTGTGTTGGCTGGTATGATTACATTAATTGATTTTATGCAAAACGATGCCTTGTAAATTGTACTGATTTTATTATTGTTTGATTTCGATAATGGCATTGTAAGGACAATCTTCTAATTACTGCCAGTCATGGAAATTGAACCGAGAATGCGTGACACCCTGTGGTCAGGCCATTGCTGCATCTATGATGACCTTAATGCTGAAAGATAACCTAATATTGTGACTATTGTGTTAGTAAACAAACACTGTCAGGCCATATCTATGATGACCTTAATGCTGAAAGATAACCTAATATTGTGACTATTGTGTTAGTAAACAAACACTGTCAGGCCATATCTATGATGACCTTAATGCTGAAAGATAACCTAATATTGTGACTATTGTGTTAGTAAACAAACACTGTCAGGCCATATCTATGATGACCTTAATGCTAAAGATAACCTAATATTGTGACTATTGTGTTAGTAAACAAACACTGTCAGGCCATATCTATGATGACCTTAATGCTGAAAGATAACCTAATATTGTGACTATTGTGTTAGTAAACAAACACTGTCTTGAGCCAACATGTGACTATTGTGTTAGTAAACAAACACTTTGTCTTGAACCAACTAATACTGTGACTATTGTGTTAGTAAACAAACACTTTGTCTTGAACCAACTAATACTGTGACTATTGTGTTAGTAAACAAACACTTTGTCTTGAACCAACTAATACTGTGACTATTGTGTTAGTAAACAAACACTTTGTCTTGAACCAACTAATACTGTGACTATTGTGTTAGTAAACAAACACTGTGTCTTGAACCAACTAATACTGTTACTATTGTGTTAGTAAACAAACACTTTGTCTTGAACCAACTAATACTGTGACTATTGTGTTAGTAAACAAACACTTTGTCTTGAACCAACTAATACTGTGACTATTGTGTTAGTAAACAAACACTTTGTCTTGAACCAACTAATACTGTGACTATTGTGTTAGTAAACAAACACTTTGTCTTGAGCCAACTAATACTGTGACTATTGTGTTAGTAAACAAACACTGTGTCTTGAACCAACTAATACTGTGACTATTGTGTTAGTAAACAAACACTCTGTCTTGAGCCAACATGTGACTATTGTGTTAGTAAACAAACACTTTGTCTTGAACCAACTAATACTGTGACTATTGTGTTAGTAAACAAACACTCTGTCTTGAGCCAACATGTGACTATTGTGTTAGTAAACAAACACTCTGTCTTGAGCCAACATGTGACTATTGTGTTAGTAAACAAACACTGTCTTGAGCCAACATGTGACTATTGTGTTAGTAAACAAATACTCTGTCTTGAGCCAACATGTGACTATTGTGTTAGTAAACAAACACTGTCTTGAGCCAACATGTGACTATTGTGTTAGTAAACAAACACTCTGTCTTGAGCCAACATGTGACTATTGTGTTAGTAAACAAGCACTCTGTCTTGAGCCAATGGTTACCTATACGATTGACGATGCAGCGATCATACCAAGTGTTTCACTTTTTCTTTTGGTTCAACTTGTAAATATTATTTAAATCGTTTCCCATTTATTAAACCGTTATTATTTTCACCCTATCCTAATTAGTCCTTTGGATGACTGGAAACTGAGATCAGCAGATTTGATGGGTGAGGTTTAATTAATTAAGAGATGAAAGTAATGCCTCAGCGATCCTTGAGGCAACGTTAAGTAGCTCGTCGTTGTACTAAGATAAATACCTTCTCAACAGAGTTATCGCATTCAACGTTAAGTAACACGTCGTTGTACTAAGATAAATACCTTCTCAACAGAGTTATCGCATTCAACGTTAAGTAGCTCGTCGTTGTACTAAGATAAATACCTTCTCAACAGAGTTATCGCATTCAACGTTAAGTAACACGTCGTTGTACTAAGATAAATACCTTCTCAACATAGTTATCGCATCCAACGTTAAGTAACACGTCGTTGTACTAAGATAAATACCTTCTCAACAGAGTTATCGCATCCAACGTTAAGTAACACGTCGTTGTACTAAGATAAATACCTTCTCAACAGAGTTATCGCATTCAACGTTAAGTAACACGTCGTTGTTCTAAGATAAATACCTTCTCAACAGAGTTATCGCATCCAACGTTAAAACAGTGAATGGAAGAAGAGATTAGACTGCGGGGCTGTAAGTAGTACTAATATTAATAACCTAAACCAATAATTACCTCTACCCATAGCTTTAAAATGTAATACTATAACAGGGCCGAACATAAACCCCACTTGTATACCAGCTGAAATAACTGAAACTTAGTTTAATTTTATTTTTCGTTAAACTCACATGACAGAATTAAACTACAATAAAACACTACCAAAGGGAAATCTAGTTTCTTTTCATCCTTCTGTCTACTATACAAGCACAAAAAACCTAATGCGACTGCAGGCAAGTTTAAATAACCGTTTTCTACTCAAACTTCACAAAATGAGTGCAGACTAACGTCAAACACCAGAACCAAACAAAGAAAATTAATGTTTTATTTTAAAAAATGCGTGCAAAACACCAGAACCAAACAAAGAACATTAATTTTTTCTTTAAAAAAAAAAAAAGAAATCGAAAGACTGAATAACAACAGTTTGACGTCATAAGAACAAAAGAGCGAAGTAAATCACTGTCGAAAAAGGTGGTTTATGAAATTTGTAAAATTATTTTCATAATATTATTTATTAACTTATGGGCATATTTTCTTTTCGCCAAGGTCGGTCCCAAGCCCAGGTGAGAAAGGGGGAGGGCATGGGGCCAGCAACACCATCTCGTAAAACCCCACACGCTACAGAAACCCAAGCAACAGAAGAATCCAACCAATGCTTGAATCAGGGAGATGTCTCTACAGGACAGATGACGCAGATTGGTGAAGCCGACCAGCTGACGAATCTCCTGACGATGAAAGCAACAAGAAAGATAGAATTTGGAATGTACAAACCAAGTACGAAATTGGAAAAGCAGCTCAAGTGGCAAGTGAGATGAAAAGATACAACATCCACGTACTAGGAATTTGTGAGGGCAGATGGAATGGGTCTGGCATGACATCACTTGCCAGTGAAGAGAAAATCCTCTACTCAGGACATGCAGACGAGAACCACGACCACACAGAAGGAGTTACCATCATGATGTCCCCAGAGGCAGCCAGAACCTTTATGCAATGGCAGCCAATCTCCCCTAGAATCATGATAGCAAGATTCAAACTCCAAGGGAAGAAACGTTACATTTATCCAGTGCTACTCACCTATTAACGACGCTGACAAGGAAGCCAAAGAAAATTTCTACAATTCTCTCCAGACAGTAGTTAACGAGCCAAGAGAGACATCAAGATACTGATGGGTGACCTAAATGCCAAGATAGGAAAAGACAACCTTGGAAAAGAATTGATTATGGGAACCCAGGCCCTTGGAGAAATGAATGAAAATGTCGATCTTGTCACGGACTTTTGCGCTTTTAATGACCTAGTCATTGGTGGCAGTGTATTCCAGCATAAAGACATCCCCAAAGAAACCTGGATCTCACCAGACGGCAACACCAAAAACCACATAGACTACATCACTATCTCTAGGAAATGGAGACGAAGCCTGCACAACACAAGATCCCAACAAGGGGCAGATGCAGCCTCAGACCACCACTTGGTGATTGGAACCATCAAAGTCAAGCTACGAGCTTTTAGAGACAAAGCCAATCGACCTCACATTAAGTTTAACACCCAGCAGCTGAAGGAGAAAGACTACACAGACACCTTGGTTTGGTTTGGATTACACCAGTAATTTCTAGTGTATTTATTCCAACTCTGATACTTACAAATACCATCATAAAGAGTGCCCAAGGTCGGGTTACTTCGACAATTTAAGAATTTTTATAACAATTAAGGCTAGAAATAGGGATAGGTAAATGTACAAGCCATAATGATATATATATATATATATGTTTACTGCTAGGCCGATTCTCTTATATACAACGTTTTATAATATTTACAGCATACATACGGTGTCCATAAGTCCTTGTACAATTAAAAAAAATAACCTGTAAAGTGCATTGAAAACGTAATTTATTCAATATGTTTTCAGGATAAAAACTCACTTTGCTTATTTATTCTAATTTTGTTTTGTTTTTCCAGATAATTTACCTGACACTAAACGGCTTCAATAGAAGAGAAAGTGAATTACGTGCAATAGCTAGCAGAGTTATGGTCATAAAAGCAGTTAGGAACAAAAAATGACTGCAGCGGCTGGTGAAAAAAAGATCTCTGATACATTAAGACAAGGAAGCAATGCACAGGAATTCAACGATAAACTGGATGAAAAAGTTTAAAGAGAACTTGGTTCCGTTAATGACAAGCCGCCCACTGGAAGGCCTAAACAACAACTGAGTTCAAGTTTCAAAAAACTATTTACGTTTTATATTCGTCCTCGCTGTGATTATGGAGAGACTTAACAAGCGTAAGATTAAATGCGCTAAACGGTAATAAATTATCTTTCCAATGCATTTTACAGGCTACTTTGATCTCCCATAGAAACTAAGTGATTAAAGTTTTAACAAGGATTTTACGGACTTGTATACTCGGAAATATCGACTATCCGATTTTTATTTTTATTTTTATGAAAAGGGACATTACTCTAACTGGTAATATCCGAAATCCACTGGTGAATATTCGTGTACATTAGTACCGTGTTTTTTTCAACAATTTTTCTTTATATACTGAGACTACAAACGTCCATTTTTGTCAAATTTCTGTGGTGACCGATCGGCAATTGTGTAGGTTTTCCGGGGAGTTTGCAGTGTTTGTTGACTTTCTTGCAATGCTGGGCAAACACATTTCACTGGCAGGTTGAAAGTTGTGCGAGAAATTCACTTATATTTTCTACAGAAAACTAAAGTCTGGAAGGAGTTATCCTTCGTTTCTTGCAGCTGTGTAGCAGTGATGTCTGGCTGCTTTCTTTTGAATCAACGACTCTTTTTTAATACTGCACTGTACAAAGAAATGAAAATGACTTCCTCCCCCCCCCCCCTTCAACCTCCAGTCTATCGCCCTATCTAAACGATCGTCCGTTCGTCCGTTTATTACTTTATCCCTCTTTCTCCAATATATATATTTTTTTTTGGGGGGGGGGAGAGGGGGGGGCGTGCGTGCGTATGGTTGCCATGTGCAATGTGCACAACTACGAAGTATTAAAACTCAGTCAATTTATTTATCCATCCCTCTATCAGTCAATCTACTAATGTCTCTGCACAACTATATGTTTTACGTATCCATCAACGGGATCCATATTTTTTCAAATCTTTCGTTCTAACTGACAGTAGCATCTGACGGATTAGCAAAGTGAGAATTATCATTTTGTTAAATAACTACATGTGCTGCGTTTTATCCCACTGCTAGGAAGTTTAGTGACGTCAAATTGACCTCATGCCCACTGCCTGATTTTCCCACCATACCAGAAGTAATAAGAAGTACTAGTATGATAGTATTCCAGCCATCGTTGTCCCCCTCGGGTCAAGAGAAAAGTGTACACTCTACACTGCGTGACGACAACTCCGGCGCGCTGTTTTCCGTCACCTAAATCAGATCGAGGCTAACTGTCCAAATAAATAATCAATTATGAAAGGCGTCTCACAAAACCTCCATCGCGCCCGTAGCTTTCACTTGTCGTCCGTGGAAAGTGGTCAAGTGAATCAGTGGGGACATCATTCGATTTAATCTGACGGATTCAGTGGTTGATAATTAACTGGAGACACTCAACAGCGCCCACCATATTTCAATTGTGAAATTACGCAGTAGACAATCTGGTAATCGGAGTCCGACACTCAGAAATGACGCGCTGACGGATCGAACAGCGAAAGAGGTAGTGGCGGGTTGGGAAAGGGGGCGGGACTGAATATGAATGAAACAGTTTTACTGTGGTGTACTGTTTAAACTTTAAAGGGATGTAATTACATAGGTATATGAAAGTGTTACAGAGTTACGCACCCCACAAACACAAAATTAAAAAGGCAATTACGTTAAAGTTGTTGCACCTGTATATATATGTGTGTGTGTGTGTGTGTGTGTGTGAGAGAGAGAAAGAGAGAGAGTGTGTGTGTGTGTGTGTTTGCACACGCACGTGTACAGAGGAAAACAGGCAATGTGAAGAGAGTGCATCCATCCACAAATGGTACAAAAGCAGACAGAAAAAAAGTTACCACAAATGGTAATAGAAAAGTTACCACAAATGGTACAAAAGCAGACACAGAAAAGTTACCACAAATGGTACAAAAGCTGACAGAAAAGTTACCACAAATGGTGCAAAAGCAGACACAGAAAAGTTACCACAAATGGTACAAAAGCAGACATAAAGTTACCACAAATGGTACAAAAGCAGACAGAAAAAAGTTACCACAAATGGTACAAAAGCAGACACAGAAAAGTTACCACAAATGGTACAAAAGCAGACAGAAAAGTTACCACAAATGGTACAAAAGCAGACACAGAAAAGTTACCACAAATGGTACAAAAGCAGACATAAAGTTACCACAAATGGTACAAAAGCAGACACAAAAAAGTTACCACAAATGGTACAAAAGCAGACATAAAGTTACCACAAATGGTACAAAAGCAGACAGAAAAAAGTTACCACAAATGGTACAAAAGCAGACAAAAAGTTACCACAAATGGTACAAAAGCAGATTGAAAAGTTACCACAAATGGTACAAAAGCAGACATAAAGTTACCACAAATGGTACAAAAGCATTCTTAATGTGTTGGGGGGTTTGATGCGAGTAGAACAAGTCCGCACTAAATTACACAAAAACAGTCAAGAATGTGTTGGGGGGGGGGGGGTGTTTGATGCGAGTAGAACAAGTCCGCACTAAATTACACAAAAGCAGTCAAGAATGTGTTGGGGGGGTTGATGCGAGTAGAACAAGTCCGCACTAAATTACACAAAAGCAGTCAAGAATGTGCGCGCACGCCAACAAAGGTAATCTAAATTCTAAAACACAAGTTCGCCAATCAATAAACACTGGTGGGCCAATTAATAAAAATCTTTCAAAATTTGTTGTCCATTACAGATCCACGGGAGACAACCCACACAGAGTTTAGGCGTGTTCATTAATCTTTTCAAGTCTTCTGGATGTCAAGGCCATGGAAAACTCACGACAAAAATCCAAGAGCTTTTCAGCCAGAGACGTTTACAATTTATTTCCATTAATATTTAACTTCTCAAAGCAAAGAGAATATTATTTCAGTGTGTTTTTATGAGATCTACTTCCTGCAAGATCGTGTTTACAGAGACTGCACTGTGTGCTTATTTCCTGTTTCCAATAACCAGACACTGCGACTTTTTCCATAAACGTTCTATCTCTTAAAGTCACATTACCATCCATCATCCCTTCTATCCATCTACTTACGTCTGCAGCTGCTATGTCTGCATATATATATTTATATCTCTGTTTACTTGTATCTGTGTGTGTGTGTGTGTGTGTGTGTGTGTGTGTGTGTGTGTGTGTGTGTGTGCGTGCCTGTCTATACAGGTAACTACCCGTTTCTGTTTGTTGTTTTTAATATTAAAAAAAAAATGCGTTGTTTTACTCTCGCAGTCACTCTATACTTCTATACATCATTTACATCATTCCTTTGGTTGGTCATTTCTGGTCTAGTCACTCTATACTTCTATACATCATTCCTTTGGTCATTTCTAGTCTAGTCACTCTATACTTCTATACATCATTCCTTTGGTCATTTCTGGTCTAGTCATTCTATACTTCTATACATCATTCCATTTGTAATTCTATCAATTCAAGGCAAAACTCCACTCACCTATTATATCCAGTACACTAACAACAGAACTCGTCTACCTGTGGTCTGTATTAGAGATTTTTTCTTCAATTTTTGCCAATGACACGTTTCCTTACATACTGTCATCTACAAAGACGAATTTCATTTTTTTAAAAATATACTCAGAGTCAAATGGTATTATGAAATTTTGAAAATTAAAAAAAAGACCAAAAGAAACAAACCATACCAGTACTTGAAGCGAAGCTCTGCACTTGACTTCCACGTTTAACGGACAACAAGAGTCTACAGCGTATATGTAAAGATTTCTAAATGTCTTGCTTGTAACCAGTCTCTTAAATTTGTCTGCTTTTCCAGCAATAACTACAAGGCACACTGTCCAGCTGTAATCACAGTCTTGGATCTAAGCACACACACTAGCCAAATGTACCCACACTTCTGGATCTCTATCCCTACTGTTCAACTGCAAACAATCTGTGAATTCGAGCTCACGTCGATTTTGCCTTTTTAGTCTGCATCTCATCGTATGGACAAGTCATCTTCAGTGTCAGCACCTTAATGTAGGTCACACTAGCTTCAGTGTCAGCACCTTAATGTAGGTCACACTAGCTTCAGTGTCAGCACCTTAATGTAAGTCACACTAGCTTCAGTGTCAGCACCTTAATGTAGGTCACACTAGCTTCGGTGTCAGCACCTTAATGTAGGTCACACTAGCTTCGGTGTCAGCACCTTAATGTAGGTCACACTAGCTTCGGTGTCAGCACCTTAATGTATAGGTACACCCGTGTCCAGTAGGACACTTTATCGTCACTGTCTGCATTTTAGTGCAAATGTTTCTTCAGTGTGCCAGACATATCTTTTGCCTCTGTCGACAACTGTACTAAATTAGCACGTGCATCTCGAAAGCAACAAGTGACGTCAGTTGAACCAGCAATGGGCGAGTGTTATCGCCGGCCCGTTACCGCTAGTCTTTCAGGAATGCAAGCGGCCGTTATCAGCAAGAATGAATCTGAGGCATCGAACGCAGTAGCTTTTAAGGGCAGCCGACGTCGTTGTTGTCACCGTTATCACAAGGAAAGTCGTAGTCGTTGGGCACTGATAATTTTCCGTCGTCGATCTGTGTGTTCGATTATAATTATCTACCCAGTGCGGTAGTGTTCTCGTGAGCCGTGAGCCAGTTCTCTCCAATCCCTTGTCTTCTGCCAGCGACCCCTGACCCCTGTCCTCCTCGATAGTCAGTGATGTTCGCCAGCTGCTGGCAATGTTTATGTGCTTGGCTGTTCTAGTCAACAGGCTGAAGGTGATGAAAACTTCGGGGGTGGAGCGGAAGACTGTGACCGTTATCAGGTTGGATCATTGAAAATTAGGATTCGTTCGGCGTGAATACTTTCTCTCCGATTTGACGTTTGCGAGCGTTTAAGTTATACAATTTAAATATAGAGATAGTTGACGTTTGCGAGCGTTTAAGTTATACAATTTAAATATAGAGATATTTGACGTTTGCGAGCGTTTAAGTTATACAATTTAAATATAGAGATAGTTGACGTTTGCGAGCGTTTAAGTTATACAATTTAAATATAGAGATATTTGACGTTTGCGAGCGTTTAAGTTATACAATTTAAATATAGAGATAGTTGACGTTTGCGAGCGTTTAAGTTATACAATTTAAATATAGAGATAGTTGACGTTTGCGAGCGTTTAAGTTATACAATTTAAATATAGAGATAGTTGACGTTTGCGAGCGTTTAAGTTATACAATTTAAATATAGAGATAGTTGACGTTTGCGAGCGTTTAAGTTATACAATTTAAATATAGAGATAGTTGACGTTTGCGAGTGTTTAAGTTATACAATTTAAATATAGAGAGATATTAGGCTTTTTTGAGTGTTTAAGTTATACAATTTAAATATAGAGAGATATTAGGCTTTTTTGAGTGTTTAAGTTATACAATTTAAATATAGAGAGATATTAGGCTTTTTTGAGCGTTTAAGTTATACAATTTAAATATAGAGATATTTGACGTTTGCGAGTGTTTGTTAAGATATACAATTCAAGAAAAATTTTGTTTTGACCAGACCACGGCCATTTCGTATAAACTAACCTCTGTGCTCTGGTGCAAAAAAGTCCACAGCTCTTCGTCCCATTACCAGTCCACTCCAGACCACACCCAAATGTTCTGTCCTGCTGCTGTTTGTTTGCGCATGCTTAAAAAAAAAATATCAGTATTATTTCTGATTAACACTTTGAACTTTTCTCTCTCAACACTAGACCTACTTAATACACCATTTTGCACTAATTCCGACCTAAGATATATACTCAAATATATATTCCGACTTAAGATATATAGTCAAATATATATTCCGACTTAAGATGTATTATAGTCAAATATATATTCCGACTTAAGATGTATTATAGTCAAATATATATTCCGACTTAAGATGTATTATAGTCAAATATATATTCCGACTTAAGATATATAGTCAAATATACATTCCGACTTAAGATGTATAGTCAAAGTTTGATAATTTCTTTCCCAATATGGTCTGATTCCCTAAATTCACGGGTTTTCATTCTCAACGCTTATGTCACGAGATGCATAATTTGTCCTATAACTAGTCCAGATTGTACTGCCCTTTAACTTTCTGCTTTAATACCAGTACAGACAAGATCTGTCTAGATTTCTGCTTTAATACCAGTACAGACAAGATCTGTTTAGATTTCTGTTTTAATACCAGTACAGACAAGATCTGTTTAGATTTCTGTTTTAATACCAGTACAGACAAGATCTGTCTATATTTCTGTTTTAATACCAGTACAGACAAGATGTCTAGATTTCTGCTTTAATACCAGTACAGACAAGATGTCTAGATTTCTGCTTTAATACCAGTACAGACAAGATGTCTAGATTTCTGTTTTAATACCAGTACAGACAAGATGTCTAGATTTCTGTTTTAATACCAGTATAGAAAAGAACTCACTTTAAGCGTTTTGCTTTAATATCAGTATAGATAAGATCTGTCCTTTAGGTCTTCTGTTTTTAATACCAGTATAAACAAGATTTGTTTAGCTTTAATAACAGTATAAACAAGATCTGTTTAGCTTTAATATCAGTATAAACAAGGTCTGTTTAGCTTTAATACCAGTATAAACAAGATATGTTTAGCTTTAATACCAGTATAAACAAGATCTGTTTAGCTTTAATATCAGTATAAACAAGGTCTGTTTAGCTTTAATACCAGTATAAACAAGATCTGTTTAGCTTTAATACCAGTATAAACAAGATTTGTTTAGCTTTCTGTTTTTAATATCAGTATAAACAAGATATGTTTAGCTTTCTGTTTTAATTCCAGTATAGACAAGGTCTGTTTAGCTTTCTGTTTTAATATCAGTATAAACAAGATCTGTTTAAATTTCAGTATAATCAAGATCTGTCTTATATAATAAACACGATCTGCCCTCTGGGTCTTCTGTTTTTATATCAGTATAGACAACTTCTGTCTTTTAGTTTTTTGTTTACTCACTCAACAGACTAAGTCTCAGCTCCACTGCTAGCTAGCTCCATCGCTGGAGAAGTACTCCAATGTCGTACTCCAATATTTCTGCGCGGAAGTTTATTCACGTCACACCTACCCGCACAGGCAAGACTGTGGCTTTATCTTCCCGTCTTTCGGACTATCCGCTCACAGCAAAACTGTGTCTTTATCTTCCCAACGTTTCGGACTACCCGATCACAGCTCAACTGTGGCTTTATCTCTTTCGGACTACCCGCACACAGCAAAACTGTGGCTTTATCTTCCATCTTTCGGACTACCCGCTCACAGCAAAACTGTGGCTTTATCTTCCATCTTTCGGACTACCCGCTCACAGCAAAACTGTGGCTTTATCTTCCCATTTTTCGGACTGCCGTCAAGCCGTGGGCGTGATAAAAATAATGTTCTTACAAACTCTCCAAGAACTAAGCTTTACCTCGAACTCGCAACACCCCGGCTTGAAAAACGAAGTTAAAAAATATCTGTACCTGAACGTACGGAAAGAAAGATGGCAGCTAAAGTTTGGCCAGATACAGATAACGTTCTCCGTTTTAATTCGGAGTTTACAATCCATTTACTTAATCTAGTGAACCCGAACAGTGATGTCACGTGACACAGAAAGCGACTACTGTGAAGCATTGCACTATGTACACACTCTCAGAACTAACGAAGGCTTTGTAGACGAGTAGTTACACACATTTCGTTGTCTAGGTTACATTCAAATGTAAACGAGTAGTTACACAAATTTCGTTGTCTACGTTACATTCAAATGTATGCGTTAGGAACAAGTTTGTAAATAAATATATATGCAATCAATTCTTAGAATCAATGTATAATCTATCTAACCCTCCCTCATAATTCGTGTGTACGTCTCTCTGTTCATCTGTCTCTCTACAAATCTATCTATTACGTCAATGTGCACAACACACTGATTCAGGTCTGTACGGGTCACACGGCAAGAATTTCGCAGCCCCTGTCAGTTTCCTCCCCATGTGTTATCAGTCCCGAAGACCTCTGATCAAATCAGCGTCATTTCCGTTTTAACTTACAAACCATCGCCCCCCCCCAACCCCCCGTTTCTAGCGTGAAATGTCTCCTGCCCGTTTACACACGACAGATAGGCCACATGGCGGGGTCATTTCGTTTTGCAGTAGCTCTTCAAGCGAAAGCTTAGGTCATTGTTCTCTTTGCGTGCATTTAGCTGTATGTTTTTTATCTCACCAAAACACTCTGGAACAGTGTTCTCTTTGCGTGCATTTAGCTGTATGTTTTTTATCTCACCAAAACACTCAGGAACAGTGTTCTCTTTGCGTGCATTAAGCTGTATGTTTTTTTATCTCACCAAAACACTCAGGAACAGTGTTCTCTTTGCGTGCATTTAGCTGTATGTTTTTTTATCTCACCAAAACACTCAGGAACAGTGTTCTCTTTGCGTGCATTTAGCTGTATGTTTTTTATCTCACCAAAACACTCTGGAACAGTGTTCTCTTTGCGTGCATTTAGCTGTATGTTTTTTATCTCACCAAAACACTCAGGAACAGGAACAGTGTTCAACGTTACATCGTTTTATGGGAATTAAGTACGATGCTCAAAAATGGCGGGGTCAAGGGTTACTTTATATATTTTAAAACATTTATTGCTTATCGACCGTCAGCACAAACAACGAAGTATCAATGGTTTAAAACAAAAAATGAATAGCCATCCAAAAGGACTGCACAAACAACAATGTATCAATGGTTTAAAACAAAAAATGAATAGCCATCCAAAAGGACTGCACAAACAACAAAGTATCAATGGTTTAAAACAAAAAATGAATAGCCATCCAAAAGGACTGCACAAACAACAAAGTATCAATGGTTTAAAACAAAAAATGAATAGCCATCCAAAAGGACTGCACAAACAACAAAGTATCAATGGTTTAAAACAAAAAATGAATAGCCATCCAAAAGGACTGCACAAACAACAAAGTATCAATGGTTTAAAACAAAAAATGAATAGCCATCCAAAAGGACTGCACAAACAACAAAGTATCAATGGTTTAAAACAAAAAATGAATAGCCATCCAAAAGGACTGCACAAACAACAAAGTATCAATGGTTTAAAACAAAAAATGAATAGCCATCCAAAAGGACTGCACAAACAACAAAGTATCAATGGTTTAAAACAAAAAATGAATAGCCATCCAAAAGGACTGCACAAACAACAAAGTATCAATGGTTTAAAACAAAAAATGAATAGCCATCCAAAAGGACTGCACAAACAACAAAGTATCAATGGTTTAAAACAATTTTCAAATAAATCAAACCTGTAAGGTTTATACACCAACTCACCACATTACACATGTGCGTGTATGTATGTGTGCGCGCGCACTCATACCAATAAATCATACAAAAAGTATGTATCTATAAATACATTCACACATACATATCACACACACACACACACACACACACACACACACACACACACACACACACACACACACACTCTTAAAATAACAGTAAATAATTTGATAATTCGTGTTGAAAGAGTATCTAGAAGTTAATAAGTGATTTTGTGCTGAAGAACACCAATTCTTAGAGACTTATGACACTAATGGCTTGTAAATCATCGACACAGGATCAGAGTTCAAAATGCGTTTTGTGAGTTTATCGATCTGTGCGGACCCCTTTCAGAAAACACCTATTAAAGTGTACGCACATGAATTTGTATGTTTGTGTTTCTATTGCATGTTTGTATGTGTATATGAGAGAGAAAAGACGAGAGAAACGAGAGAGGGAGAAGCGAGAATGCGAATATAAACGAAAGACGCAAGAGAGCGAGAGGAAATGAACAAGAGAAAACGAGACTGAAAGAGAGCGACGGACCGCAAAGAGAGAAAAAAGGAAAGAAAGAAAAGAAAATTGTGAAAGAGAGCGACGGACCGCAAAAGAGAGAAAAAAGGAAAGAAAGAAAAGAAAATTGTGAAAGAGAGCGACAGACCGAAAAAGAGAGAGAGAAAAAAAAGGTAAGAAAGAGAAGCGAGAGACTGCAAGAGAGTGAGAGAAAATGAGCGCGAGACAGCGAGATAACCTTGAAGAAAGAGGACACTGTAACATCTGCACAAGTAAGCACTGTTGAAATTCGGATCCTTAGTTTTTACCCAAAGGTGAAAATTAAAGTCAACATTGCAGTTATACGAGGTTTAAAAGTTAAGACAGGTGGAAGAAATCACGTGACGTTTTCTATCGGTCTTCAGCATACGTGACGTCACGTCAGTTACTGAATACAAAAGAAATAAAAAGTTCTTTGGCACAACACACATCCCCTACCCATGTGTCCCCCTTCCCCTCTTCAAGCCACCCAGACAACTCAGAAAAGCTAACTTGATAATTAAAAAAATCAAAATAACAACAAGTAAATAGAAACACTTCTTTGGGGAAAAAGTATTATTCTTTCTGTTCTTAATCAAGTAATTCAATGACATATATATAAAGACAGACAGACTGAAAGCAAGGATATTGCTGTTTACTATCTATCTATCTATCTATCTATCTATCTATCTATCTATCTATCTATCTATCTATCTATCTATCTATCTATCTATCTATCTATCTATCTATTGTTTGTCTATCTAATCTATCTGTTGTTTGTCTGTCTGTCTATCGCATATACACGCACACTAACATATATGCAGTGATGTCAGACAATTAATTCATAGTTTTCTTCTTATTTTAAAAGCAATCTTTTAAATTTCTCCTTGGGATGGTGGCGGATGGTGGACTTAATCCCTTAACTTGAAGCACATCCAGCTGAATGCCACATTTGTTGGAAAATGTCGTGACTCAACAACATAACATAAAGAAACAAAGTTGTCAGTAATACAACGGAATCAAGATCAAGGTCACAGGATGATGTAGTAGGCCGTGATCAATATCACTGTAGAATGCACTAGGACCATATCAAGATCACTGTAGAATGCACTAGGACCATATCAAGATCACTGTAGAATGCACTAGGACCATATCAAGATCACTGTAGAATGCACTAGGTCCTTATCAAGATCACTGGACAATGCACTAGGTCCTTATCAAGATCACTGTAGAATGCACTAGGACCTTATCGAGATCACTGTACAATGCACTAGGACCATATCAAGATCATTAGACAATGCACTAGGACCATATCAAGATCATCAGACAATGCAGTAGGACTATATCAAGATCATTAGACAATGCAGTAGGACTATATCAAGATCACTGAACACTGCAGTATATCAAGATCATTGGGCAATGCAGTAAGACCATATGGAGATCACTGGACAATGCAGTAAGACCATATGGAGATCACTGGACAATGCAGTAAGACCATATGGAGATCATTGGGCAATGCAGTAAGACCATATGGAGATCACTGGACAATGCAGTAAGACCATATGGAGATCACTGGACAATGCAGTAAGACCATATGGAGATCATTGGGCAATGCAGTAAGACCATATGGAGATCACTGGACAATGCAGTAAGACCATATGGAGATCACTGGACAATGCAGTAAGACCATATGGAGGTCACTGGACAATGCAACGCCCCGGCATTTTACCTAGATTCGTGTACAGCCTGTTCTTATCCCAATATTGATGACAATGAGAAAAACATATTTTTCGGACAACAATTTCTGAGAGCATCTGATAAAACCCATATGTTCAATATCGCTAGTTCACAACTGCGTCTGTTTAATTTTTTTTTCCCTTCAAGAAAGAAAATTCCCTCTTGTGTATCGCTAGAATGAGTTTTGCACAGGAAAAATGTCTGCTACTCGGCACAGATTTGATCGTGAAGAGAAAGAATGAAGCCTTGCAGAATTTTGCAAATTTAACAGCAACCTAACTATCTCTAAGTTTAATTCCCAGCGCGTCCATCACTTTATTATTAAAGTGCGGCAATATACAACATCGGTATTTATTTTTTATTGTTCAACGGCAAGAAACTGCCACATTACACAATCTCAGAAACAAAAGACAGCGCATTTGTAGTTTGAGAAACACTTTTGCTACCTCTATTTTCAAGGGAGTTAAATCATGATGTATTTTCTTTCTCTCAGCATCTATATGTGAGATTCAAGGGAGTTAAATCATTACTGTAGTCTTTGTGTCAGCGTCAATTTGCGAGTCAAGGAAGTTAAATCATAATTGTATTTTCTTTTGTGTCAGCATCAATATGCGAACCACAAGGTCCAGTTACAGTCTTAAACAAACCTTGTTTACTTGCTGTGTTACAACATTAAAGAGTGTTTTATTAGCTTGTTTACCTCTGCTTTCAGAAAGATTGTTAATTCTTACATCTACCTCCGAGTTTTCAGAAAGATTATTTGTTAGCTTATTTACTTTTTTAGCTATATGTTTTCAGAAAGATTATTTATTAGCTTATTTATTTTTAGCTCCAGGATTTTAGAAAGATTATTTGTTAACGTATTTAATTTTAGCTCTATGCTTTTATAACGAACTAGTTTACATACTTTTAGCTCTATGTTTTCAGAAAGTTTGTTTGTTTGCTTAATTACTTTTAGCTCTATGTTTTCAGAAAGTTTGTTTGTTAGCTTAATTACTTTTAGCTCTATGCTTTCAGAAAGTTTGTTTGTTTGCTTAATTACTTTTAGCTCTATGCTTTCAGAAAGGTATTTATTAGCTTGCTTGTTATTTTCTTCACTTTTAGCTCTGTTGTTTTCAGACAGACTGCTCAGTAATGTGCTCACTTTTAGTTCTAATGCTTTCAGACAGTAATGCTCAGTAATGTGCTCACTTTTAGTTCTAATGCTTTCAGACAGACTGCTCAGTAATGTGCTCACTTTTAGTTCTAATGCTTTCAGACAGTAATGCTCAGTAATGTGCTCACTTTTAGTTCTAATGCTTTCAGACAGTAATGCTCAGTAATGTGTTCAATTTTAGCTCTGTACTTTCAGATTGTTGGCTGGCTTCTTTTAGCTCTGTATTTTCAATAAAATTGTTAGCTTGCTCACTTTTAGTTGTTTTTTTTCAGAAAGATTGTTTGTTAGTGCGTTCAATTCTAGCCGTGTGCTTTCACAAAGCTTGTTTTAGGTTTTTAATGCTGGAATTTCCGGTTTATGTCATCACTAACACATCACTGGAAACACTAAACAATCCATCAGCATAAAGTAGTTGTACGTACATTTTACATTTTGAATAAAATTTATTTCATAAAGTATAATTATGGGGGAATTTATTAATTTTTCTTATTTTACACATTTTTATTTATAAATTTATTTCTTTACACATGCACACACACATGTACACACACACATAATTAAAAGTACATTTTTAGTTTTTATGCATCTTATGCAAAATAATGTTAGTTAGAGATGGGTTATTAATAACTTCTAAAAACGGTAAAAAAAACAGTAAATATCCAGAAGTGTGTGTGTGTGTGTGTGTGTGTGTGTGTGTGTGTAAGAGAGAGAGAGAGAGAGAGAGAGAGAGAGACAGACAGACAGACAGACAGAAACAAAGAACTCTCAGAAACAAATAAGAAATCAAGGACGATAGGACGGAAACTGTTCAAGCAGTGTGACAAAAAGTCTTTATCTACCATCTGCTGGAAAATAATGTAATCAAACTGCAGAGTATTACATTAAATTTCTAGTTTCTTCTGCTCCCTTATAGCAAACTATCAAATCACTGGCATGCACTGACAGGCTCCCCGAAATCCAATGCCAAGGAAACGATCACTGTCGCCCAAGGATTCAAAATGTCAAATATTACTGTCCTCTGGTGTCCAGAGAACTGCTTCGAAATGGAAATAGCCACGACTGACAAAGCGGAAATAACTCCTGTGCCTTAAATTCCGAGCGTGACGTGGGACGTTATCTGCAGGCAGTGACACACACATGGCGGAAATTAACGCGAACGAGGTCTAACCGAGCTTTTCTACTTACGTCACTTACGTCAGGTTCACACTAGCGACCGGATTGAACAGACATGGAAAACAGTGACGTCAATGAGTGCACAACATGCACACGTGAACTGTGCATAAGTCGAGGCTATAGGACGCAAAGAAAGAGGGGTTATGTTGTGGAAGGGAAAACTACAGTGTCCCAGGCGAGAAAATGAAGGTCTGTGGTCTTTGGTGGGATTTCTAGTTGCTATTTCACCTGAGCAGCAGTAGGCCAAATGATGACATACCTACTCGTCTCGACTTTTAACTATCAAAGGAATCTAGCGTGCTTAGCCCTTTAGCACACTGAAGCATATTCGTAGTCCCAATCGACAGTCGAGACAGCAAACTCGCCATTTGTACTTGGACAGAGGTTAAATATGCATGGAACTTTAAACGTGAGCTGGACTTGAACGACTGTCATGACACAAGTGTCCGATTTACTGTTTGTGACAATACAAAGCCACAAATGATTTAATTATTGTTATTAATTAAATTTCTAATTAATTAATGAAAAATGTGTTCTTCGTAAGTTATATTTTTCCTAATGACGTGATGGAATGATAGTCGTGCTGTGACGCTAAGTTTTGCCCGGCTGTCCTAGTGACGTGATGGAATTAAAGTCGTGCTGTGACGCTAAGTTTTGCCCGGCTGTCCTAGTGACGTGATGGAATGACAGTCGTGCTGTGACGCTAAGTTTTGCCCAAGGAAATCACCAACGGACAGCCCGGCTGTTTTAGTGCCACTAGTCTAAGGTGTGGGAATGTGAAGAGATTGCATCGGTGCTCAGAGTGAGAAAGGAAAGACCACTCAGGGCCGAATGGTATCACTACTGTTTTCCAAACGGTGACGCATGATCCACCCTGTGTCGCCTACAGGTTTTCCATTGTCCGTTTCATCACGTTGAGTCCAAGTGCCAAAAGACAGAATACACACAAACTGTCTCTACCTTTGTACGTTAAACAACAGTAATATTACTAAGGGTCATATTGTACGGGATCCCTTACGCACAACCTTTGGATTAAGCAATCATGACACCATTAGCTTAGCTACAGATTGTGTGTAAGCAAGGTGGGAGACTAGAAAAATTCAATGAACACCATTTACCTTAGCTGCAGATTGTGTGTAAGCAAAGTGGGGGACTAGAAAAATTCAATGGACACAATTTATGTGTATGAATGAGTAATATCGGCGGTCTTTTCATTCCGGGGGTGGGGGTGAGGGGGGTGGCTTTAGTCAACAGCAGTAAACAGTAAGTTTAGACAACGTTTTGCATGAGAGTGAAATTCGTAGCTAGAGAAATTAATTATGTTCTAAGGTGCTTTTACCATGATTTATTCAGCGTCTTGGTAATCAAAGTTATCTCATCATTTTCACTGGCGTCATTTTACTGTTAGTGTGCAAGAAAGATGGGTGGAAAGAATTAAAATGTAAACACCTATACGAATATTCACAATGTACCATCCTTTTATTTTTCGACAACGTATTCAGGCTCTTTTTTTAATATCTTTTTCTTTTGCTTACTTTTGCTTACTTTGCTTACTTTTGCTTACTGTTATTCTTCGCTCTGTGTTCTGGCTTCAGCAAGGGAACAGAACTCACATCATAGCGCCATTGTCTGCACCAGAACATTTATGTTTACGTAGACTGGAATCTAGCCTACCCAGTTTATGATGCCGTATTCCTTCATCCGCAGTCTGACAGTCTGAACGTCTTTCGGGTACCATATCTTAGTGGTATCTATGTATTCGGGGTGTGAGAGCGGTCTTGACGACCATCATGAAAAGAGATGAAGGCCAAAACAGGCGAATCTTTCCAATGTATGCAGCGTCTCGTAAATTTGTTTCCATGGTGATTTCTTGACATACTCTATTTGTATTAATTTCTTGAATTGCGTCAATTTGTTTCCATGGTGATTTCCTTGACTTACTCTATCTGTATTCATTTCTTGAATTGCGCCACAACATTTTCGAAGGGAATGAACAAAGAACTATAGGAATTTTAAAAATATACACAATCTTTGAAGGACAATCTTTATTTTCTTTAAGATATGTTGTGTGCTGAGTAAGCACCAAATTATTGAACTAATTTATAATATTTATTCAATTAACATTACAAATTAATTTTTGTTGTATATCGTATGTTATTTCTACGCACAAGAACAGGTCTTTGTCACTACTTAAAAATCCTTTTACTCAATTTCAATTCGTTATTTTATTTTGTTTAAAATAAATTCATTATTGTTATTTATTTATTAAGACGAACAGGCCTTTGTCACTACTTAAAAATCCTTTTACTCAATTTCAATTCGTTATTTTATTTTGTTTAAAATAAATTCATTATTGTTCAAGCAGTGTGACAAAAAGTCTTTATCTACCATCTGCTGGAAAATAATGTAATCAAACTGCAGAGTATTACATTAAATTTCTAGTTTCTTCTGCTCCCTTATAGCAAACTATCAAATCACTGGCATGCACTGACAGGCTCCCTGAAATCCAATGCCAAGGAAACGATCACTGTCGCCCAAGGATTCAAAATAAATTCAAATTTATTAAGACGAACAGGTCTTTGTCACTACTTAAAAATCCTTTTTCTCAATTTCAATTCGTTATTTTATTTTGTTTAAAATAAATTCGTTATTATTGTTATTTATTTATTAAGACGAACAGGCCTTTGTCACTAAAAATCCTTTTTCTCAATTTCAATTCGTTATTTTATTTTGTTTAAAATAAATTCGTTATTATTGTTAACACATATGATTTTCAGTTCCTAAGATGGTATATTGACTGGAGGGTGGAGGCGAAAGTTAATAAACATGTAGTAGACAGACCTTTAGTAAGTGTCCTGCCAAGGAGAGAGATGTTTCAAGGTCAAACCAGTACGGGTAATAGTGCAGCTCATAGCGCATAAATAAATGAATCCAGTGGCACTCTCGTCCGCAGTCACAAAGTCCTTTACGGAGTTAAGGGGGTTCATTAAATGAGTTAGTACTCTATTAACCCCGCTTATCGCATGTAAGTGTACAAGTGTGAATGTCTTTAAGTTTGTAAGTGTAAAAGTGTGCATGTTAACCACCAACCAACATCAAGAACCGAAATAAAATTAATTTAAAGAAATAACAATCCACTAGCTGAGAGAAGATAAATGAGTTATTTGCCCCTGTGAGGCCCTTCAACCATCCAACTAACAGAGAAATAGGAATGTTAATCATTGGCGATTAGACATACAGAAATTCAGCAACCCTCCGCTAACCGACAAAATTGGAAAGCAAAGTATTTGCAAGATGGACATTTTGTGAAACTGCAACTATCCACTAACAGCGAGATGTGAAGAGTTCAAATTAACTACGAGACCTGGAGCCTTTATTTTAGCTCCGATTGTGGTGTTAATTTTAGTTGCGAGATCTAACTACGAGATCTGGAGCCTTTATTTTAGCTCCGATTGTGGTGTTAATTTTAGTTGCGAGATCTAACTACGAGACCTGGAGCCTTTATTTTAGCTCCGATTGTGGTGTTAATTTTAGTTGCGAGATCTAACTACGAGACCTGGAGCCTTTATTTTAGCTCCGATTGTGGTGTTAATTTTAGGTGCGAGATCTAAATCGCTATGATTTAACTTCTAAATCTGGAGTATTAATTTTATTTACAAGTTGTTCCAAAACCAACCTTTCATTGCTAGAGTTGGAAAGCTCGTTATTTACAAAGTGATAGCGGGAAATTCTGAAGGCAAAAGAGGCCGGCCATCTATAAATGTCCGCCGCAACGTCACACAGAGAGTGAAGAGTCTAAACATGGGCAAGTAAACTCCTGACGATGAGATGAAGGGTGAGCGTTGGAAGGGGGTCTGGTTTTAAGAGGAAACAATGCAAACAGCCTCTTAGCAATTTACATTTTTATCTATTATTGCTCAGAATTTACAGTGAAAGGACTGTCATTCCTTACGTACCGTCCAAAGCCAGAAGACACATTATTCAGAGTTTTAGCGTCGTTTTCGTCTTTACAACCAGTTCTGCTGCAGAAATAAACCAGGCCTGGGAAACTACATGATTTACATCTCCAGTTGATGAGCAGCCTTTGTTGACTGCCTATGAGAACCACGTCCGAAACTCAGACCGTCCTACAAATCAAGGAAAGCTCAACTCTAGCGCGACTTCAGCACGTGAATTTCAGACAGCGACGCGCGCGAGTGATTGGAATGCGTCACGAACCGAAATAAAAATAACGTCAGCGGAGTGTAGTTTTTGTCAGTTCAAGCTTCACAGTGTAAAGCAATATTTTAAAAATACCTTAGATTTTTAATGGACGTCTGCTCTTGACTAAATTTAAATTTAAAGAAATGAGGTGGTCAATGAGTAATAGATAAACAGTCAATGAGTGATATATAGATAAAGAGTCAGTGAGTGATAGTAAAGAGTCAGCTTTAGGTAATGATTAAGCAATGGAAGTGACTTATCTAGATAATGATTTAGTCAGGGGTAGACACTCAACTAAGATTTTTGTTACGGGCAGTGACCGCGCAAGTGATAATGATGTAGTTATGGGTAGTGTCTCATCTTGGATAATGATTTGGTTATGGGCAGTGTCTATTCTTGGATAATGATATGTTATGGGTAGTGTCTCATCTTTGATAATATGGTTATGGGTAGTGTCTCATCTTGGATAATGATGTAGTTATGGGTAGTGTCTCATCTTGGATAATGATTTGGTTATGGGCAGTGTCTCATCTTGGATAATGATATGTTATGGGTAGTGTCTCATCTTTGATAATATGGTTATGGGTAGTGTCTCATCTTGGATAATATGGTTATGGGTAGTGCCTCGTCTTGGATAATGATATGGTTATGGGTAGTGTCTCATCTCGGATAATATGGTTATGGGTAGTGTCTCGTCTTGGATAATGATATGGTTATGGATAGTGTCTCATCTTGGATAGTGATTTGGTTATGGGTAGTCTCATCTTGGATGATGATATGGTTATGGGTAGTGTCTCATCTTTGATAATGATATGGTCATGGGTAGTCTCATCTTGGATAATGATATGGTTATGGGTAGTGTCTCATCTTGGATAATGATATGGTTATGGGTAGTGTCTTATCTTGGATAATGATATGGTTATGGGTAGTGTCTCATCTTGGTTAATTATAATGATTTGGTTATGCAAAAACCACAAGCTGTAATGCATTAAAGGCAGACCAGACCTCATCTCAGTGTAGATGACTGGGCGGTAGTGAATGGACTACGTAAACCCGTTCACTAGCTTGCAGAGCTGTAACTGAATGGACCAGGTAAACTCGTTCACTAGCTTGCATAGTGCGGTGTAGTGACGTCAGCTACACTCACTGTATTGTTGCCGGCTTCAAAAATCTTAGAATGGAGGGATGAATAATTCATACACAGATATTCAAAATAAGTTATTAATTTTTTTACGATTTGTTCTGAATATATTCTTGTTTGATTTTCGCTATACTGATGTATTTGTATAATTTAATTTACGGGATATTTCTTTTCAAACTGTCAGAGCTAGACGCTAATTATACAAGGCGCCTGGGGAAGGGGGGGGGATCACTACATATTTAAGCCATCACATCAGGCTGTTATTCATAAATAATTTGGCCTGGGTCAAATAAGTCACATTGATCGCTCCTTGACAATTTTTTTTTCCTTCTAACAAGATGCATAGATACAGACAAGAAAGAAAAGGCTGAATTTCCTTCTAACAAGATGCATTGATACAGACAAGAAAGAAAAGACAATTTCTGCTCTAGCCCAAACGTTTACAACTATTCTTCTTTCGACGAAGCGAGGTCATTTCGGATTTCAACAGCATTCCTTTACAATAAGGTTTATGAAAAACTTTCCAATCAGCCTCATGCCATTTGACAATGTCTAACCTCTGTGAAAATGTCTAACCAACCTCTGTGACAATGTCTAACCAACCTCTGTGACAATGTCTAACCAACCTCTGTGACAATGTCTAACCAATCTCTGTGAAAATGTCTAACCAACCTCTGTGACAATGTCTAACCAACCTCTGTGACAATGTCTAACCAATCTCTGTGAAAATGTCTAACCAATCTCTGTGAAAATGTCCAACCAACCTCTGTGACAATGTCTTATCAATCTCTGTGAAAATGTCTAACCAATTTTTGTGACAATGTCTAATCAATCTCTGTGAAAATGTCTAATCAATCTCTGTGACAATGTCTTATCAATCTCTGTGACAATGTCTAATTAATTTCTGTGACAGTGTCTAACCAATCTCTGTGACAATGCCAAACCAACCTCTGTGACAATGTTTAACCAATCTCTGCGACAATGATTAACCTCTGTGACAATGCCTAACCAACTTCTGTGACAATGCTTAATTAACCTTGTAACAATGCTTAACCAAACTCTGTGACAATGTCCAACCAACCTCTGTGACAATGCATAACCAAACTCTGTAACAATAATTAGCCTCTGTGACAATGTTTAACCTTTGTGACAATACCGAACCTCTATGACAATGTCTAATATCTGTTACAATGCCTACAACCAAAGTCTTTCTTCTGAGAAGACGTTAGAGAGGTCAAGTTCGTTAGTTCAGTTGCGAGAGTAGTTTCACACTCTAGCTTCCGGTCTGCTTAGTTCGACATATTTGTTTCCTGTGTCGAGTCAACCCATCGTATTGCAGCGTAATATTAATCACATATTTGTTTCCTGTGTCGAGTCAACCCTGGTATTGCAGCGTAATATTAATCACATATTTGTTTCCTGTGTCGAGTCAACCCTGGTATTGCAGCGTAATATTAATCACAAATTTTCAATAAATGTATAGATTTTTTTTTTTAAAAGCAGGCAACACGTGATATTACCCCTAGTTAGGTTTAGTTTCTCAACATTTTCCATTTTACTTTAATCAGGTGATATCTTATCCTGTCCAATACAGTATGTTCAAATGTGGATGTGTAGTTAGGTGAATGTGACTATAAATGTTGGTAAAATGTGCCATACTCCTCTCTCACCCCCAACTTAAGGAACAAAACCTCAATGACGTGTGTGCAACAGATAGATAACTGGTTTGCCCCTAATCACATTCAATCGTGCTTAGAGAGGTAAAGACTGATTAGAATGAAGAGAGAATCCGAGGCAAGAAGCTGAATTTACATCCCACCTGAATTTACAACCTTAGTATTGAAAAAATATTCGGTAATCTCTTGGGGCATGTAATTAATTTGGCCAATTAGATAAGAGCTTAAGTGTGTAAATATCAAGCTTTTACTAAATATTCGCATAAAATGTAAATATATTATAAAATATATGAAATTAATACACTATACTAGTGTAATTATACACTGATCTAGTGAATTACATGTAGACTGTAATAACATACCTAAGAGTTGTATTATGAACAGTATACAAGTAATTATACACTGATCTAGTGAATTACATGTAGACTGTAATAACATACCTAAGAGTTGTATTATGAACAGTATTCAAGTAATTATACACTGATCTAGTGAATTATATGTAGACAGTAATAACATACCTTAGAGTTGTATTATGAACAGTATATAAGTAATATAGCATGGCTCTGGACAGCACTGTCATGTTTTTAAACATCTTCAAAAGTGTTACTATTATTTTAGGACCAAGAAACAGTGTTACCATTATTTTAGGACCAATAAACGTTAGTCATAACACTAACATCCCTGTATAAAGAGATTTGTAAAGAGAGTAAAGCAATCTAACCCTAACACTAACATCCCTGTAAAAGAGATTTGTAAAGAGAGTAAAGCAATCTAACCCTAACACTAACATCCCTGTAAAAGAGATTTGTAAAGAGAGTAAAGCAATCTAACCCTAACACTAACATCCCTGTAAAAGAGATTTGTAAAGAGAGTAAAACAATCTTCCTCTAAAAGGCTCATGTATCCATGTGCATAGGAGTTAACATGGAGTTCAAGCTAAGGAGAAGATATGAATAGAACAAACTCAAACTGGAGATTATGCTATAAAGATTAATGAGGTGGTGTGACACCAATGCCACTTAGTTAATGGATAGTATTATAATTAATTAATTAATTACCCAAATGACGAGAATCTTAATTTATTTTTATTAATGATCCAACAACAAACACCATTTGTCTCTCACTTGGTGGATATGCAGGCACTGTAAACGTTTTCTCTCCACAACATAAAAGATAAATATTCACGGTCGCACAATCTTCCCGTAGGTGGAAAACTTCTTACTAAAAGAGAAGACAAATCATTCTTTAATCTATATTTAGTGAGCCCCCATCTACCCACTTTCTTCTCCAACATAAGATTATCATTATGCATAAAAAGGTCAATAAATTTAACAATAAATTTATTAAATCAACAATCAAATAGACAATAAGATAAATACAATAAAATAGATTACTTGACATCGATATTCCACAAACCCACATTCAGATAGTTTTATGTATATGCAGTTTAACTCATCATCATACTAACGGCTGCCTTTCAAAACCAGACTTCTTTCTTGACTCCAAATTCAAAGTGATCAGAGAATAAAATTTTCTACAGCTTGTAAATTCTTATATCTCAGCCCATTGGCTGGTCTCGTTCTAGTAAATCATAATCATTGGATAATTTAAAAAACAACTACTCACTCAGTTTGCATTACATCAGCGATTCTAGAATATTCTTGCCTCGAGATTTTACTTTAATTCAGACATTTCCATAAATACCATCATGAGTGCCCAAGATCAGGTTACTCTAACAATTTAACAATTTATATAACAATTAAAATTAAAAATAGGAGGCAAATTTACTCTGCCACAGGTAGACAGGACTTCATTAACTGTAATAGAGAATTAAATACAACACAAACATTTCTTAAAATTAAAAAAAACAATCTACGTAAACACTACTTTACGAACGTTGAAGTTCTTGAAACATGACCTTAGTTCTCAACCGACCTAAATTAACGACGACAACGGTGCTCCCTAAGAGCTTGATGGATGTTTGTAAACAGAGAACACGACCTTAGTTCTCAACCGACCTAAATTAAGGACGACAACGGTGCTCCCTAAGAGCTTGATGGATGTTTGTAAACAGAGAACACGACCTTAGTTCTCAACCGACCTAAATTAAGGACGACAACGGTGCTCCCTAAGAGCTTGATGGATGTTTGTAAACAGAGAACATGACCTTAGTTCTCAACCAACCTAAATTAAGGACGACAACGGTGCTCCCTAAGAGCTTGATGGATGTTTGTAAACAGAGAATATCTTCCCAGTGCTGAAAATCTAGGATGAGTAAAATCTATTAACATACCTGAAGTCCCTTGATTGCAGCTTGTCACTATATACCCAGTTATTCAATATCTACCTACCCTATATAGTCTTCTATTACCTCCATATCTATAATAATAACAGGTTTTAATTTGCGCTAATTCCCCCATACCTACCCTATATTGTTTTCTATTACCTATCTATAATAATAACAGGTTTTAATTTGCGCTAATTCCCCCATACCTACCCTATATGGTTTTCTATTACCTATCTATAATAATAACAGGTTTTAATTTGCGCTAATTCCCCCATACCTACCCTATATGGTTTTCTATTACCTATCTATAATAATAACAGGTTTTAATTTGCGCTAATTCCCCCATACCTACCCTATATTGTTTTCTATTACCTATCTATAATAATAACAGGTTTTAATTTGCGCTAATTCCCCCATACCTACCCTATATGGTTTTCTATTACCTATCTATAATAATAACAGGTTTTAATTTGCGCTAATTCCCCCATACCTACCCTATATGGTTTTCTATTACTTATCTATAATAATAACAGGTTTTAATTTGCGCTAATTCCCCCATACCTACCCTATATGGTTTTCTATTACCTATCTATAATAATAACAGGTTTTAATTTGCGCTAATTCCCCCATACCTACCCTATATGGTTTTCTATTACCTCCATATCTATAATAATAACAGGTTTTAATTTGCGCTAATTCCCCCATACCTACCCTATATGGTTTTCTATTACCTATCTATAATAATAACAGGTTTTAATTTGCGCTAATTCCCCCATACCTACCCTATATGGTTTTCTATTACCTCCATATCTATAATAATAACAGGTTTTAATTTGCGCTAATTCCCCCATACCTACCCTATATGGTTTTCTATTACCTCCATATCTATAATAATAACAGGTTTTAATTTGCGCTAATTCCCAGTCATGAACGCTGAGCTCAGCACTCGTCACCTACAAACGGTAAAATAAAATCCTAGAGATCTGATCCTCAAGACCAACATGCGAGACAAGCGCTTGACCTCACAGCTACCGAGCTCTCTAATTCGTTCAATCATACTTCTACTAGTTTATTCTACTTTCTACTCATACTTCTACTAGTTTAGTCTACTTTCCGCTCATCTGTCTACGTATCAATCAACACACAATCACATGCGCGCGCATGCGCAATCGTACCAACTTGACGAACCACCTACATATCACAAGGTCATCGGTACTGTCATCATCCATTTCCATGTGGGTGAGTGTCTGAGAGTTTGAGACAGAACCAAGTTGATCTCTTGTCCTTTCCTTGTGCATAGCCACTTTAATTGGCCATTAACAATGCCTCCTGCAAGACACTGCCACAGCCATAAAAGTTGATGGACTTGAACTAGGCTATTTTACTCGGTCGTTTTCACAACGACCACTGCAAGTTCTGTAGGCATCGAGACTGGAGGAAAGGGAGGTAAAGGAGGGATGATTTTCTTTCCTTTCATTTTTGTTTTTAATGAAAGGAACGTTTAGCATAGTAGTAATAAAATGGCGACGATAACTAACATGATTTACGCACATTTATTTTTCTCTGTCCTTGTCTTTATTTTTCTCTGTCCTTATCTTTATTTTTCCTTTTCTTTATTTTCCTCTCTTAAAAGAAATTAAAATAATAAATGCGGAAGCCAACCAACGTGACTATTTCTGGCATTGTTTCAAACTCGCCGGATCGTTCACAAAACTGATCACAGCTGTGCAGGTGGAGGGAATGAGTGCCATTTGAAAAGTGTCATGTCACTCTACAATGCGTCAGAATAAAAACGAGTTATGCTAGTGTGTATGTGTGGATGGGATAGTGGTGTCACGCTAGAAAGTTGACACATTTATGTCGTCTATTTCAAGCAAAATATCACAGTGAACATTTCCGTATGTCGTCTATTTCAAGCAAAATATCACAGTGAACATTTCCGTATGTCGTCTATTTCAAGCAAAATATCACAGTGAACATTTCCGTATGTTCGGTGATGACTGCACGCAATGAATATAGATACCGGATAACGTACTTTGGTACTCAATGTGCATGATGATGGCCGATTTTGTGAATGTTAAAGAGGACAGTAAGAAGATTTTGTGAATGTTAAAGAGGACAGTGAGCCGAATTTTGTGAATGTTAAAGAGGACAGCGAGTTGCTTGCGAATGTTAAAGAGGACAGTGCGTTGGTTGGTTAGAGAGGACAGTGAGTTGGTTGTGAATGTTAAAGAGGACAGTGAGTTGGTTGTTAATGGTTGTTACGTGTCCAGCATTTATTTATAGACCCTGCTCAGGAATTTATAGAATTCTAATTTAACAATTTAAATTAATTCTCCTCGTTATCCTAAACAGACTGGCTGCTCAAGCTTATCCTTCAGTCCCTACGAAAATGCGTCTTGTAGTTAGAGACAGACAGATTCACAGACGGACAAACTTGCGTACAAAGCTCGATTTGGAAACCGTTAAAACTCTCTTAAATAATTATGCATTCAAAATCTCATTTAGCTCATTCGCCCCCATCCAAACCATAATTTGGTCTATCATATATGCATACGAATTACTATGATAAGAGGTCTTAACAAGATAAAGAATTTAATAGGTTTAACATTTAAAACAATAACAATTTAATTAAGGCTAGACGACATTCGGTCTCATAAACTATGCTACTATCGGGTGCATATAGTCTGTGATGTTAAGGTTCAAATGTTTAGAGTTCAGAGTTGCTGATATTAATATTTGATTGGAGAGCGTTGAACATTCACTTATCTGCTCAAATAGCGACATTGCAGAGCATGTGGTTCCCACGGTCAATATGGTTCAGACCCACGGTTCACAACCAATACATCTCGTTGTGGTACTTGTAACCAGATTTCAGTTAGCCAGTCGTCCACTCAACTGTTCAGCTACACTGGTGTACTTGTGACGATGCATCAACAGATACGATGGCAAGAACAGTACTTGTGACAGGCAAGTAACCCAAGCCAAAGATAAAGGAGTAAAAAAGAACCAAGAACGAAGACCCGCTCTGAAAATAAAATAATTCCTATGAGCGATTTGCTTTACATTTCGCAAATCCAATCGCACGTGGTCGACAATAATGCGCATAGTTTATTCCTCGACTATTGTGTCTTTACAATTATAATTACGTTTATAAGAAAGATACAATATAGTCCACATGTGTGTTAATTTTAACATGAATATATGAATTCCCAACGTTTATGTTATCAAAAATGGAATTCAAGAAAAATCAGATACAGTTCAAATTAAGCATGAGCACCTTACAATTACAATGGAAATTATACGCAAAAATGAATTTGAATTTATCATGAAAATTTTGCAACGTGCACAGACGTTCTGCAACATAAAAATGAATCTAAGGTTTATAACTTAAAGGTTACAAAATTACAATTAATTTATGTACAATGAAACATTTAGACTTAGCCACATTCTTATCAAACCACGTGTTTGGAGGAGATCGCAACAATATATTTCCTGCACAAAACACATATATAAATTCATACAAGCAAATCATAAAGATAAGAGTACAATTAACATTTTAAGAAGTGGATGTGTTTTTACCTTCTTATGTAGACAAATGCATCAAGACAACAGGTCTGCGTATTTACTTCTTCTTATTGACTACACAGAATATTAGGGTGGCTGCAACGCTCGTGTGCTCTGTCGGCCGTCTTCTTGTGAGTGAATAGAATACGCGCGCGTCAGCGTAAGTTCATGAATTCATCACGTGACCAGTCACATGGTGACGCTACAGCTTCGACCTACAATCGGCTATTGTCCTAAAGTTACATAATATGGAATGAGTCTCTCTGCTTATTGAATACAGGAGCATGTCGGGAATGCCCTAACAAAGGAACTACATTCGAAGATACAATTTAAAATTGAAAAACTGGGCCAAGAGTTCACGACACAGAATTTTGTCTTGACTCTATCACAATGTTAAAGACAGTGAGTTGATCATGAATGTTCGAGAGGATATTAAGTGCTTCTTTAATACATGTACAGTTCCAGTGGGTGGTAATTCCCAGTCACTTATATAGTAAAGTTCCAGAGAAATAGTCCTACATGACCAAAAACTGCCAGTTATAAGAGAGTTCCAGAGAAATAGTCCTACACGACCAAAAACTGCCAGTTATAATAGAGTTCTAGAGAAATAGCCCCTGGAGTTAATAATCCAGAGTTACAAAGGGACAAGCCAATATTATTACTAAGAATTAATATGAACAAAATAATCCAGAGTTACAAAGGGATAAGCCAATATTATTACTAACAATTAATATGAACAAAATAATCCAGAGTTACAAAGGGACAAACCAATATTATTACTAACAATTAATATGAACAAAATAATCCAGAATTACAAAGGGACAAGCCAATATTATTATTAACAATTAATATGAACAAAATAATCCAGAGTTACAAAGGGACAAGCCAATATTATTACTAACAATTAATATGAACAAAATAATCCAGAGTTACAAAGGGACAAGCCAATATTATTACTAACAATTAATATGAACAAAAGTCATAGGTGAATAATAAAATAAGCAATAATTTCAGTAACACAGGAGACGAAAGTATAACAATAGCAAAAGAGACATGAACAAAACGTCCTCATAGACAAATGAGGTAAACGAATATTTTCAATAGCAAATGAGATAAGCCAATTACTATCAGCAACAATTGTGATTTACTAGTGTCAATAGCAGCAAATGAGATTTACTGGTGTCAATAGCAGCAAAAGAGATTTACTGGTGTCAATAGCAGCAAAAGAGATTTACTGGTGTCAATAGCAGCAAAAGAGATTTACTGGTGTCAATAGCAGCAAAAGAGATTTACTGGTGTCAATAGCAGCAAAAGAGATTTACTGGTGTCAATAGCAACAAATGAGATTTACTGGTGTCAATAGCAACAAATGAGATTTACTGGTGTCAATAGCAACTTGAGATTTACTGGTGTCAATAGCAACAAATGAGATTTACTGGTGTCAATAGCAACAAATGAGATTTACTGGTGTCAATAGCAACAAATGAGATTTACTGGTGTCAATAGCAACAAATGAGATTTACTGGTGTCAATAGCAACAAATGAGATTTACTGGTGTCAATAGCAGCAAAAGAGATGCGAATGTCCTCGTAATAAATGAGTCAGTATCATAAATAATAAATTAATTAGCCGATATTTTAAGTAATGTTAGATAAGCAATTATCCTCGAAAAAAAATTAGATTAGCCATACTTCTCAGCAACAAAATTGCTATGAGATGCACCAATTCCATAAAAAACAATTTCCAGTAAACACTCACTATTTTACCAAAACAATTCAGAAGCATGGGCAAAGAGGAGAGAGTCATTCAGCCTTTCAATGAACAATGAATCGGAATGCTCAATTTACAGGAACCAGCACATCCTGGCTGCACTGCCCAAAGGCGGCATTCTGTGCAGTTCTGACTACTGCGCATCTCTTTTGAAACCTTATGACGTCCTTATGAGATCAACAATTACACGCAGTCTTGACTACAAGCCATCACTGCGCGTCTCCTTATGACGTCCTTATGAGATCAACAATTACACGCAGTCTTGACTACAAGCCATCACTGCGCGTCTCCTTATGACGTCCTTATGAGATCAACAATTACACGCAGTCTTGACTACAAGCCATCACTGCGCGTCTCCTTATGACGTCCTTATGAGATCAACAATTACACGCATTCTTGACTACAAGCCATCACTGCGCGTCTCCTTATGACGTCCTTATGAGATCAACAATTACACGCAGTCTTGACTACAAGCCATCACTGCGCGTCTCCTTATGACGTCCTTATGAGATCAACAATTACACGCAGTCTTGACTACAAGCCATCACTGCGCGTCTCCTTATGACGTCCTTATGAGATCAACAATTACACGCAGTCTTGACTACAAGCCATCACTGCGCGTCTCCTTATGACGTCCTTATGAGATCAACAATTACACGCAGTCTTGACTACAAGCCATCACTGCGCGTCTCCTTATGACGTCCTTATGAGATCAACAATTACACGCAGTCTTGACTACAAGCCATCACTGCGCGTCTCCTTATGACGTCCTTATGAGATCAACAATTACACGCAGTCTTGACTACAAGCCATCACTGCGCGTCTCCTTATGACGAATCTGTAGCAACTAAAACTATTTTATGAGGAATTTGTAGCAACTAAAACTATTTTATACACTTACTACTTTGAAACTAAGGTGGGTCTAGTCCCTCTGGCAACTACTTTTTTGAAGACTATATGCCCACTATTTGAAGAGTGGTTTTGGTACCCACTGAAGACTATATGCCCACTATTTGAAGAGTGGCTTTGGTAATCACTGAAGACTATACACCCACTATTTGAAGAGTGGCATTCAGTGGATACACGACCCGACCTTCAAGCAAATGTTTAAAAATAGCTTTCACTAGGTATATGATTCACCCTTCACATCCTGAATATAGAGTGACTTTCACTGGCTGCTATACCCCCACACCCACTCTTTTCGAATCTTCAAATCAATACTAGATCCTGGGTTGAGTTTTGTACTGAGAACTAAATGTACTTGTATGATTTAAAAGTCAAGTTCTCTACTGAGAACAGTCTACTTGTATGATTTAAAAGTCAAGTTCTCTACTGAGAACTAAGTCTACTTGTATGATTTAAAAGTCAAGTTCTCTACTGAGAACTAAGTCTACTTGTATGATTTAAAAGTCGAGTATTCTGCTCTTAAATCAAACTGTAAGCTTAGGAAGGCTGTCTTATGATTTACAGGTCTGTAAGAGTAGAATTCTCTGCTGAGGACTAGTTTAGCTAGCTTGTGATTTAAGGGTCAATTCTCTGTTTAGGCCTAGGGAGGCTACAGTTTGATTTAAGAGCAGAATGCCCTACTGAGGTTAGTGAGGATAGTTATGATTTAAGGGTAAGTTTTCTACCTATGTGTACGGTCTAGTATAAGTAATGACTGAAAATCTTACATGTTTTGTTGTTTTCTTGAGCATAAGGCACGACCTCTAACAAGAATCAAAACGTTAATTTACAAATCCTAAAAGTCAGAAGCGAAAATAATGCATAAACTAACTGTTACTATTAATAATCAAACAAACAAAAAATTGAAAAAATCCTGCAGCCAGTGGATTTTAAATTTACGCAAATGGCTGCAAGCATGATGGAGTAGAGATTTTATTATTCTGCCGATCGCCAGGGGCGGTAATGTTATGTTTGGATCGCTTTCTTATTGCTTTTTCTTTTAAGGCCAAGCAAGCAACATTAAAAATAAACAAGTGTGCGTGGTGTGGGAGGTAGGAAGCAGGCAAAAGAGGAAAATGTCAAAACAATAAAATAGGAAGAAACAGTAGAAAGACACAGAAAGAGACAGCTGGGGGGGGGGAGAGAGAGAGCAAAAGAGGGAAATGTCAAAACAATAAAATAGGAAGAAACAGTAGAAAGACACAGAAAGAGACAGCGGGCGAGAGAGCAAAAAAAAAAAAGGGTAGGGGGCCCTCCCTGACAAGATTGAGTCAGAGCGAGGGAGAGAAAGTGACACACAAAATGGCTGAGAATACATGTCGGAAGAAAAGAGAGAGGGAAGAGAGATTGAGGGAATCAGTCTTATAGAAATTGAGAGGAAGAACAGAGAGAAACATAAAGAGAGAGAGAGAGAGAGAGAGAGAGACAACGCAAAAAAGTCACAGAAAGGAGATGAAAGAGAGCAGTGAAGCTTGTCTTTTGTTAAGGCACAGAGAACCAGTGAGAGAAAGACAGGCAGAATAGCTGACAAATACTGTGAGACACGTAAAGAAGTGGATAGAGGGAAGTGAGAGAAAGGAGAAGAAAGTCAAGAATAGCTGACAAATACTGTGAGACACGTAAAGAAGTGGATAGAGGGAAGTGAGAGAAAGGAGAAGAAAGACAGGAATAGCTGACAAATACTGTGAGACACGTAAAGAAGTGGATAGAGGGAAGTGAGAGAAAGGAGAAGAAAGACAGGAATAGCTGACAAATACTGTGAGACACGTAAAGAAATGGATATAGGGAAGTGAGACACAGAGAGAGAGATGACTGAGACACGGAAAGGATTGGAAAGAGGAAGAACCTGGTTCGTGCGGATGCTCAAAAGGAGAGAGACATCAGAGAAAGCAATAACACTGTGGGATTAGTAAAATTCGAAGATTTAGGTGGGGGCGGGGGAGGAAGCAATGACATAGTATGGATTAGTAAACATCTTAATGACAAGTAACTGCCCTGTTCCTATTAAGTACTTTTGCAAATCATAAAAGAAATATAGCGGAAGTGAAGATTCGCATCGGAAAATCGAAGCTGCCCGCCTCAAACAAATGCATATTATATATTTCTTTTTAATTTTACCACTTATAAATAAAGGAGGTGTGTGCCTGAGAGGGCGGAGGATTAAAGTGAACGTTGGTTTAAATGGGATTTTTTTAATTTTTTTTTTTAACTTTACTTAAGAGTGTTTTTCAATTACCTAAAATTTGGGCTGAATCTATGGCTTTTCCAGAACAAACATTTTATTTTCGTTCTCTTTTTTCTCCGGTGCCACTTTTACAAGAAAAAGTTACCGGAACACACGCGCTGTTAGAAAATCGCTTGCTAGCGTACAGACCAAACAGATAAGCGTAGTGAGTGATTACAAACTCTGCCATCTCAGGTTTTTATCAGACCTCTAATTTTTCAGTTTTAAATCTTTTATGAAAACTTATCAGAATTATCTTGCGGCACTGCTCAGCTTATCAATGACTATAAAAACAAGATAGTTTAAATCAGAGACAATAAAAATAGAATATCAATAAGTATAAAAACAAGAGTTCAGATGATAGTTTAAATCAGAGACAATAAAAATAGAATATCAATAAGTATAAAAACAAGAGTTCAGATGATAGTTTAAATCAGAGACAATAAAAATAGAATATCAATAAGTATAAAAACAAGAGTTCAGATGACAATTTAAATCAGAGACAATAAAAATAGAATATCAATAAGTATAAAAACAAGAGTTCAGATGATAGTTTAAATCAGAGACAATAAAAAATAGAATATCAATAAGTATAAAAACAAGACTTCAGATGATAGTTTAAATCAGAGACAATAAAAAATAGAATAGGGCCTACTATTTCATCTTACCCACACTGATTAACTTTTTGTTGTTGTTGGTTGGTTGGTTTGCATGTTTTCCCTTCATATTTTGAAAGTCATTTGTACGGATTAACAGAGATGGGTGTAATATGTACGAATCCATTAAACAGTTGATATTTTCAATTTTATGTGAAAGAGTTAACTTCCTTGGAATCCCTAAAGGCGGGGAGGGGAATCCTTTTCTTTCCAATATCCCATTCATTTTAAACTCAATTTTTTTTAAAAAACAGATTCGTTAATAAATAAAGTTGTTGATATCATCACCACAATTTAAGAAAATATATATAGAATGGAAATTTGTTTTAAACCATTCAATTCTTAAAATGTGTACTAAACACAAACTGCTCATTCAAAATGATACAATGGCTTCGTGAAAGTTCTGCAAGTTTTTTTTGTGATCAACAACTATCCATCTTTGAGGTTACTTTGAGAAAGTAACCTTGTTATACAATTACAAAAAGAGGAGGAAAGACAATTAGCGAGCCATAACTTTTACTATAAAACTGCATGCTGCATAATGCACAATAAAAATCTTCAACTTTTTTAATTTGCAAAATAAGTCAGAAATTAAATATTAATGCAGTGAACAAGTGAATCGAATGCTGTTTTCAGTGACACTAGTTAGATTTCATGTAGTATCTGGAAGTTAAGGCTGACATTTGGAGACATTTTCCCCTCATGAATTTCACCAGTTCCATTGCTAGGGATTTGGGACACCCGATTATGAGCGCCATACCTATTTTGGGAGAGGCAGCATGCCAATTTCTGCCTTCACAAATACAGATGAAAAAATAAGATATAATTCTAATGTCTTTAAATTATTCCAAACATAAGCAATTATATTTTCATGTTCTGATGTGAACATAAAACCCACTAATGCATGCGATAACAGATAACTAAGGAGATGGTGGTTCTGAGGACTGGTGTGAATAAAAAAATCTCACTAATTGTAATAGACTAATACATTTGATAACAGATAACTAAGGTAATGGTGGTTCTGAGGACTGGTGTGAACAAATAACCCACTAATACATATGATAACAGATAACTAAAGAAACTGTGGTTCTGAATCTGAGGTCTGATGTGAAGCAAAAAACCCACCAATACATTTGATAACAGATAGCCTAAGGATATGGTGTTTCTAAGGACTGGTATGAACAAATAACTCACTAATACACGTGATAACAGATAACTAAGGTAATGGTGGTTCTGAGGTCTAAAAAAAACAATAAAAGTGTGTGTTGGGGGGGGAGGGGCTTTAATACTGCTTAACACAACAGAAATTTGAAGAGAACACTTTACAGCAAGGTTATATGCTATACTTGGATACCATTCTACTCAGACCAGGCTGTCATTTAACCACCATCAGCCAGCAACCCTGGCTGGGAAGACTTCCTCAGCAAAACTTCAGTTCTAGAATCATCCCCATCCCCAAATGGAGATCATATTGCATGCCCACAAGTTACAACTAATACAAGTGGATAGTGTAAACTTATTGATTATCATCAAATTGTGTTCACTAAAGTCAGCTATTATAACTATGGTTACAGTAGTACTTACATATAGTTGCATATCTGCTGTGTTCAGTCTTTAACGTCTTTAAACAGCCAGTGGTTTCATTACATAAATGTCACAATTTTCTTTGTCAGACTCTTTTGTTTATTTTATCACATGTGCATGATTGAGTGTACTTATGAGCAAGCCTACATCTGTCTGTCAATGTGTATGGTGTGTGCCCAATAAAGTAGCTTTATGCCTACATATGCCTAAACTGGGATGTGAGTGGAGTGGTACACTCTGTAGCCTCATTCACCCACCCATACAAAGCATGAAGTAGAAGGAAAACATAATCTCATCACAGTGTCTTCAATAGTGCAAGAAATGATCTTACCTTGCACCTCTCTTCATCTTCATGTGTTTGTGAGCACTGAGACTGAACCTGCAGCTTTGATTTCTATTCTTGGGTGACGATGGGGGTATTAGTAACACCATGCACCATTCATAAAGTTCCTGTTCATTGTAGAACTGTATTAAACCTGTGAAATAAATCTTTCTGCATCATGGGTCTCACAACAATGAGGCTGAGATAAAAATGAATTTAATTTCTGTTGTTATTCTTAGGCTTATATCTAATTATATCGGATTAATTACAAAAGATATAAGATACATGAGCAATATAAAACAAGTATAAAATACACAGTACAATTTAAAGTAACCATGGTAAAACCATTTACAAACAAAAGCCTGCAAATTCACTCATACATATACACATGCAAACCCTATGTACTATTTGTAGTAAATAAACAAGCTACTATCATTATTTGATCTATCCTAAGTAATTTAATTTTTTTTCTAATGAATATATGTATTATATATTGTAATGTAGTAAAGACATGCTTACCTTAATTACACGATGCTTTGTCCGTTATAGATGATGAGGAAGCTGCAAAGTTTTCTTCAGTTTTGCAAACTTGCACTACATGACAACTGTTCACTAAAGGCACAATAACTGTTCACTAATTACATAATTACATGACGAGCTATTGGGAAAACCAGGTATCTAACTAAAAATGTGCAGTGGAGAACAACCATGGAAACTCGGAAGTGGTCAATCATATGCAATGACAGCTGATGTTCATTCTGATAAAAGGTGATGAGTAGATATATTCTACACCTATATATAGTATGTATATCCGATGCTGATGTAGTATATATATATAGGTATATTCCAGGCCTATGTATAGTGTGTATATATATATATACAAATTATACCTGCTTCTCAGTGATGCAGGTAAATCAGGGGTTTCGGGAACAGTAGTCTATCCAATAATAAACTACAGTGATAATTAACTTTATTAATAATAAACTACAGTGATAATTAACTTTACTAATAATAAACAATACTAACACATCAAAATTAAATAATTCAGGCGCAAACCACCTGCAGTTAGAAAAATAAACACACACAAAGAAATAAGATATTACAAACTTAAAAGTCAGAACACAAGACCATGCCCACATTCTTCTGTCAACATGGAACAACATCAAATATTTTCAGAAAAATTCAACACATAAATGATGTATACAAAAATGAACAGTAACTACATACTCAAATAAGCTTGACAGAACACATTCAATTGACATTGAAATAAAAATAATGTACACAAGAAGAGCACAAAACTCCAGGTAAAAGTGCAGGCTGGAATTTTTAGAAGGGAAATATTAATTCAGCAAAAGATATTTTTGAAACAGCTTATAAAATGCACATAAGCATTAAAGAGTTACAACATATGGTAACAATCACACATCATTTTTTAATCCATTATGAAAACAATTGTCAAAAATTATTAAAAAGACAAACATAATTATGTAACAAATAATTGATTTAAAACACAATAGTAGCAAAGAGTTAAAAAATAAATAAGTTTTCAATCATAAGTTGACACAGAAATAATACAGAACTTCATAGCATGGAATAAAAGATAGCAAAGAATGGAAATGAAAGTAATGACAGTCCAACAATGAAAGTAATGACACTACACCAAAGGAATGACAATTGTCATTGCAATAAAAGAAAGTAATGACAGAACACCAAAAGAACGACAAACAGTAAATGAATGAACATGCATTACTCACTGCGTCTGCCTCAATCAAGTTTTGTAGACAACTCTGTAGCAAAACAGGTTCAGTAAAGATGACCTATTTATGTAAATGTAGAGGGAAAATTAAATGCTTCATAAGAGAAGTATAATCACACTAGTTTCAATTTTCTTAAACAATGAAGTTACACTTTCATTGTTAAAATGAGATTGAAAGAACATATTTTAACAAATTTCCCACAATTTTAAAATTAAAACAATATGATGAGTAATTCTGAATTTGAAATAGGTGTCTATTTCTAACTCAGTACCTGACACAGGTTTAAACATTTATAAACTATAGAACACTATAAGAAAAGCAAACATGCATATGAAATACAGAAAATACATTGCCTAGTGCTAACAATTTATAGTTTATAAATTAATATGCCTACAACTATTTTACCTAATTCTATATGACTAACAAAATTATCTGACTTATAATCAGATGTGTGTGTGTCATCAGCCTTTAACATTGTCTAAATTTAAGTACACTAGCAATAAATTGATCAGAACAACAATATACTTAATGCCAAAGAATGATGTATGCTAATATCTTGCTACTCTGTTTAACATTTAATAAATTTAAGTACACTAGCAATAATTTGATCAGAACAACTATTTACTTAATGCCAAAGAATGATGTATGCTAATATTTTGCTACTCTGTCCCTTGCTATAAAGACCTCAAGACCTCAACCCCTTAACACATCACTACCAATCCTATATACAGTTTTCAAAATGATAAAAACCTATACATGCCAACAGAAAATATTTTTTTCAATTCATTGAATGAACACTTACCAGTTAAAACACAAATACTAACAATAATTTTCTAATAAACATTTGGCATACAGATCCATTTAATTTATTAACACATAAAAACAAAAAAATGTCGTTGATTAGTACACACACACACACACACACACATTTGTTTTATTAATACACACAAACAAATTTCAGTTATTAATGCACCAAGATAAACTATTTCATTAATTATTGCACACATCCACACAAACAAATTGTATTTATAAACTTAGAACACACACAAATTTCATCTATGAACACAAAGTTTCATTTACTAATGCACACAGACAAATTGAATTTAATACATAAGCAAAAACAAATTGCAGTTATTAATGCATATACATAAACTTCATCTAATAGTAATACAACACAAATATTTCTTACAATCTGCTATTTTACAGCAAACAAACTGTTGTAACACAAAGAAAATACCATTATGCAAAAACCAACCTACCTGCAACTCTTTCTTAGTGCAGCCCAAGACACCAGCTTGATCTAAAGTCTGGTACAATTCCCTGCAAACAATCAGTTCATAAGGTGCCATTTTCTGACCCAGTTCACTCCAAACCACCTCCATGTCCAGATGGAAAGGCAACAGTTTCTGAATACGGTGAAGGATTTTTTCCATTACTGTATGATCAACTAACACTTCCGATTTCCAAGCACAGGCATACACTGGACTGGAGTCTGCAGAGACCACAGAAACTGTTCTGTGCCCTGAACTGGAATGTCCTGCTTGAGACTGAGATGCAACAGTGTGGTCATATCTATTACACTCGCCAATGTCCTGTAGGCAAGATTCTAATGCTTTTGCAGGAAAATCGGCATTTCCTCGTGCTTCCATAGCAACAGTGCACTGCTGATCAGTTACAGAAGTATCTTCTGACTTCTGATTTTGTGATGACAGATCAGATGATGCTGAAAGTTCTGTCAAATGAGCATTTGAAGTTATACTGTTGAGTTTCTTTGCAGCACTGCACTCCACATCCTTCAGTGCAACCCCAATTTTACAAGAGATAATAAGAAAACGGTCCACCTTGCTGGCATTCCGAACGTCCATTTCACTTTCCCGTCTCATGCGAGTAAGTGAGACCAGTGCAAAGGATGCCTGCTGCTTCCGCTGACCTTCAGAAGGCAACCTGGTATCTGGCAACCCAAGTAAAACTGTTTCATAATGGAAAGATACACTGTTCAATTTCATTGTCTTAAATCCGTCTGGTCCTTCTGTCACCAAATCAGCCAGATAGGGAGCCAGTGCCAAGTTCTCGTGGCGTTTCAAGGATGAAGGAGTGCTTATACTCGAATCATTGCCACCAGAAAATTTTGTTTTCTTACTTGAAGTGCATTCCTCCTCAATGCTACTTTCTCCTGATAATGGACTTTTCCTTTTTCTGCCAGTCTGGACAACTTTAACAAATGACAATAAAACATATACTATGCTACTTTGGTAGCTAAAACATGGTTGGCACAAATTGAAATCTACCCCATAGATTATACTTAGAAGACATTTTTTAAATGATGTACTTGTATAAACAGTTTTTGAAAGAAAGGTTGTAATTACTCCTGATAATGTTCAAAGTACACAGATGAATACCAAAAAATTCAAAGTCAAAAGTATTTTTTTAAGAGAGGTCGCTTTGCTATATAGTTATTAAATTTTTATTAAACTTTTCTGAATATATGCTTCAAATAAATAGTGTTATTTACTAAGAGTCCATTATCTTCTAAACACGTAATCTGTCTCAAAAGAAAAAACTAATTTTAAAAAATATATGAATGTTTAGAAATGTGTAATGATATTAAAATAATAACTTTCTTCTAACATAAAATAGAATTTATTCATTATGAGAAGGGTTAATTTGATGGCAACCTCAGTTAAACATTTTACACAAGGCAACTGAATCTCTTGCAATAGATTACATTAAAATAATTTATAATCTTTCTTAAGCATGTTATATTTGTAATGAAATAATTTGCACTAAGACATTCAAAGATCATAATTTTGAATGATTAGAAATAAAATATAATTCAATGGTATGCACACGACCATTTTTTTTCTTTATAATATCTCAATTATAAGTTTTGAAAGAATGCATTATATACTGCATTAATTCTCTTAAGTCATAACCTTTATAGACAGTTATTCTCTACCATTACAGCATTTGTGCCAGTTTAGAAAATAAAGAAAATAAAGAAAAAAAAAAAAAAATAACCCAGCCAAACTACTTATAATTAGTGCACAAAAATATATATTCCCATATTTGTAGATAAAATACAAAATTGAAAAGTCTATAATATGCCATAAACAAAATTGTTTAGAGAATAGTGTCCTAAACAAATATGTATTTGAGGTCAATTAGAGAATATTGCCCTAAATAAATATTTAATGCTTGGTATGTTAGAGAATATTGCCCTAAACAAATATTTAATGCTTGATATGTTAGAGAATAGTGCCCTAAACAAATATTTAATGCTTGATATGTTAGAGAATAGTGCCCTAAATAAATATTTAATGCTTGATATGTTAGAGAATAATGTCCTAAACAAATATTTAATGCTTGATATCATGAAGAGATGCCCTAAACAAATATTTAATGCTTGATATCATGTAAAGAATAATGTCCTAAACAAATATATAATGCTTGATATCAGAAAGAGAATATTGCCCTAAACAAATATATAATGCTTGATATGTAGAGAATAATGTCCTAAACAAATATATAATGCTTGATATCAGAAAGAGAATAATGCCCTAAACAAATATTTAATGCTTGATATCATGAAGAGAATAGTGCCCTAAACAAATATTTAATGCTTGATATCATGAAGAGAATAATGTCCTAAACAAATATTTAATGCTTGATATCATAAAGAGAATAATGCCCTAAACAAATATTTAATGCTTGATATCATAAAGAGAATAATGCCCTAAACAAATATATAAGGCTTTATATCACAAAGAAAATAATGCCCCAAACCAATATAAAATGCTTGATATCGTGTAGAGAGTTATGCCCTATACAGATATAAAATGCTTGATATCATGTAGAGAATAATGTACTACTACTACTACTACCAGGGCAAAAAAGTATAGGCTTATTATGAAAAATATTGTAATACTACCATGTGTGTATATGCTGAAATAATTTGCTACTATTCACTAATCGATTGTGATTTTATGTTTAAAATTACAATTATAAATAGAATGAAAATATAAATCATTTGATAGTATCACTGTCTGTGTTTATGTTTAAAATTACAATTATAAATAGAATGAAAATATAAATCATTTGAGAGTATCACTGACTGTGCTTATAGTAACAGTTTATATGTAGACAGTTCTATATGGAAATTTTAACTGGAAGACAAGTCGTTCGCTTAAAATAAGTATGGTATGAATATATATTGCTGACTCAGCTTTAATTTAATATCTGATCTGAAAATTCTAGACCATCATATATTGAAGATTCTAAATGTGTCCCATGCAGCAAAACAATATAGCTCAAAAACATTTCTTAACTAAATATCCAGAATGTTCTCATGACTGGATGTGTTCCCTGCAGCAAAACAATATAGCTCAAAAACATTTCTTAACTAAATATCAAGAACATTGGCATGACTGGATGAAAGCTACTCACTATCCATCTGCAGCCTTTTAGGAGACTGTCCAGCTGAACCTGACATTGTGAGGTCGTCGACCTCCTCAGCATTCGCTATCTCATCTTCAATATCTTCGTCTGACTCAGACTCGGTTCGAGTGCGTTTTATACCCTGCCTAGGTTCGATGTCTTTCTTGAGTTTAGTCTCAGACAGGTTGAAGATTTCAGTTGGTATATCAATCTTCAAACGTATCTGGAAACAAAGTTTAGGAACAGAAAACAGTATTAGTCTCTAAAAGGTTAAAGATTTTGGTTGGTATATCTAACTTCAAACATATCTGGAAACAAAGTCTAGGGTCAGAAAACTGATTTAGTTTCAAACAAGTTAAAAATGTCAGTTTTTATTCAATCTTCAAACATTTCTAGAAATAAAATGCTGGGACAGAAAACTGAGCAAGAGAGGAGTACTCTTCTAGATATTGTTACCAACTGAAAAAATAATGATGAATGGATCAAAAGTAATGGATAAAAACACTGTTAGCTTGTTAGTTAAATAGAAATAATAATGAATATAATAATCAAAATAGTGAAAAAAAGTACTGCTCTCTTGTTAGGTAAATATAATAATGAATGGATCAAAATACTGTCAGCAGGATTAAAAATGTAGACTAAGGAGATAGGAACAATACTTGGAAGATAAAAAATGTTTAGGAGATCAAAATAATACTTGGGAGTTAAAAAATGTTTAGGAGATCAAAATAATACTTGGGAGTTAAAAAATGTTTAGGAGATCAAAATAATACTTGGGAGATAACAAAATTGTCTGGGAGATGTAAATAATGTTTGGGAAATAAAAAAATAATAATGTTTGGTGTATAAATAATGCTTGAGAGATAAAAAAAATGTTTAGGAGATGTAAATAATGCTAGGAAAATAAATGGTAGATTTATAAAAGTGCTTGATGGATACAAGCAATGTTGGTGTAATTAAAAAAAAAAGAGTCCTTTGCTTGGTTCAGAATAATCCTATTGAGATAAAAAGAATGCTGGATGTATAAAACTAATTTTGGCCGAATGATAAGAACCCTTGCTAGATAAAAATAATCCTACCTTTAAAAATAATGCTAGAGATTTGAAAGCAATGTTTGGGGAATAAAAGGACGGACTCTTTGCTTGAAAAAAAAATCCTATGTGGATTGAAAAAACAATAATGCTGATTCCATAACAGCAATTCTGGGTGAAAATAAAGAACCCATGCTTGATAAAAAAAATAATCCATTCTATAAAAAATAATGCTAGGTATATAAAAGTAATGTCTGGGTGAATAAAAAGAATGTCTTTGCTAGATAAAAAATAATCATGTGTGGATTAAAATAAGGCTAGTTGGATATAAATGATGAGTGAATAAAAAGAATGTTTTTGGCTAGATAAAAAATAATCCTGTGGATTAAATAAGGCTAGCTGGGGATAAAAGTGATATTGGGTGAATACAAGTGACACTGAAAAAATAATAATAATCCTATCTACTTTTCTTTTTCTTTGCAAATCACTTATTAGATCAATTTAAAAGATTTTTTTTTAAAAATTACAATGAAAAAAACAGCTTGCCTCATTTGTCTATCTGTTCATGTGTTTTGTCTGTGTGATGATGGATTTAGGGATTTAATTTATTTTTGCCTATGCTTAGGGTATTAATTCAATAAATAGTTGTCTGGACTTATAAATTAGTGTTTTAGTATTATATTTCTATCACTAGTCTTTAGTCTTATACTTAATTAGTGTTTTATTTCTATCACTAGTCTTTAGTCTTATACTTAATTAGTGTTTTAGTATTATATTTCTATCACTAGTCTTTAGTCTTATACTTAATTAGTGTTTTAGTATTATATTTCTATCACTAGTCTTTAGTCGTCATCTTATACTTAGTGAGTGATGGAACGGAAGAGACAGATCATGTAGGGTACATCAGATTCTGTTTGTTTATTCAGTGACATGTTTTCACAAATTATGTCAGAGGTTCGAGAGACTTCTGCCAAAAAGTTATAAAAGGAGAACTCAACATCCAATAAAGAGAGAGTGTCATATTTCTGAATAGTAGCTATAACCTCAGACAGCGTTATATGGGTCACCATGACCTGTGGATATATAATTTCAAATAGGAAAATATAGGAAAATATGAAACTCATTTTATAAAAAAATAGTGGCATTTTCATGAGGTAAAATAATTATTTTTCTTCAGATTTAGAGCAAAAGTGTGTACAACAAGTGTGGGTTTCTGATTCCACTGCTTCCTCGAGAGTTGTTAATGTCTTTGTTGGCTAATCATTCACCACATACTGTTACACATTCCTTGGCTTTACTGACAGCACTGTTCCAGCAATTCACTTTTACAGCTCTGTAACTTTTCTACATTAAGAGTTGACCTGCTATAAAAAGATAAAACTTTTGCTACATCAGCACTTGTTTCATGACTGCATTACATACACAATATTCTAACATTTTACTTCAAGAATACTGTCACTAATACATTGGTGATGAGGTTACTCTTGCTGTAATCATAAGGGATAGCACATCTTGCTACATACCAGCTCTGTGACATTGTAACCTTCAATGTTACTCTTTACCTCTTGAATACTACAGACTTAACCGAAGCGTGAAATACACTTAACTAGTTAACCATCACTCTTAGGTAGGTTAATTATAAGATGTATGGATGAACTGACAAATGATATGGAAACATTTACTTTAATTAGGATGTTAATTTAATTTCTGTATTAATATTCTGGCACAGAGATTAATTAAGTTATATTAATGTTTATTGGTGTGAGATTCTTTTGATTTTATCTTTGGGGTGGGGTGAATGGGATATCAGTGTCTACATTCCATTAATTATTAATATATGAACTGCTGTGCATATGTAACATTTCTTCTGGGGAGTGTTTAGTTATTACTGTTTATGTGAGTTTCTCTATCACATTTCCTTAGTGTGGGTAACCTCATCAGCTAGTATATTTAGGCAGCCTTGCAGACTGCTATTTTTTTTTGTTAATAAATGTTTAATTTATTGTTGGAGCCTAGTTTCTCTTACTGGTGTTTCATGTATGAGTATGAATGTGTGTGAGAGAGATGTGTGATTGTGTGATTGTATGGTGCGGGTGGGTGTGAGTCTTGTTTCATCTTTTAAGTTTACTTCATATTAGGTTACTCTCTCTCTCTCTCTCTCATATTGCACACACCTCCAACACCTTCATTTGGTGAGATACCCTGTGAAGGGTTTTGTGCTTGCACTACATTAACATTCTGTAGTTAACTCTGACTTTTTCATGACAATGTGCTTTTAATAATCCATATCGCAAAATTAAAATTACTGATGGTGATAAGTACAGTTTATCTATTTTTAAAACTTAAATCATAAATAGTGTTTTTTTATCAAAAAGGTTTGTTCAAAACTGAAGAGGCCCACCTAAACTGTAACTATGTTAGATACACTCCCGTTTTTTTTGCCTAGAACTTTGACTGACAAGGTCAAGTTTAAGTTCACTCTAGTTGTATCTTAAATAATAAATTGTGGTAGAGTGAAATTCAAGTACATATTTCTGCAAAGTGTTTTTTCAAAACAATCTCCCAATTCATATATTTTTACTCTCGTTTCTGTGCTTGAGGAGAAAAATTTAAACAAGTTTCTCAGAAGAGTTAATAAACTTTTTTCAATTAAGCGCATGCGGCATGACACAAGGCCAGTAATTTTCAGTCATGTCTACATATGATTCCTCTTCATTTGGTCTTTAAATCAAGAGATAGCACACATTTACTTTGACTGACAAGGTCAAGTTTAAGTTCACTCTAGTTGTATCTTAAATAATAAATTGTGGTAGAGTGAAATTCAAGTACATATTTCTGCAAAGTGTTTTTTCAAAACAATCTCCCAATTCATATATTTTTACTCTCGTTTCTGTGCTTGAGGAGAAAAATTTAAACAAGTTTCTCAGAAGAGTTAATAAACTTTTTTCAATTAAGCGCATGCGGCATGACACAAGGCCAGTAATTTTCAGTCATGTCTACATATGATTCCTCTTCATTTGGTCTTTAAATCAAGAGATAGCACACATTTACTTTGGGTAAGAATTTTTTTAAATGAAATCAGAATTTATATGGTAGTCTTGATTTAAATCAAATTTAAATTTAACAGTACAATGATGGATTCTTATAACCTCTAAATAGTCAAATCTGTCACCTAAAACAATAAAAAAAAAATGCCTATCATTACCTTTTTCATAGCAGTCAAGCCAATGATTAGGCCAACATGGCCAGCTTCAGAATCGCTCTTCAGAAGAAAGTAGTTGTCTTGAACAACAGTTTGGCTTCTGTCATCTTTACTGTATGCAAAAGCATCATCATCTTGCACTCCAGAAGAACTGCTCCATCTTCGCTTTTGACCTTTACCTTTCTGGTCTAGCCCTTCTTGTCCTTGTCCTACTTTTGCTTGACCTTGCATGCTGACAAGGTTCTTAAGAAGTTTGAATCCATTGAAAAAAACTTCAACTGGTGTATGGGACACCTGGAACTTTAATTTGTACCTTTAAGAACAGAAAAGGAGTGATTACTTTTATACTTTATAATTTTCCACATACGAGACTCACTATTGCTGGTATGATTTTCATTAACTCACCTTCCTAGTGAAAAACTAATAAATTTTACGGTCATATTTACTTATGCTGTCATGTTTACTTATACTGTCACATGTTCACTTATGCAGTCATGTTTAATTACACTGTCATGTTTACTTACATTGTCATGTTTACTTACATTGTCATGTTTACTTATACTGTCATGTTTAATTATGCTGTCATGTTTACTTATGCTGTCATGTTTACTTACAGTGTCATGTGTAATTATACTGTCATGTTTATTTATACTGTCATGTTTACTTATACTGTCATGTTTACTTATACTGTCATGTTTATTTATACTGTCATGTTTACTTATGCTGCCATGTTTACTTATGCTGTCATGTTTACTTATACTGGCATGTTTACTTATGCTGTCATGTTTACACTTTTAAAATGTAAATGAGAAATTATGCTTGGATTTTGAAATAAGACTGATGCAAGTAGTACATTTATATGACATTACAGATGGTCTTCAGTTACCAAAATTCAGCAATATTTCTGCATTTTCTTAACTGATGTTGATGTCAAGTAATGTGGTATAGTATATACAATGGAATGCGCTTAATCAGACCACATGAAGACCAGAGCATTCTGGCCCAATTAAGTGAGTGTACCGATTATGCAATGTGACTAAAAAGTACATGTATACATATATAATAAAGATATAAAACAAAACGACAAACTACAGTTTTACTGAGCAACAAAAATAATGTAATATTGTAAATTAATTCTGGAAGCAAATGGTACAGATCAGAGAAAAACATTATACTAAAAACAATTTCAATTTAATATATTATGCATCAAACACAAATATATGACAGTTAATGATGTTGGAGGAATTTATCAAGAGTCCCTTTTTGTATTCTCTTGAAAGACTGTATTTGGACAAAATCAGTGCATGTATCTAGCGTTGAAATAGGGATGCCTTCATTGCCTTCCTGCATGAGTCGTAATTCAGCAATAATTTGGGGGCATCATGGTTAGTCACTCGGCGAGGCTCTGGCATTTATCCTCATCAGCTCTTCCTTGTCTTCTGACGTATTTTGGTGTTTTGCTCAACAATTTGTTCAACAATTTCATCCTCACAATCTTCATTTCATTGAAGATTATTGTTGATGCATGCAAACTCTTCCTAGTTTGTGGCATGTTGCACTTCCAAAATGACATTTTCAGTATCATTTTTACTGTCTGTCATATCTAAGCCTGATTGCTTAAAACTACAGTGAGAAAAGCAGTTCTGAATAGTTCTGATGCTTGTTTTATGATTCCCATGTCCACTGGTTGCACCAAGGATATAGTGTTGGGAGGCAGAAATTCCAGATGGATGTTTTTCAAACAATCTAAATGAAGGTGTGCTGCATAGTATCAAGAAACAGCAGAATTTTTCTTGACTTGTAGTTCCATGTCCCAACTCATTAGCCATTGCTCAAAAGTTTCAGAAGTCTTCCACGCATTTCTGTTAGCATGGTACAGAACTGGCAAACTGTATATTCTGAGCTCCTCAAAGCATCGAGGCTTTGCACTTTTCCTAATTACCAACAGCTTCCATGTATCAGTTCCAGTCATGTTTGAACAATTTAACACAATTATGCATGCAATCCATTGCTTTCTTTGATCCTGACAGTGTTACATGTTTGTAGGTCAGGGAACTGTCTGGTGTTGCATGATAAAACAGGCATGTTTCATTGCCATTGCAGATGTCATCTGCACAAAATTTCTGAAGCATGTCGGGCTGTTTTGTGGATTTCCATGGTTCAGCACTGTCTTTCTTGCCATGTGCTTTCATGAATTTAATGACATGCCTAGTAACTATCTGTTACTTTGAAATCATTGTGACCCAGCTTTTTAGCTAAGTCTTCTGCCTTATTTTTCATCACTGGACCACTGACACACATGCCTCGTCCAGTTACAATAGAGAACCACTGATTGAGGGCCTCTTCAACTTCAGGATCCTTGCCTTCACGTTTCCGTTTTGGGGATGTTGTCCTTCACATACATGTAATGCCCATTCCTCTCTCAGTTTATCTTGCTGCTGTATCAGGTAGGTGATTGCAGATTTCGGCACTCCAATGGTGGCTGGTGTTAGGTGGCAGGCTTCTGATTTGGTCAAGTAAGACAATTTTGTTTGTTAGTGTCAAATCTTTCTGAGGCATCTTGGCAGAGGGTTAAAATTTTACATATATACGTGTGTCATTGATTGAAACAGTGATGAATCAGCACTGAAAACAGTAATGGCCGCCATGCCACAAGTGTGCCAAGTGCATGTGTTCATTACTGAGTGAAGTGGCAATGACTTATGATCAAGAATTCCAACTATCCATTCTAAAAACTGAATGAAAAGTTACAAAAACTTTTAAAATAACACACAACAAGCCATCTATCTGTCACTGCCCTGATTAAGCAGAATTTTGCCCCAAGTAAGTGAAGTATATTTTGCCCCAAGTAAGTGAAGTATATTTTGCCCCAAGAAAGTGAAGTATATTTTGCCCCAAGTAAGTGAAGTATATTTTGCCCCAAGTAAGTGAAGTATATTTTGCCCCAAGTAAGCGAAGTACATTTTGCCCCAAGTAAGTGAAGCATATTTTGGCTTATTTTCTCAATTTGTTTCTGTTTTTTAAGTTGTGCCCCAAATAGGTAGCTGCTCCAATTAAACAGGGTCCACTTAAGCGGGTTCCACTGTAATTGTAAATATTTGGTTGCAAGTAAGCTCTCAAAAAAGCACCTGTGAATAATGTATTCATTATAGTATACATGTGTTATTAATAATGTATGTGGATATGTACTGGGTGCTGTAAGCTTACTTTTCATTACTTCACACAACCAGAGGGAAATGATAAAATATAGCCCTGAATTTTTGCCTTCAGCTTAAGAATATCTTTAGCTCAGATAGTCTAGCAACAATGTATTTTTTTTATGGACTAAGGTCCATAACCATATTTTGCCAAAGACTAAGGCATCTGACTTGCTATCAATATTATGCTATGTAGTAAGTGAAATGTCATAATCTGTACAATTGTTGTTAGACTTTCTTTGCTATAAGCTGCAAGCATCAATTGCATATATTGTCTGTTTAAATTAAATTATAATTTACAATATGGAGGTATACACATTTTCATGATACTTACACTTGAGTTATTAGGAACTGTCTGGCAAGAGAACTTGCCTTTTGCATTGCATGATCACTTTCTCGTCTCTGTCAGAGAGAACACCACAGGAAAATAATGTACAAAAATAATGTACATTCTTAATCTGCATTGTTTCATTCTCCTCTTTAATATTTCACATGCAAGTACCAAACAGATAAAACCCACTAATCAAATCAAAGAAAGGGATTATTAAAACTATTAAATGTACAGGAACACTAAAAATCACCAAGTATATATGGGTGGTAATGAATAAAATTATTAAGTAATATGGACATCACTGGTAATGAGTAAAACTGTCAATTATCGATATAAAATCACTAAGTATTTATGGGTAGTAATAAATATAAATGTCCAAATCAACAGGTACATATGGACAGTAAGGAATAAATTCTCAAACACACAGTAAAAAAAAAAAATGAGGGTAAGAAATGAGCAACATCAAAAGAAACATCTCTATTGCGCATATTATAATGCAGCAAAATTTAGGACACAGAGGATTGTGTTGGTAGTGGTTAAGGATGATGTCACATAATCTCACATAGAAAGATAACATCAATGATGCATAAGATGACTGATTTGATGAGGACTATTCAAATTTTCTTAAAAAATAAGCACCTTTACAGCTTGTTATTTTCAAATCACACAAACTTCACTAAAGCATCACACGTTTGAAAAATTAGAAGAAGTCTAAGACAAGTCAAGACCTGACTCTAGCAATGAACACAGAATATTTTCAATTTACCACAGATGACTTACACCAACTATTTACACAGTTTACAAATTACATTTACCCAGATGCTTACACCAACTATTTACACAGTTTACAAATTACATTTACCCAGATGACTTACACCAACTATTTACACAGTTTACAAATTACATTGTACATTTATCACTAACTACTTTACACAGTTTATAAATTACTTTATCACCAACTACTTTACATAAATTACAAGTTACTTTATACTTTTACCACAAAAAATTACATTAAGTGCTCTTCATTACAGACTGCTTTACATAAATTACAAGTTACTTTATACTTTTACCACAAAAAATTACGTTAAGTGCTTCATTACAGACTGCTTTACCATGAATTACAAGTTACTTTATACTTTTACCACAAAAAATTACATTAAGTGCTTCATTACAGACTGCTTTACATGAATTACAAGTTACTTTATAAAAAAATTACATTAAGTGCTTCATTACAGACTGCTTTACATGAATTACAAGTTACTTTATAAAAAAATTACATTAAGTGCTTCATTACAGACTGCTTTACATGAACATTCCAGTGATTCCATTAACTACTCTTCAATAAAATATATAAACATTTTCATTAAGAAAGAATTATATCTTTAGAACTACTCTTCAATAAAATATAAACATTTTCATTACGAAAGAATTATATCTTTAGAACTACTGCACTTATGATGATAAATTACCTTTGCACGTGTGATCATGCGGTCAGTGATGAGCTGGTTAAAGACACTGGAGAGCAGTGGGTCTGGATACTGCAGAAGTGTGTTGTACAACTCGTACAAACGGCTTTGCTTATCTCCAGCAGAAAGAACATGGCTCTGAGCCAAAGTTAATTAAATTGTTAAATTAAATTTTACCTTTTATGTCTGCGTTATACACATATTATATTATGCTGGTAAGATAAAATTAAAAAATATTTAAATAAAATCTTATCTTTTATATCTGAGTTATACATATTATGCAAAGAACATAAAGAATCTGGTACTCTTTTATCATTTAAATATTTGAGATAAATATATTATGCAGGTAAGATAAAGAATTTGGCACCCTTTTATCATTTATATATTTGAGATAAATATATTTTATTATTATGCAGGTAAGATCAAAGTATCTGGCATCCATTTTATCATTTATATATTTGAAATAAATATATTTTATTATTATGCAGGTAAGATCAAAGTATCTGGCATGGCATATAGCTGGAAAAACTATGGCATTGTAACCTAGGGAACATATTAGAATCCAACTAATTTTCTTTTAAGTTTAAAGCATTCTAAATATACATTTATTACCTACATTGTAAGTGTTTTCCTAGTAATATCTAGTGCTACATAATACGCAGGCATTGTAAGTGTTTTCCTGGTAATATCTAGTGCTACATAACATGCAGGCATTGTAAATGTTTCCTGGTAACATCTAGTGCTACATAATATGCAGGCATTGTAAGTGTTTTCCTGGTAATATCTAGTGCTACATAATATGCAGGCATTGTAAATGTTTCCTGGTAACATCTAGTGCTACATAATATGCAGGCATTGTAAGTGTTTTCCTGGTAATATCTAGTGCTACATAACATGCAGGCATTGTAAGTGTTTTCCTGGTAACATCTAGTGCTACATAATATGCAGGCATTGTAAGTGTTTTCCTGGTAATATCTAGTGCTACATAACATGCAGGCATTGTAAATGTTTCCTGGTAACATCTAGTGCTACATAACATGCAGGCATTGTAAATGTTTCCTGGTAACATCTAGTGCTACATAATATGCAGGCATTGTAAGTGTTTTCCTGGTAATATCTAGTGCTACATAACATGCAGGCATTGTAAGTGTTTCCTGGTAACATCTAGTGCTACATAACATGCAGGCATTGTAAGTGTTTCCTGGTAACATCTAGTGCTACATAATATGCAGGCATTGTAAGTGTTTTCCTGGTAACATCTAGTGCTACATAATATGCAGGCATTGTAAGTGTTTTCCTGGTAATATCTAGTGCTACATTAACATGCAGGCTTTGAGCAGAGTATTCAAGCTGCACATACATAATTATAACTCATAAAATTCAAATATTGTAAAACTTTAAACTCAGCATTAACATAAAAATAAAGAAGTGGTCTTAAAATTTCTCTCCTCTCTTTTCACCCCATTTAAGCTCATTTTATCTATCTTTTCACAACTTGACAGAATGATATTGCATTCATCTTACCATTTGCAGATCTCTAACAGCATTCCTGCAGGCATCCATGTCACTTACAGGATCCTGCCACCTGGCATCCAAGTCCAATTCCTTTGCCATGACAACCTCATAATCTTGTTGCAGCTCTCTCATAGTCAATGGCAGTTTTGTGAGGTCAGCCCGGTTCTCAGTACTGGTCATCATTAGACAAAATAATGTAACTAGACAGCTCAGTGCTGGTCATCATTAGACAAAAAATAATGTCACTAGACAGCTCAGTACTGGTCATCATTCGACATTATAATGAAACTGTATGGCTCATGTAATAAACTTTAAAACTATAATCAATTTAATAAACCTTAGTCTGGATAGGAAATGGATAGTTGGATGAATACGTGAAGTGTATAAAGATGAATAGACAAACCCAAAAGTTCCCTTTCTGTTCAATCTATTCAAGAAATGTATGTCATAATCATACATTAAAAACATTATGATGTGTAATATTGGTGATGGTCATAGATCTAAGTAATCCTGATACTCATTTACTCAAGTTGAATTTCATAAAAACAAAACTGATATGTTCCTGAAATAAACTCAAAGCCCCTGAACCAAAGAAAAAAATAATTCTGACATATCTCAATTTACTTCCCCAGCAAAAGAATCTTCAAAGTGTATTTGTCTAAAATTATCCACCCACCCTATTATAAAAAGGACAAACACTATTTTATCAACAATTACTTCACCTTTAAAGGACACTTAACACTTACAGTGATTTTATTCACAATTATTTGCAATAAAATATATATTTCTACAGTGAATTTAATGAAAATAATTTCCCCTTCTAAACAGATTTTTTTTTATACTGTGAAATACTGGCTATCTATTACTCAATTATCCAAGTTCTGTAACATTTTCAACTAGAGCCACTTAAGTGATAAAGAATGACGTAAAAACAAAATCCAAAAAACAGCAAGTTTCATCTGTCTGTCTGTCCATTTGTTTGACTTAAAGATTTATTTTGACAAGACTTAAAGCGTTAGAAATGAGAGACTTTGCTTTGATTTAGAACATAGTGTTAAAGCATTACTTGCATAAATGGTCATAGTTTTATTATTATAGCATTACTTTCCTAACTGATCTAAGATAACAGTAAAATGTACTCCAACACTGATCTAAAACAGTGATCTAAAACATTAATAAGTACTCCAACATTGATCTAAAACAGTAATACGTACTCCAACATTGATCTAAAACAGTAATACGTACTCCAACATTGATCTAAAACTGTAATGTGTACTCCAACATTGATCTAAAACAGTAATACATACTCCAACATTGATCTAAAACAGTAATACGTACTCCAACATTGATCTAAAACAGTAATACGTACTCCAACATTGATCTAAAACAGTAATACGTACTCCAACATTGATCTAAAACAGTAATACGTACTCCAACATTGATCTTAAACAGTAATACATACTCCAACAGTCTTCTGTGAGCACTATTTCATCATTGCACAGTAGGTAGACAGAAACATGATGAAAGTTAGTTCCCCTGTTTCATTTGCTTGAATCGCCAATGACAATCATTGCATTTCTTTTTTTCTTGCTTTATAGATGGGTGGGTGTGGGTGGTGTTTTTGTTTTAAACATAAAGTAGAAAAAGAGTCTAGGGTTCACAGTAATAATGTAGATCAGTTAATCAACAACATTTTCCAAGGCCTAGATAAATCTTTACCTTCTACTTATTTCTCACATACCCTACTTGTCCGACTAATCCTATTATGTGATCTACCCACACAACAGTAAGAAAAATGATATTTCGTTGTAATTTATTTTTAACAATTACTTACCTTTCAAACAGCAGTTAAAATGTGAATTTATCAATTATTACACCACTTCAAACTTCTTGAATTTATGATCAATTATTACCAACTTTTTCAAAAAATTTTAAGCCCATGAATTTATTGACAGTTACTTCCTCTTAAAAATTACTTACAGGGTGAATTTATTCAGAAGTTCATTGACAAATGTCGAGTATATCTTGTAAAACTGTTCTGTTGGCTTCATCCCTTTTTGAAGAATGCTATTCTCATATCTAGATAAAAGTTCCTGAAAGGAAGATAATATAATTTTGATTCTCTGATAGACCTGATGCAAAGTAAATCTTAATTATAGACAGCATAAAATACATAAACTTTGAAAAATATTAAACTCATAATACGGTAACAAATAAAACCTTTTAAATGTTAAATATCTGTAACATCATCTTACTTTTTTAAATGGTACCATTATTTTCATTTCAAGCAAAACAGAAACAAAATAACTTAACAGATAACTTAATATACAAATGAAAACAGAAACAAAATAACTTAACAGATAACTTAATATACAAATGAAAATGTATCAAAAGCCTAATTAATAAATTCACTGATTATATCTGGTAGCAACAAGGCATCACGAAACAAATGTTATAAAGCACATCAAATTGTTTAACCATTTACCTTATCTTGCTTGACACGCAAGACACAGAGAGAAACACTCTCACAAGTACTTTTGCTCCTTAGTGCTTTTATTAATCTCCGCTGACATGCCATGTGTGTTTTGTCTTTGGTCAAACGCTGAAACAAAGTATAGTATTAATGGGTGCTGTATTTTAAGAATGCATTAAAAGACCAGAGTGCAGAATCTTAAGAATGCATTAAAAGAATCACAGTACAGAATCTTAAGAATGCATTAAAAGAATCACAGTACAGAATCTTAAGAATCTGTTAAAAAGACCAGAGTACAGAATCTTAAGAATGTATTAAAAGACCAGAGTACAGAATCTTAAGAATGCATTAAAAGACTAGAGTACAAAATCTTAAGAATGCATTAAAAGACCAGAGTACAGAATCTTAAGAATGCATTAAAAGACCAGAGTACAGAATCTTAAGAATGCATTAAAAGACCAGAGTACAGAATCTTAAGAATGCATTAAAAGACCAGAGTTGTTTGTGTCAGTGCTGAAATGCTATTTACCCTCAATGCTTTAAGAAATTTATATAAAACAAATTTCTCTTCGCAAAAGTTCTTCCTGAGGTGAGCATCCAAGAAAAGGAGTGTGAGCTGAATTATTTTTTACATATAGATGAGCAAACTAAAAGAGAATGAATTGGGTTAAACTAAAGGAGTATGAATTGGCTTACTTTTACACACAGATAAGCATTGAAAAGCAGTATGAATTTTACACATAGATAAGCATACTAAAGTATGAATTAGCTTACTTTTACATGCAGATAAGCATGATAAAGAAGTATGAATTGGATTACTTTTACATACAGATAAGCATACTAAAGAAGTATGAATTAGCTTACTTTTATAAGCAGATAAGCATGCTAAAGGAGTATGAACTGGATTATGTTTTTACATAAAGGTAAGCATACTATAGGAGTATGAACTGGATTATGTTTTTACATAAAGATAAGCATACTAAAGAAGTATGAACTGGATTATGTTTTTCCATAAAGGTAAGCATAGTAAAGGAGTATGAACTGGATTACTTACACATAAAAGCCAAATATTACTTGCTGTCACACCCCACCCCACCCACCCCCGAACATGGTAGATAAAATGATAGAAAGCTTCAAAGCAACAAAACTCATGTCTTAAATATTTAATTTACATATTTAGTTAATTTACATATTTAATTTTCATATTTAGTTTACATATTTAATTTATTTTAATTTACATATATTATGTAAATGCTACTTGTGTGAGAGGACTGAGACTGACTGGAACTGTTAATGCACAAACAGAATAGTCAGTAATCAATATAAACTGAAATTTTAGTGTTGGTATAATACTAATCTGAATACTGTTTTTGCATAATGAAAACAGACAAAAGCATTGTGTCACATACTCTGTTTCTATCAGGTTGGCAGCATTCACTTTCAAAATATAAAACAAAACCTTAAGTATTGTCAAACCTATTTAACAAATAAGAGTGAATCAATTTAAATCAGAATGTGAAAACATAAATGGTATTAAATAAATATAAATGGCAGCACAATGTTTATTTACTCCGTATTACTACTCACACCAATCCATCTATCTGCACTGGTCTTGGCACTTAATTTTTTTGTAAATAAAAACTAATACAAATTGTACAACAATTCTAATGACACCAGTCCATCTATTTGCACTGGTCTTGGCACTTAATAATTTTTTTGTAAATAAAAACTAATACAAATTGTACAACAATTCTAATGACACCAGTCCATCTATTTGCACTGGTCTTGGCACTTAATTTTTTTTGTAAATAAAAACTAATACAAATTGTACAACAATTCTAATGATATTATGGTATTACATAATCCATCTTTTTAAAAATTAAAAAAAAGTGCACTATAGGGCAAGCCTAGCTATGGCACAGACTAGTGTACACTACATATTTAAAGCAGTCCTAGATATGGCACAGACTAGTGTACACTATGTATTTAAAGCAGGCCTAGATATGGCACAGACTAGTGTACACTATGTATTTAAAGCAGGCTGTAGGGCAGGCCTAGCTATGGCACAGACTAGTGTACACTACATATTTAAAGCAGTCCTAGATATGGCACAGACTAGTGTACACTATGTATTTAAAGCAGGCCTAGATATGGCACAGACTAGTGTACACTATGTATTTAAAGCAGGCTGTAGGGCAGGCCTAGCTATGACACAGATTGAGTATGCTCCAATAAATACAATAAGTATTTTAAAATAAAATTTAACACCACTATCTTCTTATCAATTCATTCCTTACACATAAAAGTGTATTAAAAAACTGCATTATTACTGCAATTACACATCACATTTTTAATGAGTAAAGTAACATAACTACATTTTGTTTATAATGAGATACCAATATTTACATTAGAAATGTGCTAATTAGTGAAACAATATACTTTTGCACAATAATAAACAACTAAAAGTGCTTTTCATTGGTCGACAAACCTCCATAATGCTCAATACACCAAAATGAAGGCTTACTGATAATCAAAGAGAGAGGCAGAAAACTGAATATTGCCAAAATTCTCAGGAGCTGACACAAGTTAGATTCTAGTCTGAACTTCTAACATCATGTTCCTCAATCAAATTTAAAACAGATTATAAAAACAGTTTTAAATTCAATTCAATTTTACCTGACTTGAGCCTAAACAGTCATTTGTCTTGACTTTCCAGTGAGTGGAAAACGATTTTGAAACCTGTTTTTTCTAATTTTTCCTGATTTGTAAGAATCTTGTAAATGTTGATGAATGTGTCGTGCATAAACAAATTATTATTACTTGATTCTATAAGTTTAATAACTAAAAATAAGCTAACTGGCAGTCGCTCCTGAAGAATGTTTCTGATGACATGGAAATTCAGCAATGGTTTGTGACGGTCTGGCATGAGAATGATGCTGGCCACTCGACACATCAGCAACTAAAAAAACATGATCAAAATCAAAATAAAATTATTCGTCACAAGCAAAGCATTAAATCACCCATTAAATCTCTTATCTTAGCTACAGCCCCCAATAAAAAGGTAAATCATTTAGATGAAATTAATAATAGAGAAAAGATCAGACACTTCACGAAGTAAATGCATTTATGTCGGACACATTTGAAAAAATGGAATACATTTTGTGAAATGTTGGCAAGAGACTTACTGACCATTCAAGTACTATTTGCATCATGGATTTTTAAAAAAAGCAATATTATCAATCTTAAAAAATTATGCCTTCAATAACTCTTTGGCAAGAGACACTGATTTATTACAATTATAAGCAGGTGGGTTTAAAAACACATTAACTGTTGCAGAGGAAATGAAAAGAATCTTCTGCAACAAATTTTGAAAAGTATTAAACAATTTTGTTTCAGAATTTATTTATCCTAACAAAGCACAGAAGATGTGTGAATGTTGTCTCAAACATTTTTCTAACAACAAAACACAGAATGTGGAAATTGTCTTGCATATCCTAAAAACAAAATATTGAATGCATAAGTTGTATCACATCAGAATTTTTTTTAAGTGATACAGCTTTCTTTTATTTCCAAAGATAAAAAATTCTTAAAAGCTTGTATCATAGCATTGGTATTGAATTGATCAATCTGGTCCCAATATATTTGTGCTGCATTAATCATTCAGTCCCATTACATTTGCACTGAATTAATCATTCACTATCCCATTATGTTTGTGTAGCATTAATCATTCACTATCTCATTATGTTTGTGTAGCATTAATCATTCACTGTCTCATTATGTTTGTGTTGCATTAATCATTCAATGTCTCATCATGTTTGTGTTGCATTAATCATTCAATGTCTATGTCTCATCATGTTTGTGTAGCATTAATCATTCACTGTCCCATCTTCTCTGTGAAACATGACACTTGCACTGCTGAAGAAGCAAATTCTTCCTACCACGCTTGTTTCCATTGCTGTCCACTTTACTCGCTCACTGCTCATGTTTCTCAATGCCTCTTGGTCTTTTTCATCCAAACTTTTCCTGCCTAATAGATATTTTGAATATATTAACCTACACTGTCCATAACAAAATGATATGAAGACATATGCATGTAATAACCAGCAAACAAAGCTAGAATGCTGTAAACTGTACTTAATAGAGAATAATGTTGTAGGCTCTCAAATATTGCTAGGTAACTTTTTACCTTCAAAACTGTCAACAAAATTTCAGCACAGAACAACATGAAACAATATTCAAAATTTGTTATCTTTCATTTATGCTTCAACAATCTAAAACTTAATAAACTAATGTATTAATGAAGAGAATTAACAGCCGTTACTTTTTATATGTTATATAGTGTTGGATTGTAATAAATTATATTAGTACAACTTTACCATAAATAAATAAATATTATTAATATATACATATTTTAATAAATACTTATTATAATACTGTTTCGGTAATTGACAAAAATGTTGTTCAAACCTTTTGGTTTACGAGTATCAGACAATTTCTGCCACCTCAGCTTCTTTTTTGTCTTAAGAACTTTTACTGAAATGAGGAAGAAAATAATTACATGAAGAAAATATTTAAAAGAATCTGTCCTTCATGCAAACATATGCAGTTCTTTGACAAGTGCAGGCAGACACACATAGACAACTATTGATCTCTATTAAACACAATCACCCAGCCACCCATAGTCCTTGAAACAAATGGCCTTTGATCTCTATTAAACACAATCACCCATCCACCCATAGTCCTTGAAACAAATGGCCTTTGATCTCTATTAAACACAATCACCCATAGTCCTTGAAACAAATGGCCTTTGATCTCTATTAAACACAATCACCCAGAGTCCTCGAAACAAATGGCCTCTGATCTCAGACACAAACATGCCATGACATCCTTCAAAAAACCTCTTAAAATTTTTTTTTTTAAACCTATAATGGCAGTTTACTTTCATGTCTCTGAGATTTTTAAAAAATTCTTTCCTGGTCTACTTTTAAGTGTGGCTTTGATTCTTATGTGTTACATATTTATGTGTTACATATTTATCATGCTGTATGCAACATTTGGGCTTGGCTGGCAAGCATTCGGGCACTGGATGTATGGTGCAATTATATTTATATTTATACATTTATTTTATATATATGTATATATATATATATATTAGAGAGTGTGTGTGCTACAACATGTGTTTATTACTGTGTGCCTCTGTATGTGCTATCAGATATGTTTATTTTGCATCATATGTAACTGAACGTTTATTTAGTATTTTAAGTGCTTAGACCTTTTTTCTTACTTAAGATGAAAAACTTACATAAGTATGCACCAATAGTAAGTTTACATTAGAACAAAGTCACTACTTCAGTGTATAACCATCAGCACCAATAGTAAGTTTACATTAGAACAAAGTCACTGTTTCAGTGTATAACCATCAGTTTCAATAAGCAGTTAATAAAATCTGCTTCACGCATTCAAATATTACAAATAAATAAATAACTTACATTAACACAGGAAAGAAAATAAAAGTGAACTCAAATTAACTGAGAAACTAATGTTTAGACTCAACTTTAGAGGAAGAAAGATCAAATGTGTTGGCACAGTGGAGGGAGAGAAAGGAAAATGAGAAAGAAGATAAAGAACAAGAGAAAGAAGATAGAGAACAGGAAAAAGAAGATAGAGAACAGGAGAAAGAAGATAAAGAACAAGAGAAAGAAGATAGAGAATGGGAGAAAGAAGATAGAGAAAGAGGGAAAGGGAAAAGAGAAAGAGAGAAAAAGAAGTGGCTTTAAAAAAAGACAGGAGGGAGAAGGATGAGAGAGAGAAAAAAAAGAGAAGGTGAAATAGAAAAGATGGAGAGAAAAAGAAGCAGTCAATATGTCCAAAAGTATAATGGAAAAATATAGCAAACATACATACATTCACATATAAAGATTAAATATATCTCTTACATACAAATACATATGAAATTTTGAACTAACGCAGAAGGATGGTTGACTGTAGACAATTTTCTCAGACATAAGTAATATTAATAAATTACATAGAACTAGCATAAGCCTAGTGAGGTTATATATTTTCTTAGATATAATGAACAACTAGCATAAGCCTATTGAGGTTATATATTTTCTTAGATATAATTAATATTAATAAATTACACAGAACTAGCATAAGCCTATTGAGGTTATATATTTTCTTAGATATAATTAATATTAATAAATTACATATAACTAGCATAAGCCTATTGAGGTTATATATTTTCTTAGATATAATAAACAATAATATATACAATAGTATGAAATATCAGCCTTTCTGCATTAGTTCAAAAATTCAAAACAATTTTACTGTCCAGTCATATCTTTTATCTAATACCTTTTGTCTCATGTGAGAAAAAAGTCATCTCAATACATTTTGTCTCACACAGTACTTTAGTTCAGGAAAATGAATGTCCCATCATGTCAATCATTTTTGTCTCACATAGTACTTTAGCAAAAGAAAATGACTGTCCAGTCATCTCAATACCTTTTGTCTCGCGTGGTACCCTTCTGATTCCCCTGCCACCACGGTTTCCTTGGTAACTTTTTATAACAATTGCAGATTCTTCAATTTCCTTCGAATTCTTCTTCTTCTCCATCTTTTTCAACTTTCTGTCTTCACTCGTTGAGGGATTTCTTGGCTCTTGGTGTTCTGACAGTTTCTGTTTCTGCTTCTGTCTTTTCACTGCTTCACCATGGAAACAAAAGAGAATATGATTAGCCTGATCATTAGCAAATTTACATCCAGAAAGACTGATGTAAAGTCTTTGATGTGCATCAAGGCAATACTGTAAAATAAGCCAGGCACTTTGGAAGTATATTAACACCTCTCAGTTGCTATTCTGCTTCTTATGCTGTTGTGATGGTGGTGGTGTTTGCAAAACTGATTTGTCTGGTAGAGTTTTTCTTCTTAGGTGGTAGAGTACATTTGGATGTTTCTTTTTCTGCCATTGTGCATACTTTAGTCTGTTGGTAAGCTTTTTCATTTCACATCAGTTGGGTATCTAGATCTTTTTGTTTGTTCTCTTTCTGCTGTTTTTAGGTAGTGTTTAATCAGTACAGAAAATAGGTGTATTGATTCATGCTCTGGTAAGTTCAATATGGTGTTCATTGTGTTGTCAAAACTTCTGGCCAGTTGGCATTTATGCTCTGCTTGCGACCTTCGAGCTGTATAGACATGCCTGCAGACAGTAAGTCAAGTAAGATAATGCTTGCAACCTTTGAGCTGTATAGACATGCCTACAGACAGTAAGTCAAGTAAGATAATGCTAGCAACCTTCGAGCTGTATAGACATGCCTACAGACAGTAAGTCAAGTAAGATAATGGGGATATGAAACATCCATGCACTGACAATGCCTAAGTCCATTTCAGGGGTAGGTGAGGGAAAGAATGCAGTTTGGAAATATCAGAATGCTTCCAACATAGTCCATAAAGATCATGATGAAATTGAATGTCATGCTGAGACTGAGCATTTGGCATCTAATATGACCCTCTTTGGACCCATCCCTGGATACGGTACTTGTGAAAAATGCCTAAACTTGTTCCATATGAGCAAGTAACACGAGAAAAATATTGTAAAATATGGACCTCTTTGGACCCATCCCTGGATATGGTACTAAACTTGTTCCATATGAGCAAGTAACATGAGAAAAATATTGTAAAATATAGCCCTCCTTGCAACTCAAAGGATGGAGCAAGATAAGTAAGTCAAGTGTAAATTACAAGATAAGTAAGTCAAGTGTAAATTACAAGATAAGTAAGTCAAGTGTAAATTACAAGTTAAGTAAGTCAAGTGTAAATTACAAGTATATGTGCTAGGCATTCTGAGTAAGGCAGAAAAATTCAAAATCATACTCCCAAAGAATAATTTATATTCAGTAATGGAAAAAACATATTTCAGAAATATTTTCATGTTTACCAATATAAACAACCCAACCCTTTGGCAAAATGTTTAAATGAAGTCAAACACAAACACAACTAAAATATACAGTATGTAACACAAACACAACTATAATATACAGTATGTAACACAAACACAACTATAATATACAGTATGTAACACTAACACAACTATAATATACAGTTTGTAACACAAACACAACTATAAAAATATACAGTATGTAACACAAACACAACCATAATATACAGTATGTAACACAAACACAACCGTAATATACAGTTTGTAACACAAACACAACTATAAAAATATACAGTATGTAACACAAACACAACCATAATATACAGTATGTAACACAAACACAACCATAATATACAGTTTGTAACACAAACACAACTATAAAAATATATAGTATGTAACACAAACACAACCATAATATACAGTATGTAACACAAACACAAGTTCAACTATACTAAACATTAAATAAATGATGTCTTCATTAGACAATGAAGCCAGTGTTGATATAGAGGATATAAAGAACATCTGACATGCTTGTTTGTTTCTGTATTACTTAAAGATCATATCACGATGTGTTCTTATACAAATAAAATGCAGGGATGTATAATTATTAAATTCAACATGCTACTCCCAATATGATTCATAATCAACAGCTGGCAATGAACAGTGAACAATTTATGGGACTGACAGAACTGTTCATATTTGTGGAACAGAAAGAATAAACTGTCAAGCAGCAGTCAAATACTTATGGCAACTGACAAAAATGATTCATAAGAAACAAATACCAGCTTATGGTGCAAAATAAGCAAATTAGAATTTGTACACAGTTTTTAAAAACTTTTAAAGCAATATTTTAAAAGTTGAAATGCAGATTAAAATGTGTGTGCAAATTTAATTAACCACTAATGTCATTAACAGCATTTGTGAAGAGCAACAAGCATAAAGTTAGACGAGAAAAATACTGCAACAGGATTCTAAATATTATTTTAAACAGATGCTGGTTGCTTGGGAGTTAGCAATACTGGAGTTTGAGATAAGAGGTGCCTTATGTTTATATAAATATTTTTTAAGACCTCCCAACATGGGAATAATGAATCTCAAGTCAGTTTTGCAAGAACTTTCAAGAGTAAGAAAATCATACCTCTGGAGAGTAGCAATTTGATTCTGAACCATTGTATTAATGTGATGGGGTCGGTGCAGCTGTTAAGCGTTAGTGTCTGACCTAACCACATTAAGATTACAAGACTTAAATATATATATATATCATGCACACAAAAATAATAGGTTTTTTTATCAGGTTTTAAAAATATCTGTACTAAAAAAAAACTGATTTTACATCTAAAGCGGCAGCTGCCATAACTTAGTAGTAAATATCTTTTAATTTCATTATTATTTATTGATTTATTTCAGATTGGCTTTAATTTTTTTCAGGAAGTGTGCAGAAAGGACTGTTGCTGGAGACCACATTTCAAAAAAGGTTTTATAATAATTTGGGGGGTTTTTGAGTTCATTAATTATGAATTTTCATGAAAAGCACTCAAACAGAAAAGATGGCATTGGATCAAAACCTTATAAGATGCTAAGAATTAAGGTAAATTGATAAACAGAAAGTAATACTCACTGGCACCAGCCAAAGGCAGAATTGGAGAAGGACTCATGTCTGAGAGATTGTGTACTGATATCCTTAAATCATTTTTGTCTGCAAAATACAAAATTATTTTGAGAGATTTTGTACTATACTTAAATCATTTTTGTCCACAAAAATTCAAAATCATTTTGAGAGATTTGTAAAAATATCCTTAAATCGTTTTTGTCTGCAAATACAAAATTATTTTAAGGGATTTTGTACTGAAATCCTTAAATCAGCAAAGTACAAGTACATTTAAAGTAAAACATTATTTTGAGAGATTGTGTACTGATATCCTTAAATAACAAGTGAAATGGAATCTAGGTCAAACATGGTTTGTAAACAAGATTTGTCCCATTACTAAAATACACAATCTCCGAGCTCTTGGGGTAAAAGCAAGCAGAAGTAACATCAGTGTGTCAAATGGTCACCAATATAATTTTCTCTGGTACTTCATGTACGTTTGATCCAATTCGTATTGATGACAGTAAATGAGTACTATGTGCCCAATGGAGTATTAAGTAATTTTACAATTAGTAAAACGAATTTCATCAGGCGACCTCAGTAAATTAGTACTGTGTGCCCAATGGAGTATTAAGTAATTTTACAATTAGTAAAACGAATTTCATCAAGCAACCTCAGTAAATTAGTACTGTGTGAAGCTAATGAAGGAGCTCTTTGGAGTCGTTAGTTCTTATGACTGAAAGGAAACGAGTAAACTATAAATAGGCTGGAATTATGCAGGTGTTGGGCACAGGGAAGGTAAGACAGGATACAGGCATGAACTCATACTCCTGTTTGCAGTATACACTGCAAGCGCACGGAGGCTGTTTGGATTCTCACCCAATAAGCACTGTATGTACAAAATGAAAAAATTTACTTACTACAATGGGATAAATTAGTCCACAATAATGTGGAAAGATCTTTGGTGTCTGACCTTTTAAAAATGTAACTTTGTTACCCTTGAGATTTGTACTCTGGTGTCTATTAGCAACAATGTTCTTTGAAAAAGAATGTAACTTTGTTACCCTTGAGATTTGTACTCTGGTGTCTATTAGCAACAATGTTCTTTTAAAAAAAATGAAAATGTAACTTTGTTACCCTTGAGATTTGTACTCTGGTGTCTATTAGCAACAATGTTCTTTTTAAAAAAATGAAAATGTAACCTTGTTATCCTTGAGATTTGTACTCTGGTGTCTATTAGCAACAATTGTCTTTTAAAAAGAATGTAGCCTTGTTGCCCTTAAATCTATTTTGGTGTCTATAGCAACAATGTTTTTTTCTAAATGCAGTCTTATTGCCCTTGAGTCATACACTTCACAATATGTGCTTATCAATACTGTGAAGAAGTGAGAGAAAGCCTTAAGTAAACTTTGACATAATTTTGAAAATTCAATAAAGATATTTTGTATATATATATATATATATATTGTACATATTTCCTTCTAAGACATATGAGATTGCTATTTTCACAAAGATATAGGGCCTAAATATAAAAAAGGGGGATAATGGGGACAAAAAATAAATAAGAGGGTGGAGGGGACTAAATATAAATTAAGATGAGGAGGGGGGTACAAAATATAAATAAAATTCTGCCATTTACCATTTGAGTCCACTTTTAGTAGTAACAGACAGCAACTTTTACTAGAATCTACAAAACACATTCTGATTACGATTACAGTCAAAATAATGTTGTCCTAAAGATTAGTAATGCTGATCAAGACAAGTAATTCTGTCCCATGGATTAGTAATGATGTATGAATCTTAATATTAATAATGCTGTTTGAATCTTAATACAGTATGAATCTTAATATTAATAATGCTGTTTGAATCTTAATACAGTATGAATCTTAATATTAATAATGTTGTGTGAATCTTAATAATGCTGTATGAATATTAATACTAATAATACTGTATGAATTCTAATATTATTAACTCTGTATGACTTCTAATATTAATCACAGTTACTTGTACAAAAGAAAACAAAGATAATATACCCTTTAGTCCGGATACAGTGCTTGCAAACCAGTTTCGGGATAAATGTCTGTGGACAGAAGGAAAAAAAGAGATGTAAATGAAATGATTGCTTCTTATGATTTCTGTAATACAAAGACCCTCAATGAATGAAAAAGAACTCCTTTAGTTCAATGAAATCAAATTTCCAACGAATGAAAAAAAACTCCTTTAGTTCAATGAAATCAAATTTCCAATGAATGAAAAAGAATTCCGTTAGTTCAATGAAATCAAATTTCCAATGAATGAAAAAGAAGTCCTTCAGTTCAATGAAATCAAATTTCCAATGAATGAAAAAGAACTCCTTTAGTTCAATGAAATCAAATTTCCAATGAATGAAAAAGAACTCCTTTAGTTCAATGAAATAAATTTCCAATGAATGAAAAAGAACTCCTTTAGGTCAATGAAATCAAATTTCCAATGAATGAAAAAGAACTCCTTTAGTTCCAAATTTCCATAAAATGGAATTCAACTAGGCTTCTCCTTCACTGCCACTTTTTCTCTGCTGTACACATTTTACTTTATTTTAACTATTAAATGCAATAAGATCACAGTTAACAATGAAACAAATTTATAAATTTTAGAATATTTATTGGAAATGTCAACTTTGAGTATATTTTACTGAGAGTAAAAGAAACAACACATCACTAATATTTAAAAGAGTTTGCATTATTTGGATATGTTCAACCTAATATATTATTGCTCTTTTCACATACTACATTCAGTAAAATGTGCTGTCTGCAATTTTAATTTAATGTAAATACTCTCAGGCAACGTGGAAAAATTGTGATGAAAAAACTCAACAGCTGATTAAATTAAATTTTTTAAAAGCATGCAAAAACGTCAAAGGAATAATTTTTAAGATACACCAAAATTTTAATAAAAATAAATAAAATTAAAATTTAAAGATGAAAGAAAATAATTTCAGAAGAATTAAAAAATAAAGTGATGCACAAAATCACATAAATTATGGGGAAAAATATAAAAAGTATAGTAAATGACACACAGACAACACTAAGATACTGAAAAAAATCAACCCAATGGCACAATAAAGTAAATATTACATCAAAAGATAAAAGTTATTTTTTTAAATAGTAATATCTTCTAGCCACACCCCTGCTCTCCACTCCCTCCCTTGTCCACCCACCCGGCAATAAAAATCTTTCACACACAAAAATTCACATCAGAAGTTACACTTTAAAAGAAACAGTCTCAACAATCTCCCCCAAATATCTTAGAAATAAAAATAAATAAGTTATAAAAATTGCTGAAGATATAATTTCCTCCATTTCCACCAGAAATTTTTTATTTTTAAGAGATTAAAAAATTAAAAATAACAGATTTACAAAATATATCAGAATAAATGTCACACTAAAAATGAAATTATGTCATCACATATTACTGTTTACATTTTAAACTCGGTGAAATGGTAATTTGTATTTAAAGAAGAATTTCAGGTGGAAAACTGTGACAGCTCGCTATTAATCAGGCTGCAATACAGAAACATTATTACCATATTAATCATGGCAACAATGTATTCTTTCAAAGCACCAGCAAGAGTTTCTTAATAACAATTCAAAACTCACATGTACATTGTGGAGTCCATCCCAGCAGCACCACGCTGATCACCTGGTAGCCAGTGTTCTTCTTGAACATTATCCAGGTAATGACAGATTGTGCTACTGCTAGCAGCCATCTCAGGCTTTGCAGGCATTTTCTCTTCAACTGAGTGAGAGAAAATAAAATTAACTGGTTGGTCATTTTGACAAAAAATATAGAAATTAAGATACATGAAATTACAAAAGAAAGAGATAACTGGAAAATGTCAACTAATACAAAAACAATACCAACTAATACAAAAAAAAACAATGTCAAATAATAGAAAACAATGTCAATATCAACTAATACAAAAACAATGTCGACTGATAGAAAAATGTCAATATCAACTAAAAAAAAACAATGTCAACTAATACAAAATCAATGTCAACTAATAGAAAACAATGTCAACACCAACTAATACAAAAACAATGTCAACTAAATAAACAATATCAACTAAAAGAAACAATGTTAACCAATAATAAACAATGTCAACTAATAGAAACAATGTAAACTAATAATAAACAATGTCAACTAATAGAAAACAATGTCAATTAAAAGTAATAGTAGGTAAGACCACTCAAATTTTGAAGTCTGGCCAAATAAGCTGATATTTGCAGGTTATGTTATGTACCTCAAAGTAAGTTTGCATACAAAATTTTGGAGCTCTAGCTTTAATAGAAAAAAAGTTATGACAGTTCAAAGTTTGATGTAAATTGCAGAAAAACTCAGATTTCACAAAACCCCCTTTTGAAATGACCACAAAACAAAAACTATGAAACATACACAGTTCATCTTTGCTATGTCAACTCTCTGTAACACAATTATACTGCTGATTTTTTTTTAAGGATCACAGATGCATAGAAAATGAAATACAGTCTTCTCAAAATAGCATTTTGTTCAAAATTTCAAACGGCAAGTGGTTAAAAACAGAATGTCTCTTTTGGAGTCTTGTAAAACAAAAACTACTTCATATACATCATCCAGATTTGGTATACTTGCTCTTTGGAGTACAGACATTTCCAGGGTGAAGTTTTAGACAATCTTGTTTAATAGATTTAGAAATAATAAATATAACATATGAAAAATATAGCTTTTTGCAATACATTCGCAAATAATGCTCACTTGTTGAAGAGAAAAATAGGTCAAACGAAACAGTTATTATTATAATACAGTGTTTCTAATTTCTATAACTGACAGCATGATCATTCTAACCTAAATAAAGTCATAAATTATATTTTGCATACTTATGTGCATGTATTTAGCAATAACTGAATAAGTTGAATAATGCTCACCATATGTCATAACATGAACTATCCATTTGTGTACCTATATCAGCCCTGTAAATCCTGTTCAGTCAATTTCTTTGCTTGTTATGAACTGCATTGCCAATAACTAGTTAGTTGATTTATTTAATTTTAATGTCTTTTCACTTGTGGATATTAGACACATTCACACATATGCATAAATATACTTTGATACACCCATATTCGCGTATCGGAAGAAAAAATATAAACTTATGAACAGATGCTGCTTTGATTTTAATTCTATTATTAACAAAGTATTAAGAACAGCACATTAATTTTAAAAACAGTTCAAAGCTAGCAAAACTGATACTCTTTTTAGTTTAATAAAATACTTTTACATTGTTACAATGCTAGTTCAATAGTTGTTACTATTTGCAGTTACTATTTGACAAAGTTGTATAATTCATTAATTGTCCATTATTTATTAACAATGTATTAAGAACAGCACAATTTTAAAAACAGTTCAAAGCTAGCAAAACTGATAGTGATACTCTTTTAGTTTAATAAAATACTTTTACATTGTTACAATGTTCAATAGTTGTTACTATTTGCAGTTTATTTTTTAGTTCCCTTCAACAGCAATTGTAATTATTAGTATCTTTATTTTTAATAGGTGTCTATTTGTTTCATAATATAAGACATTAACATTCTAAAAATATCTTGAAAATTGAAAGCTAAAGTCTTTCATAATTTTACTTATTATATTTCTACTATATTAGTGTATACTGTATGTCTGTAGTGTGTGTAGCATGTTACTCATCCTTGTCTTGATCTCAATTTTTACCATACATCGATTCACTCACTCACTGACACATACACTTATTACTATATTAGTATATATCTTTACCTTGAACGGTCACTCAATAACAAATTCTCATTCATCATTTACTAGATTGTTTCTTAAAACCCGAATTATAATAAAATAATGAAAAGTACTGGTCAGCTACAGACAGTAACACAGACAAAAATCCGCCAGCATTAAAAGTTGTCGTTCTTTATTTTGGATTGGTGCTTTGTAAAATTAATTTAAAATATCGCCGATTAATTAAAATATTTTCTAAAAAAATAAATCTCATCATGAATCATCATTTAATCATTTGCAGCCAGTATTTTTTGTATAGGACTGCTTTTAATATAAGCAGTTTGTCCTAACAAATCATCACCCTCTTGCAACCGTACTTTAAATGGCCGATGTTTAGCTAACCTCGTTAATGATCAAAATAAAACTTTCTAACAAATCGTAACTTAAAAATAATAAATAATCGTTTTACAGTAGCAATATTTCGATGAAATTTAATAGTTTTTGTTAAAATTTACGCAAAATGTTGTCTGGTTGATCCATTTTAATACACGTGTGGTCCAAGATGGCGATCTCTCGTCAACTTCGGCATGGGCGCGAATAAAACTATTAGGGTTACCCGCGTTCATTGCCATTCGCACTTCCGTTATAGACACCTCCGTTTCGTGTTATATACCATTTTAAAGGGCAAAAGATGACCTTTTCAACAGTATAAAGTAGGCGAACAGATGAGAATGGGTTTCGAAGTTATAATGCGTCAAACACAACACATAATTTGGATTATCATTTTCTACAGTAAAAATTTTGAAAAATTAAATCAACCGATGCTTATGTTAAAGGTCATTATCTTAGCTTTCCGTTGATATAAGATTTATTTTTATTGGTTGAATCCTAAAAGAGCGATAGCGCGTTATGTGAGCATACCCAAAAACGATGTCGGAGGTAAGCCATTTTCAAATCTCGCCACGGGTACTTTAGTACGCTTTACCGACTGTGAGTTTATCGATCAAAACGTAATAAATACGTCATTCAAATGTACAAACAAAACTTATATTTAACGTTGGAAGATTCCTTTATTTGTTAAAACAATTTCCAACCATTTCTTTCTTTTAATTACCGAGATATACAGTTTTGAAAAAGAGTGAATTCAGTCAAAAAGTGACGTTGTCTCCAGTCTCCATATAGCGAGTGGTCTTACCTAGTAATAGAAAACAATGTCAATTAAAAGTAATAGAAAACAATGTCAACTAAAAGAAACAATGTTAACTAATAGAAAACAATGTCAACTAAATAAACAATGTCAACTAAAAGAAACAATGTTAACTAATAGAAAACAATGTCAACTTGTCAACTAATACTAAAACTGTCAGATAATAGAAAACAAAGTCATGATGAAATATATTATGTCTTATTTTTATGAAGTACTCTTTATGGTCATATGAAAGTATTTACATGTATAATGTCTTATTTTTATGAAGTACTTTTTATAGTCATAAATTAACAAATTTTCATCATTATCAACAAACGTTCAGTATGTAAATATTCTCAGTCTTATGGTCAACATTACCTGTTATGTATAAAATTTCCTATGCTTTCTGTAAATATCATCATGGCCTGTAAACATCCTAACTGCTAACCATAAATATCCCAATAATAGACATCTTTAAAAAAATTAACTTTTATCATTAATATGGGGAATAATGAATGTGTCTCGATTTAGCAAATCAAATTACCTGTATGATTATTAAGGTCAGTGCCCAATGCCACAGTCTGAAGTGTGGACCAGTAACTCTCGACACAGTCCATTGTGTCAAAGGTGAATGATACTTGTTGAAAAGAGCTTAAACCTTCAGGTAAATGTGTGTACATGTAGCCAGCTGTGCTGGGTTGGGTGTCCAAAATATTGCCACATTTGTGAACATAAACAAATTGCTGTAAAAGAGTAACATTAAGGATCATATCTGTCACCTTCAAATTAAAGTTTAGTGGCAAATCAAATTTTAGTTGGTGTGGGGATTTAAACTAAATGTATTCTTATGTTTTAATCTTCTTGTCTGTTTGGAGGTTCTGTAACCATTATTCAATGAATCTTTATGTGTATACTGAATATGATAAAAAATTTAAAGTATTCTCTACTAATGTGATTATCGTTATTCTTAATCAATTCTACATATAACATAAAATCACTCTAGATAAACACTAGATAGCCATATAGCAATGAAAACTCAAAAATATTTGCACAAGCAAGATTTATATGCATAATTCGTAGAACAAAATCAAGAATAAAATTAAATGAATTTAATTCAGTTGTCATTAAAAAAATGGACATTAGAGGAACCTTTGACTTGTCATTATAATGTTCCGGTCCGTAGGAAATAAGCCCCATCATGCACAGAACATCACAGGCAGCCATGAAACTCATGAGAAATCGCCTGTTGGCAAACAGCTGGCCTATGACAGATGCTGGCAAAGAGAGGAGCGGGTAGTGATGCAGTTTGCTGTCAATCAGAATTTTCTCAAAGCCATCAATCTGAAGGGGAAAAATAACAATTTTAAGTAAACTTAAGTAAAGTTGTAACCTACCTGACTATGTACCCTGAGTATGTACCCTGACAATATTTACTGCAAGTGAATAATTCAAAGAAAGATAAAATCTCTTGTTTATCATTTCAGCTCAAAGTATTTCTTGAAGCTAACAAACATCAATAGGACAGACATAAAAGAAACTAAAAAAATTATGTTAGTATCATCTGCAGTGTTTCTGTAAATCTAAATCAAAAGAGTAGCTTTCATTTTATTTCTCTTAAAAATTACAAAAGATAAAATTGAACTCCAGACTTTTTAATTCCAATATGATCAACACACCTGTTTACATTTACAAGAGTTAAAATTAATCCAATCTTTTTTTTAAATCCAATGTAATCAACATTAAAAGTAGATTTCAAAAGAAATTATCTTAACTGACACAAAAATTTAATAAATATCCATTATTATATCAATTCAGGAAATCTAGTATTAGTTATTTCCCTTATTGATCAATTTAGTTTTAACATATTTCCGCAAAAAATCTATTGTTTTTTTATGGAGAACTTTGTCACCTTTTGTGGTAAAAGATATTAAAATTTTAAAATATCACTTTAATAAGATATTGTTATAACAGAAAACCAAGTCCACCTGTGATGTGATGTTTATGATCTGGACAAAAATTGAGATGGGGATTATCTGAAATATATCTCCTGTCAGAAAAATCCCATCGTTCCTGCCAATCATCAGTTTTACATCTAAAGAAAAAGAGAATTTTTGTTTTTACAAAAACAAACTTCAATATTCATAATATTATAGTGATAATCTTACAAATGTAAGAAGAAATAACACCTGTTGTATAGGTATATACTATTATTGAAAACAACATAATTTATGAAGTCATCACTTTGTATTTATGGTATCAAGTAAATATAACGTGAACAATGATGTTATCAATTACCTTTAGTTATTAGGTATCACGTAAATATAATGTGAACAATGATGTTATCAATTACCTTTAGTTATTAGATATTAAGTAAATATAATGTGAACAATGATGTTATCAATTACCTTTAGTTATCAGATATCAAGTAAATATAACATGAACAATGATGTTATCAATTACCTTTGATATTTGATATCAAGTAAATATAATGTAAACATTGATGATATCAATTACCTATGATATTAGATATCAAGTAAATATAATGTAAACAATGATTATATCAATTACCTATGATATCTGATATCAAGTAAATATAATGTGAACAATGATGTTATCAATTACCTATGATATTTGATATCAAGTAAACAATGATGGTATCAATTACATATGATATTAGATATCATGTAAATATAATGTGAACAAAGATGTTATCAGTTATCATCATTTATGAAATAAATATAGTATAACCAAAAATTGTATTGATTATCTTTATTTGTGATATAAAGAAATATAATGTGAAAGATGATGTTATCAAATACCTTATGCTATAAATATGATATGGACCGATACTTTTATTGATTACCTTTACTTATGATACAAATATAATGTGAACAATGAAATATAACTTTTAAAAAGACAGTGTTTTAGATCTAAAATCATACACAAAAATATTTTTACCTTCCTCATATAAAATATCAAAGTTTGGCAATAAATGCTGTCATGGATGGTAACACTGATAAATGATGTGTGAAATTAAACTTTATAAGAAAATAAAAAGAAATTTCTAAGAGATACAGATGAAGCTTCAGAGAGTTTATAAATATAAAGTTTATAAGTCTATTCCCTTAAGATGACTTTAAATCTATCTCCTAAAATTTACCTATAAAAAATTCACAATTAGGTTTATCTGTAAATCTATCTACTCTTCTTTATAATAATAAAATAATTTATTTAAATAATAAGAAAGAAGCAACCTCATGAAATATTAAGGCAATCTGCAAGCATTCTGAAGTTTGTTTGCTGCAATTTTAGTTATTTATATTAATTAATTGTGTAGTTAATACTGATTCATCTTAATACCTTGTACAAGAAGCCTGGTTAAAAAAGACCTACCATCATGTTTTTTTAAAATTAATTAATTGTGTAGTTAATACTGATTCATCTTAATACCTTGTACAAAAAGCCTGGTTAAAAAAGACCTACCATCATGTTTTTTTAAAATTAATTAATTGTGTAGTTAATACTGATTCATCTTAATACCTTGTACAAAAAGCCTGGTTAAAAAAGACCTACCATCATGTTTTTTTAAAATTAATTAATTGTGTAGTTAATACTGATTCATCTTAATACCTTGTACAAAAAGCCTGGTTAAAAAAGACCTACCATCATGTTTTTTTAAAATTAATTAATTGTGTAGTTAATACTGATTCATCTTAATACCTTGTACAAGAAGCCTGGTTAAAAAAGACCTACCATCATGTTTTTTTAAAGGAGCTAGATATCGGCGCCAGTCCTTTGTGTCCAGGTAGACAGGTGGTTCCTTTGTTTCATGTGAGATCCAGTTTTCTATATCAGCACTTGTCCTACTAATCTCTTCCTTCTGCTAATTTAAATATGAATGTAAGTTAGTAATCTAACATAACACAAGATCAAAAATAAATATTTCTGAGACTAATTTCAGACACACTTTAACATATAAGACCTAGAATTTAATTTTGTAAGACATTATATCTGAAGGGCTTTGAATATCCTAGACATATCTGAATATACTCTGGCTGATATGCAACTCATGCAAAAGAGTGCCTTGACCAGAAGAGAGCGGCCTGAGTGCCTCTCTATCCAACTTTCTGAAGGCTGTAAGTATTACCAAGAACTATCTTGATCAGCAAAGTGAAGCCAGTGTGTCTCTCTAACTAACTATCTTGATCAGCAAAGTGAAGCCAGTGTGTCTCTCTAACTATCTTGATCAGCAAAGTGAAGCCAGTGTGTCTCTCTAACTATCTTGATCAGCAAGGTAAAGCCAGTGTGTCTCTCTAACTATCTTGATCAGCAAAGTGAAGCCAGTGTGTCTCTCTATCTAACTATCTTGATCAGCAAAGTGAAACCAATGTGTCTCTCTATCTTGATCAGCAAAGTGAAACCAGTGTGTCTCTCTAACTAACAATCTTGATCAGCAAAGTAAAGCCAGTGTGTCTCTCTAACTAACTATCTTGATCAGCAAAGTAAAGCCAGTGTGTCTCTAACTATCTTGATCAGCAAAGTGAAGCCAGTGTGTCTCTCTAACTATCTGAAGGCTATAAGTATTGCCAAGAATTATCTTAATCAGTGGAAGTGCAGCCAGAGTGTCTCTATCCAACTATATGAAAGATGTAAGTATAGCCCAGATCAGTCTTACTCAGAGGAATGCAACATTAATTTCTAACTATCCACCTCAGAAGACTAAAAGCACCCAAAAAATAACTGTCTTAAGCAAAGAAGTGTGGCTTGAATGCACAAGATTGTAATATTTTTTACATCTTTTGCTTTGAAACCTCCTGAAGTCCTAATGCAACTGTTTTTAACATCAGTTGCCATCTATTCTGATAAGTGTTTCATGTCTACAACCTATTCATTTCAATGTGTATGTCATTGTACTATTAACTGTAGTGACTGTGTGAAGGCTATTTGGCTAAATAATGATTTACTTTTTAATGTTTTGTATGCCTATAAAATATCATGAATGATTATAAAAAGTACTAGCTTCTTTATCTAATGCTTCATAGCCATGGTTTTATTCTCTGCCTTAGGTAAAGTTTACAACTAGACCAATTGTCAGCTGAACAATATACAGTACCAGCACTCACAGTCAAATTATTCTCTGCCTTAGGTAAAGTTTACAACTAGACCAATTGTCAGCTGAACAATATACAGTACTGGCTCTCACAGTCAAATTATTCTCTGCCTTAGGTAAAGTTTACAACTAGACCAATTGTCAGCTGAACAATATACAGTACCAGCACTCACAGTCAAATTATTTATCTCCTCTGAAAAACCTTAGATACCATATACAACTAGATCAATAGTTAGCTGAATAATATGCAATACCAGCCACCATATCTAGAAAATCTAAGATTGTTGTGGATTTCCAGATGAAGTGGGTTTCTGGTTGTACTTCTAACCAGTATCTAATACTTGTATTAAACAGTGCTCTCTTCAAAAAAACTCAATGTATATTTAAATGTTGGCTGTTCTAATTTCAATCAATGAGGCTACTAATCTCTGATATACAAATGAATGATGTCATTTCCTACTTTAGAAATACATGGAAGGTCATTAGTCACAAAGGGGAAAAAAAAAATAATTTGTGATGAAAAAATGAAGGGCATAGGAATGATATGAAAATTATATGAACTTTTTTTACATAATTTTTAAAATGTTTTATAAATTTTATTATGAAAAATTTTTTGTCTGATCACATTTAAAGAGAATTACTCCCTAAAAGGGACACATTACCCAATGAGGCTTCATTTATTTTTCTCTTCTAGGAGCTTGTGTGGGCCCCATTGCACTTGGCATCTATGAATGTAAGAATTCCTATGATTTGAATATCTCAATAGCACTCAGTGAGAACATATATTTTTTCTTACAGTTTGAATATTTCAATAGTACTGAGTGAGAACAATTATTTTTTCCTACAGTTTGAATATCTCAATACTACTCAGTGAGAACATATCTTTTTCTACAGTTTGAATATCCCAATAGTACTCAGTGAGAACATATTTTTCCTTGTTTAAATATCTCAAAAGCATTTAGTGAGAAGACTTTTTCCTACAGTTTGAATATCTCAAAAGTATTTAGTGAGAAGATTTTTTTCTACAGTTTGTAACAAAAACAGGAACCATTTTTCAGTTAAAAACGACTTTGTATTACAAATAATTACAAAATAATAAATACATTCATGCAACTATCTATTGCATCTCTCACATCAATTCTGAATATATAGAATATAAACACATGATATTTCAATGCTTCATTTTAAAAAACACATTTCAAATGAACCCACCCTTCTTGGCACACTTTCCCAGAGAATGAGTCGTATATAAAGATTCCTTTCAATCACTTATTTCATTTTCTCTAGTTGTTTATTTGTAATATTTGGTGTTGAGAACTGTAGTATGATAGAGTATAATTCAGCAACAAACTGATCAAATTTCACCAAGAAATTTGCCACTGCTCTTTGGCAATATTTACCTTTTCCTGTTTGATCATTGTGTCTTGCTTTTCCTCTGCAGTATCAGTGGATACTGGTCCAACCTGCTGCTCCAAACCTAATCCATATTGCCTCTCATCCGTCACTGTGGATGATGTGTCTGGTGTAATGCCTTGGTAACCATAAATAAGATACCAAAGGAATTTGTGTAGTAACCGAGCTCGCTGCATTTTTGGCAAAATCCCATATGGATGCTGCAAATGAAAATAAAGTTAATTCTAATTTGAGAGTAGGTTGAAAATAAAAATTAATACCATAGAGTAGGCTAAAGATATAAAATTAATTCCATTTTGAGCATATGCTGAACATATAAAATTAATTCCATTTTAAGAGTAGGTTGAAGATATAAAATTAATTCCCATTTTAAGAGTAGGCTGAAGATATAAAATTAATTCCATTTAATAAGTAAGCTGAAGATATAAAATTAATTCCATTTTGAGAGTAAGTTGAAGATATAAAATTAATTCCATTTTGAGTGTAAGCTGAAGATGTAAAATTAATTCTATTTTGAGAGTAGAATGAAGATATATAAAATTAATTCCATTATGAGAGTAGACTGAGAATATAAAATTAATTCATTTATGAGAGTAGGCTGACAATATCCATTTAATTGTAACCTGTGATTACACTGCACAGAGGAATACAAATTCACAACATTCTGCATTTAAATTAAATTAACACTTTGTTTACGTGCTGACCCCTTACAAGAATAAAATGTTACATTTTACAATTCATTGAGTTTTCGTACATTTCAGAAACTAATAAAAACATCAACTTTATGAAGTTGTAAACTTAAAAAAATGACAACTTAATGAAGCTGTGATTTTGCCTATACAGAAATAAGAAGTTTTGTATACAAAGTTCTAATCCACAGCCTTTTGCATAACTGAAATAAGAAAACTGTTATGTCAACATCATTGATTTCTCCAATGACTAAGTCATTCACAACTAAGTGAAATTATATGACTCACCCCCTTGCAAAGTTTTGCTTTAATTTTTGATGTTTTCCTCCACAGAGTGTTCCACTCACTGAAACTCTCATAGACAGACTTTGGCAAGTTATCCACCTGTGCCTAAAACAAAAACATTGTAATCTGTAGACAAGTTATCCACTTGTGCCTAGAACAAAAACATTGTAATCTGTAGACAATCTACCTATCTACTTATCTCACACATAAATACATTACTAATGCAAACATATACAAATGCTAATGTAAATTACAGTACAAATGCAATACTAATAATAAATATACTGAAATACAATACCAATACACATTCAAAACAAAAATTATGTCACAAATAAAATACATATAAATATGTATACTAAAATATACACAACTATGTTGTAATAATAAAAATAATAATGATATTGAGAATTAATGCAGCACCAAACCTTGGTCAACTCTAGACACTTGACAAAAATAATAGTTTTTTAAATTTTTTTATTGAAGTTTTACTACAAACAAATAATACAACAGCATAAAATACAATTAGCTTATTAATTATGGACACTTCATCAAAAAATATTATACAGCTAATACTGAAAAGCTATTAAAATACAAATACAATATAAATACAAAATAACTATAATATAAATGTAATAAAAACATAATAAATATCGTTAAAAAACATTGCTAACATATAACAAATAAAATATAACACTGATGTAAAAACAAAACAAACACAATACAATAACAGTATATATACAAACTGTACACAATCAATACATAATTAATACCTGTGGAAACCCAAAATTTGTTCCTTGAAAGTACCGAATAATGACTTGTATGAGTGCCTGCTCAACCAGAGGGTCGTCTTTCGTGATACCATTAGCACACGCAAGTACACACTGAAACAGAAAAAATGGATATAAAATGTACAAAAGAACATCTCTCTTGGCACTCTAGATTTAGGGCATTTAAATACATATTTGATGGAATGTGGCAAAGTACAATGAGAATTCAGCAGATCTTTAGTCCTTTCAATGATTTTTTTTTTTTAAATGCAATTTGAAGTACAGTCGAGTCCACTTATTTCGGCATCGGTTAACTTGCCAACCCTAGTAAGTCGACATTTTTGAAGTGGAACCGCCAAATTCCCTCTTTGTCTTAGCATTTTCTCATCGGTTACGTCGATTCTTTTATGTTGCCGAACCCTAGTATCTCGGGCACAAAAGAGTGCCAAAATCGCCACTTAAGTTGGTTATCTCGACACTACTGCTGACTAATCACTAACAATAAATGACCATGTCTTGTTAAAAACTGCAGCTTAAACTTAAGAAGGGCATTGTTTTCTTAATTGGGCGCGGTGTTTGCCACGGGCAAAATAGGCTCACTGTTTGTTGCCCTTCAACTGGTTCAGAACTTAGGTTAGCCCACTTTTGAAGTAACCGCTTGTCCGCTTGTAGGATATTTTCAGAGGCGGCTTCGGCCCCCTCCCCCCCCCCCACTTACGGAGAGCTGTTGAGGGTGTGCGCCTAATAGGTGCGATCTGTTTTACCCCCTTCCTCCTGCCCTCCACCTTAGACGCACCGGGAGGCAAGAAGCAAATCAAGACGAGAACATCATGAAGATGAAAGGTCTATTGCGGCTTTTGATGTGTGTGAGTGAAACACACACACACACACACACATACAAAATGACTCGCAAATTTAATTTTGACATTGGTTAGCTTTTATAAAAACGAACTACATGTACACTGTACACCCCACAGATTTTTTGTGATTTTGTGAACGATCTTTTTGTTTGCAATGTTGGAGAATATAATTTAGGTTTGTACATTTTTATTGTATACATGTTCTGGTAAATCTCTGCTGTTAGTTGGTGCACATAAGCCTTTTCTTGTTAGCAAACAATGTACATGTACATTTTAAAACAAGCCGATCGCGTCATCAAACAAATCGCGGCAACGCTGTTCTGTTAAATAATCAAAAACATGTGCATGTATATTCTCATTTATTAACGCACATCATGTACATAAAGAAATTTCAAGCACGTTATATGTAATATTGAAGCATTTGTTTTCAAGTAGAATGTTAAAGGCAAAAAGCAACAAAGCAGTTTAGACTTTGTAAAGAAACCATATTAACCGCGTGTACATAAACCTTTTGTTGTTAGCAAACACGTACATGTATGTACATTTTTATAGCATGCCGATCGCGTCATCAAACAAATTGCGGCAACGCTGTTGTGTAAAAAATCACCAAACACGCGCATGTACATTGTACATTCTCATTCATTAACGCACATCATGTACATAAAGAAATTTCAAGCACGTTATATGTAATATTGAAGCATTTGTTTTCAAGTAGAATGTTAAAGGCAAAAAGCAACAAAGCAGTTTAGACTTTGTACAGAAACCATATTTACCGCGTGTACATAAACCTTTTGTTGTTAGCAAACACGTACATGTATGTACATTTTTATAGCATGCCGATCGCGTCATCAAACAAATTGCGGCAACGCTGTTGTGTAAAAAATCACCAAACTCGTGCATGTACATTCTCATTCATTAATGCACATCACGTACATAAAGAAATGTCAAGCGCATGTTATAGGACTGTAATATATTGCCGCCATATTGGTTTTCTGTAATCTCGATCTTTAGTTATCTCGACACTTTTTGGCAAACCCCTAGGCCCTCGACATATCCGGACTTGACTGTATTTTAAGTTGGGAGATTTTAAGGGGTTTGTTTGATTTGTTGCTGTAATTTTAGTGCCTATGCAAGAAATTAAAACAGTAATATCTCAACACAAAGACCTATATAGTGTTTTAAGTTATTTTCAAGGTTTTTTGGGACAGACTCATGTTATATTGTTATTTTAATAACTGTTTAAAAAAGAGACTTTAGTAAAACTTTATTTGTAAAAGATTTAAATTTTTTGTGGGGAAGGGGCTTATAATTTTAAGTAACTTTTTTCAATGTGGCATTAAGAATATATATATATATTAAAAGTGACAGTTTTTTAAAAGTATTTTCTCTAAATCTGAAATTAACATATTCAGAGAGAGAGAGAGAGAGAGAGAGAGAGAGAGAGAGAGAGAGAAAGTGGGTAAAACAATCAAATAAAATACTCATATAAAAGATCTGTTTAATGACACACTGTGCACTAATATGGGGCACCTAATTTAGAATGCATTTGAATAAATTACAGTGGAACCCAGCAATTATGCGAATTTGAAATAATTCAGTCGTGGCATGGCTCCTGAAATTTCGTATATTCACTCGCCTGTGAAATTTTTTCAAAGTACGTGAAAAAGAGTATAAAAAAAATATTTAACTTTATTTGGGGGATGAGATCACATATGAATTTGAATATACATGTTTATGTAATATAATCGTGGCGCAGATCCTGAAATTTGAAATTCATAAATTCATATACATATATGTGTATTTTTCTCATAGCATGAAAAAATATTTTTATAGTACGAGAAATAAAAATGTTTATTATCATTTTGGGAAGAGTTCACATATGACTTTTAATATTATACGATTCAAAATTTAAAAACTTCACCAGGTTCTTGAAGTGTTATGTTGAAATAAACATTATTGGAAATGTTACTTATTACTGATCCGTGAGTAAAGCCAAGAAATCATCTGTGTGATTATATTCAATTAATTCTGGATACAATCATCTTTGTGATTATATTCAATTAGTTCTGTATACAATCGTCTTTGTGATTATATTCAATTAATTCTGTATACAATCGTCTTTGTGATTATATTCAATTAATTCTGTATACAATCGTCTTTGTGATTATATTCAATTCATTCTGTATACAATCGCTGACATGTGCTTCTTCTTTAAATGCATACACAGCCAAGCAGCAGACAAAGTGGTGGTTGATAAAAGATTCTCACAATTTAATAAACATCAAAGAACTGCATACAGAGCCAGGCAGCAGACAAAGCGGTGGTTGATAAAAGATTCTCACAATTTAATAAACATCAAAGAACTGCATACAGAGCCAGGCAGCAGACAAAGCGGTGGTTGATAAAAGATTCTCACAATTTAATAAACATCAAAGAACTGCATACAGAGCCAGGCAGCAGACAAAGCGGTGGTTGATAAAAGATTCTCACAATTTAATAAACATCAAAGAACTGCATACAGAGCCAGGCAGCAGACAAAGCGGTGGTTGATAAAAGATTCTCACAATTTAATAAACATCAAAGAACTGCATACAGAGCCAGGCAGCAGACAAAGCGGTGGTTGATAAAAGATTCTCACAATTTAATAAACATCAAAGAACTAATGCAAACATGTTGGCTGGGCTTGTCAGTGTTGTTAGATGCAATCGGTTGAAAGTACATGTATTGTAAAACCCCACATTAACGCAACCCCGCTATTAATGCGATCTGATTTTATGGACCCCAATTATCGCATTATAGCGAGGTTTCACTGTACTTGCCAATCTATATTAATTTAACTGGAAATTGTCTTTTATAACAAATTCAAAGATTAAACTTTCAAATCATTTACTCAGAATGGCATTTTTATTTCCAAATGGATGTGGTGGTTGAGAGTTAGAAATGTCTCTTTCCTTCCAGCTATATGAAAACATGGATGATTCTTGATTGCAAAAATATAAAATAATTTTATTTTTATTTTATTTTAAAATACATGGATGACTATCGATCTAAACTGCAGCTCAGAAAGGAAAAGTGTTGTGCCACCTCTATAATGACATATTACATATAATCAAGATAGAAAAGATAAGTATACAAAGTTATACATGAAGTAAAGTTATACATTCATTAAACAAAATCTTCAGACTGGAAAGAAGAGAACACACCATTTTCAACAGCCAGAGACACAGACGTAAAGAAATAATTATTTTATCACTAGTCTGGATGCTCCAATATACAGGACAAAAATCAGACTTAAAAGTCAAAGTGCAGAGCTAAAGACTGGTGTATGACACCCCAAAAAGTTCTACAGCTGTGAATTCAAACCAAGAAATATCAACAACATGCAGAAAGTTTTAAAAACTGAAGGGTAGAAAGTATTTAGCAAAGTTATGAGACAGATGTCCTCATTTCTAAAAACTTTCAACTATTCACTTCCCTCTCGGCATTGAGGTGAACAATGCAATATAAATCAAAGCTTGGATTTCAAATCCAATCATTATTAGTACATAAAACACTTTACACTATTTTATAATAATTATTAACTCTATTTTAAATAGTGCCAGTAAAGCTACAAAAGATGTGGGAGAAAAAACATATGAAGTCATGAAGAAATAAAATCCAGTGTGTAAATTAGATTTCTTAATGTTATGTTAATAAGAAAAGAAAGTTGTTTAAATTAAACATTATTTCAAATCTTACATTGTGCACTTTCTTCCCATCTTCCAGACGAACACGGAACTTTTGGAGCTTTCCTTCATGGTAACACCAATCAATCAGTCGTCTCACTACCTTATGGCACAGCTGGTTGTCATCATCTTCTTTTAAGGTGTTATCAATGGCCTGGGCAGATAACAGTAAATATAGATAAAATATTATCAATGGCCTGGGCAGATGACAGTAAATATAGATAAAATGCTATCAACGGCCTGGGCAGATAACAGTAAATATAGATAAAATATTATCAATGGCCTGGACAGATAACAGTAAATATATATAAAATGTTATCAATGGCCTGGATAGATGGCAGTAAATACAGATAAAATTCATATTCATAAATATTGATAAAATGTCACCAATGGCTGGCAGGAAAGATAATACCAATTGCAGATAAAATGTTATCAATGGCCTGCAGGAAAGATAATACCAAATACAGATAAAATGTTATCAATAGCCTGCAGAAAAGATAATACCAAATACAGATAAAATGTTATCAATAACCTGCAGGAAAGATTATACCAAATACAGATAAAATATTATCAATGGACTGCATAGGTGGCAGTAAATACAGATAAAATGTTTATGTTATCAATGGCCTGGAAAGATGGCAGTAAATAGATAAAATGTTATCAATGGCCCCAAAATGGCAGAAATAAAGGCAAAATGTTATCAATCACTTGGAAAGATAATACCAACACAGATAATGTTATCAATCGCCTGGAAAGATAATACCACACAGATAAAATGTTATCATTGGCCTGGATAGTTAAAACCAAATCTAGATAATGAACAGATAACAGTAAATACAGATAATAATAAGTTATCAATGGCCTGGACAAATAACTTTAAATGTGGACAGTTTTATTAAATAGGCTATATACAAAAATTGCAAAAAAAAACCCCTGTAAACTGAAAAGAAAACAATATAATAATATTATTCAGTGTTACTGATTATAAATCATTAATAATGGTTGCTTAATACATACATGTAAAAGCCTTATAATTATTTAAATTTATTTGTTTTCATTTTTAAAATAAGATCTATGTACTGATCATGCAAATGGAGTGTTCATTGTTGACCTTGACCAGTCCTCATCTTGTCCTTGTTGACATGCTTATATGCCCTTTGACTAAACACATACCCCACTTATGTGTGCACTTTGACTAAACACATACCTCACTTATGTGTTCACTTTGACTAAACACATACCTCACTTATGTGTTCACTTTGACTAAACACATACCTCACTTATGTGTGCACTTTGACTAAACACATACCTCATTTATGTGTGCACTTTGACTAAACACATACCTCACTTATGTGTTCACTTTGACTAAACACATACCTCAGTTATGTGTGCACTTTGACTAAACACATACCTCATTTATGTGTGCACTTTGACTAAACACATACCTCAGTTATGTGTGCACTTTGACTAAACACATACCTCACTTATGTGTGCACTTTGACTAAACACATACCTCACTTATGTGTTCACTTTGACTAAACACATACCCCACTTATGTGTGCACTTTGACTAAACACATTTCCCACTTATGTGTGCACTTTGACTAAACACATTTCCCACTTATGTGTGCACTTTGACTAAACACATTTCCCACTTATGTGCACAGCAGAGAAGCAGCCCAAAGCTGAAGCAGGCAGCAACTGTAATATGTTGTAGACAGTTTATGTATGATGGATATATTATTTTTAATTTTCGATGTGCTGATATTCCAAAGTGAATCAGGAACAATATGTTGTAGACAGCTAATGCATGATGGATATATTATTTTTTTTATTTTCGATGTGCTGATATTCTATAAAACAATGATTGACAGTTCAGTTATGGTCACATGCTTGTTATTTGAGTGGTCAAGGCAAGACATTTTCAATGTGTGAGACAGTGTGCTATGTAAAATTTATTGAAAATTTTAATTGTATATTCATTCAATATTTTTTCTCTTTTCATATAAACAAAGGCATTTCTGAATTTCACATATATATAACATTTAATCATAATATGTGATATACAAAACTTATTCACAATAACACAAAACACAGTAACATTTTTGTTATTGTTTTGTTATTGTATAAGCTATTATTTTTTTTGTTTTGATTACAATGCCTGGCCTATTTTGTTATTAAATAAGCTATTATTTGTTGTTTTGATTACGATGCCTGGCCTATTTTGCATTAAATATAAAGTAATACTGAAATATAAACCAAATGATAAATACATCATAATTTTCTAAAAATAACTTTAAAATATTTAGCAGGGAAAACACATTTTCAAAAGTAATCAGGTGGCTTTATTATTATTTAGCAGGGAAAACACATTTTCAACAGTAATCAGGTGGCTAAATATTATTAATATATATAAAGGAGGGACAGCAAAATAATACATTCAAGTTATTAATATTAATGATAACTAGTATTATTGTTAGCTTTATGTATGTTTATAAACACATATTTTTTTTTTATTGAATACTTTGAATATCAGTGCATTTGTAGTAACAACTACAAAACATTATATATATTTAGTTAAATCACTTGAATATTTATCAGTTACAAGCAATAAAAAAACATCTAATACTTTTCAAAATAAATTAGCAATCTAATTTATTTTCTTATGCAAAATATAGTGATTTTAAAATTACATTTTATGGTAATTATTGTACTCACTCACACACACACATACACACAACATATGCAAAATGAAATGTCACACAATCATACAGAACACACATGGCATATACCTACACACATAACACCTGTCTGCACACACACAACATTCATAACACATGCCTATACACACAATATATGACATACCAACACACACAACACACATGACACATACCTACACACACAACATGCATGACACATACCTATACACACAATACATGACATATACCTCCACACACAATACATGACACATACCAAAACACACAACATGCATGACACATACCTATGCACACAATACATGACACATACCTACACACACAATACATGACACATACCTACACACACAACAAGTATGACACATACCTATGTACACAACACATGACAAATAGCTACACACACAACACATGAACATACCTACACACACAAGAGATGTAATCCTGTAGTATCAGTCTATGACATTCAGTCTCAAAAGGTGTTACACTGATGCCAAGGCTACTTTTTACAAGTAGCTATTAAATTGGTAAAATTCTTTACATCCAGATATTTTTACAAATAGCTATTAAATTGGTAAAATTCTGTACATCCAGATATTTTTACAAATAGCTATTAAATTGGTAAAAGCATTTTCTTTAGATCCAGATATTTTCTGTGAATAAGGTCAAGCTTAGCTTTGCAGTTATTTTGGTTCACCTAATTTTTTTCTGCTGCCCGCCACAGAGGAAACAGCATTGACAGACCATCGAATCTTGTCCACTGATTTAAACTTATCTTTGCTGGATGCTAAACTTTTCTGTCTCAAATGTACAAAATATTTCTTGATCTTCACATGATTCTATTAAAACAATCACTTCAAAAAGTGTGAAATTATCTTTACATATTTCATGTGTCATCCTGCTCTGCTGCCATTGTTATAATTAGCGTGAGATATATCTATTTGGTGCCTTCCTGTATCCCTACCTTTAGCTGATATAACTATTTTGTTTTGTTCTGTCAAATAATAAAATGGTGCTTTCTTTAGCTGATATAACTATTTTGTTTTGTTCTGTCAAATAATAAAATGAAATGTGTTAAAAGTATGATTTTGTCTCCTGTGACCATTATGACAAAAAACATTATGAATTAAGCTATTCTATTGCTTTAATATATTATATATTTTTTTTAAATTAACATAGAATAAGAAACAAAGTGCATACAGACTATAAAAAAGTTAAGGAAACTAGTAATTAAAGGGGATGGTGTGTTCGTCATCACGTCACATGTGACACTTTGCAAGTTGTCCTATTCAAACAGCTATATTTGACAAATTATCTTCAAGAATATGCAATAACATACAAAATTATACACTTCAATGTTTCAGCAATCTACAAACTTATAGTGCACTAACCAGTTACGTTTTATTTTAAGGTGGGACACCTTTTGACAATTATTCATTTATAAACTGGTCCTGTGAGGATCAAGTTACAATTGTTATAATTAGCATGGGAGATATCTATTTATAAATCTGTCATGTGATAGATCAAACTGTCCACTACTTACCATGCTAAGAATGCTGGGTAAGGATTCCCAACATCTGGAATAATTGTTAACATTGATAAAAACTTATTTAAAAACTATATTAATCTGTGAGGGTTTGGGCATCCCCAATATTGTTATGATCAGCAAAAGAAAAACGACAACAAATGAAAAATGTACTCATAATTATGTACACATTTCAGTAAATTAACCCACCTGTTTAATGAACATGACACTCTCAATGACTCGATGCTTTTGTATTAAATCCAAGATAATTTTTCCCCGTCGAATCATGCGTGCAGTCATCTCATCTACATCAAAAATAAACTTTATTTGAAAGAAGACACAAAGAAAAATATAAAGGAAAGAAAAATAAAGATAAACAAAGAAAAAATTAAAGGAAAGAAAAAGTAAAGATAAACAAAGAAAAAAGGAAAGGAAAGAAAAAGTAAAGATAAACAAGCAAACAAAAAAGAAAGCATGCAAAATAAAAATAAAAAAGAAATAAACAAAGCAAGCAATAAAAAAAAGAAAAATATATATACAAATATTTATAATACTGATGTCAGATAATCTAGAAATATTTACAATACTGATGTCAGATAATCTAATAGAAATATTTACAATACTGATGTCAGATAATCTAGAAATATTTACAATACTGATGTCAGATAATCTAATAGAAATATTTACAATACTGATGTCAGATAATCTAGAAATATTTACAATACTGATGTCGGATAATCTACAAATATTTACAATACTGATGTCAGATAATCTAATAGAAATATTTATAATACTGATGTCAGATAATCTACAAATATTTACAATACTGATGTCAGATAATCTAATAGAAATATTTATAATACTGATGTCAGACAATCTAATAGAAATATTTATAATACTGATGTCAGATAATCTAATAGAAATATTTATAATACTGATGTCAGATAATCTAATAGAAATATTTATAATACTGATGTCAGATAATCTAGAAATATTTATAATACTGATGTCAGATAATCTAATAGAAATATTTATAATACTGATGTCAGATAATCTAATAGAAATATTTATAATACTGATGTCAGATAATCTAGAAATATTTATAATACTGATGTCAGATAATCTAGAAATATTTATAATACTGATGTCAGATAATCTAGAAATATTTACAATACTGATGTCAGATAATCTAGAAATATTTATAATACTGATGTCAGATAATCTAATACAAAATTATCATAAATGTACACATATAAGTAAAGTACCATTGTACATCTGGATAAGTAAAGTGACCATCATTTAGAAAGTGATTCATCATTTGGACAGGTAAAGTGCCAGCCTACATTTGGAGAGGTCAAAGTGACATTGTACATTTGGAGAGGTAAAGTGCCATCATTTGGAAAGGTAGTGATTTCATCATTCGGACAGGTAAAGTGCCATCCTACATTTGACAGGTAAAGTGCCATCCTACATTTGACAGGTAAAGTACCATCCTACATTTGACAGGTAAAGTGCCATCCTACATTTGGACTGGTAAAGCGACACCTTACATTTGGACAGGTAAAGTGACATCCTACATTTAGACAGGTAAAGCGACATACTACATTTGGACAGGTAAAGCAACACCTTACATTTGGACAGGTAAATGACACCTTATATTTGGATAGGTAAAACAATAGGTATATCTGACACCCTACATTTGGACAGGTAAAACAATATCCTACATTTGGACAGGTAAAGAGACACCTTACATTTGGACAGGTAAAGCGACATATGACATTTGGACAGGTACGACACCTTACATTTGGACAGGTAACCCTTTAAGGGGCAGAACGGCCAAAAGCGTCCGTAGCAACCAGTGCTCTTTTCTTCTCATATCGTTCGAGAAATCGTGAGACTTCAGGTGCCTACAGGAAGTCTAATGTTTCTACGACGATTCCCGTGCATTTTGAAACGTTTTCGCCTTTGCTGCATTCATTTTTTCATAAAGTTTTCTTTGTTTTTCGCGTTTGGTGTTTCAAATGGATTTCTTAGAATCGTCAAGCAATAATGAGGAGTTTAATGGGATTCAATTTATCGGATAATGAGGTAAGAGAAGTTTATTTTGAATTGGACGATAGGATTAGAAGTTACATTAATGTCAGTAGCGTGCACATGTTGTATCTTTCAAATTTTGGAGGAGAGTGCATCAGATTCTGAGGATATTGAAGAGGATTAGGGGGAGGGGTATCTGGAGACGCACATGGTTGGGATAGTAGTACTTTAGCACTGAATATATCGGAATTTATAACAGAAATGGGGCTGAATGTGACTGAAACTAATGATAATACTCAGCTGGCTTTCTTCTACTAGTTTTTCAAAGTAGAAACGTTTGACAAGATTAGTGTTCCCGGCATCAACAAAGTGTGTGTACATAGTGTTTGTAGCGGACAATAACTGGACAATATTTTTTTTGTGTGTAAATATATATTTTCAAGCATGGATTCAAATTTAACACCCAAAAGTATAATTAAGGATATTAATAAAGCTGCTTTCATTTTGCATTTTATTTCATTGAAATATATGCACTAATACCTAAGATATGATGTTTTTATTAACATAACCCTAAATCTCACTGAAACCCTGAAAAATCTTGCCCCTTCAGAGTTAGAAAAAGAAAAAACGTGTGCCCCTTAACAGGTAAAGCGACATACCACATTTAGACAGGTAAAGCGACACCTTACATTTGGATAGGTAAAGCGACATACTATATTTGGACAGGTAAAGTGACATACTATATTTGGACAGGTAAAGTGACACCCTACATTTGGACTGTTAACGTGACACCCTACATTTGGACAGATAAAACAATATCCTATGTGATGGGGTGAGGTGTTATGTTGTTGTTATGGGTCACCCCATGGGTGCGAGGCGATGATGAAAGCGATGAAGATGCAATGGGACGATACGGCAACCACAGCAGGAGAGGCAGAACGCGCAACACGTGTTTACATTTTCATATATCTTTATTTCGGCGACACACCGCCAGCCACGCTCCTCTCTTGAACAAAGACGACTAAGGACGAACGCACCAAGACGACCCAAGACGAACGCTGACCCACCCTCTCTCACACACAATATATCTAACAAGTCCGGGCGGCAAAGGAGACTCCCCTAAACAATTCTGGAACTAAAACTAATGCTAAGCGGGCTCTTCTGTGCTAATCTACTTTCGCTCTAACCTACATTCCTCCTAAACTACCTAGAGTTATATAACACTTTAACTATCAAAAAATACTACATTAAATACTCTCTAAATACAATACTTCCTTACATTATAATTCACAAAATAAATTATAAAATAAAATAATTAACTATAATCATGTGCCAGGGGAAAACCATGTACACATACATAAATCATAAAATACACTTAGAAAACAATATAACTAACTTACAAAATTATATAAATATAAACTACATCCCACTAACTATTAGAATATCTAAACATTAACTTTACTTGATAAATGAATAATATAATAAGTGGCGGTCAAACGTGTACACAATGGCACAGCCACACATTCCTATATAGCAGACCGCGCCGCGTGATTCAAACAAGCGGCCGATGACCTACTTTGCTGCCGGACAATCACAAGCGCTACGCACACTCTGTACACACGTACATCCACCCTTCCACATTCCTGGCCACTAAGATTGAATCAGCGTCCTCGCTGATTAAAAATAACATCATCTACCAAATCTTTCATACTACATTCAACAACAAAAGAAAGAGACTTAAACATCACATGTGCACCCATCTCAGCCCATTCGCTCTTATTTAAAAAGTACACATTTTGGGTAAACTGGTTAGCGGTCGGCTCCGCGCATGCGTACACATGCCTAAGAGTACATACTGGGGTCAGCAGATATCTAACACATGGCCGGCCGTAACAAGATCCCACTTATTACCCCCCTGGCCACTAAACCCCTACCAGCCCCTAGCTGATAGACACATCTCACCAACAAGAGATCCAGATATCCTTTACTAACAACTTAAATGCTAGTAGCGCTGCCCATTAAACACTGAAGATCAAATTAGTCTGATATGTTGAGAAATCGGATACCTTTCTGTATGACCGGTTCTAAGTCTATCATCAACTAACCATCTCTAACAGAATTTAACATGCACCTCTCAATTACAATTTAGACCAGAATATACCCAATAATCAAACAAAATCAATCACAATAAAACAGGATACATCAAAACAATGACAATATACAAAAAGGAAAACAGAAAAAAATAGTCCTTAGAATTTTCCACCCAGCCGTTAATTCAAAAACCAAACTTTAGGCCTAATCAAAAAAATGACTAAACTACATACAAATGCAGCAATCAAACCTGAATATCTGCTCAAAGTCGGGCAACAAATATTTGCTACACATCTACTCAGACAAGACAACACGTAACAAGAGAAACGCTTTCCAGCCAGCGTCCACAGTGACCTGACTAAAACTAGCACCACCTAGACCACCCACTAGGATGCAAACTATCTTTTGCCAAACCTCAGTGATGAACTAGGGCTAGCCAAGGAATTCCAAATTCCTAACCCAGCGAACTCTTAAACAAAGATACAGAAATGGAACTACAAACTGTATTGCCACACGGAACGTAAGTTTTCTTACTTATAATAAAATAAGTATTGCCACAAAACCTACATCCCAATACCTATGTAGTAACATCACATAGCAAAATAAATGCACGCCCGAATTTAGCACAATTCCAATAAAATCTCTAAATATCTATATATTCTTTCTTTAAAAAAAATAACTTGATCATATCGAACAATCCAATTCGTAATGCTGCACATTATCATAGCAAACATTCTAACTAAATAATCACACAAAACAATCAAATTAAACAATCTACATAACGCATCTAATACTAAAAGTCATGAGTTTAAAGTCTTTCAGGTAAAGTTTTGTGACACTTTTTTTCTTGCTGCCATTTTCTTCTTTCTTATAAATACAGTTCATACCTTTAACAGGACACAGTTTCTGATCTATCGCGATGTTGTTTGTCACTGTGTGGAAATAGACATCTTTACTTGTCCCGACCTTGTTGGTGATATCTGGCGTCCGTCATACCACGATGGATGGTCGTCGGCGTGTCAGTGCCATGCGGTGTGCTGTCACGGCCATGCCGGCTGCCACTGCCGTCTCTCTCTGCCATGATGTTAGCGTCCGTCGTGCCGCGATGGATGGTCGTCGGCGTGTCAGTGCCATGCAGTGTATTGTCACGGCCATGCCGGCTGCCACTGCCGTCCCTCTCTGCCATGATGTTGGCGGCTGCCGTCCGTCTGTCCAGCCAGAAAATGTTGTTTGGCCATTCCTCGCACCCTTTGAACCCATCCTGCTCGCAGCGCCATTTGTGATGGGGTGAGGTGTTATGTTGTTGTTATGGGTCACCCCATGGGTGCGAGGCGATGATGAAAGCGATGAAGATGCAATGGGACGATACGGCAACCACAGCAGGAGAGGCAGAACGCGCAACACGTGTTTACATTTTCATATATCTTTATTTCGGCGACACACCGCCAGCCACGCTCCTCTCTTGAACAAAGACGACTAAGGACGAACGCACCAAGACGACCCAAGACGAACGCTGACCCACCCTCTCTCACACACAATATATCTAACAAGTCCGGGCGGCAAAGGAGACTCCCCTAAACAATTCTGGAACTGTACTAAAACTAATGCTAAGCGGGCTCTTCTGTGCTAATCTACTTTCGCTCTAACCTACATTCCTCCTAAACTACCTAGAGTTATATAACACTTTAACTATCAAAAAATACTACATTAAATACTCTCTAAATACAATACTTCCTTACATTATAATTCACAAAATAAATTATAAAATAAAATAATTAACTATAATCATGTGCCAGGGGAAAACCATGTACACATACATAAATCATAAAATACACTTAGAAAACAATATAACTAACTTACAAAATTATATAAATATAAACTACATCCCACTAACTATTAGAATATCTAAACATTAACTTTACTTGATAAATGAATAATATAATAAGTGGCGGTCAAACGTGTACACAATGGCACAGCCACACATTCCTATATAGCAGACCGCGCCGCGTGATTCAAACAAGCGGCCGATGACCTACTTTGCTGCCGGACAATCACAAGCGCTACGCACACTCTGTACACACGTACATCCACCCTTCCACACCTACATTTGGACAGGTAAAGCGACATACTACATTTGGACAGGTAAAGCGACATACTACATTTGGATAGGTAAAGCGACATACTACATTTGGACAGGTAAAGTGATTTCATAAGAAACTGCATTTTCTCCAAATTCTTCAAATGGTAAAGTTCTGTTTAAAAAAAAGAAAAAGAAAAAATTCATACATTTTTTAAAAGTGCTAGAGCCTTTCTGATCATCTTCAAGAAATGTGACTTTGATGTGATCATGTATGGATGACAGGCTTCTCAAAGACTTTGTGCCAGATTTTTCTGGTGTGGTAGTGGTGCAGTCAGCACATGAATCTACCTCATTTGCTACTTCTCCCTCTGACGGCAACTCGTCTTCAGCACGTGGTTCAACCCTTTGGTCACTGGTGTCTACTGCATGACAGAAAGGCAAAAGAAAGGCTCAATCACAGACAGTTTTGAATACCGTGATATTGGATATATTTGCTGAACAGTAATTTCTCTAAGTAAGCTTTGCTGAATAACTACCAGTTGTGCATTCTGTTCTAAAAATAAAAGTATGTTTTTACAGACAAACAGAGCCAGTCTAAGTAAGCTTTGCTGAATAACTACCAGTTGTGCATTTTGTTCTAAAAATAACAGTATGTTTTTACAGACAAACAGAGCCAGTCTAAGAATCAAAACATAAAAGGGGAAAATGCTCTTTCTTGTTAGGGAGGAGCAAGACAACGGATTGTTAAATTTAAGCAGAGTTATGCGCTTTTAAAGTGTTAAAATGAAAACAAAGAAAAGTGTGACATGAGAAAAAAATTACTCTGAAGACCAGTGCTTGTCTCATGGAACTGAGCCAAGATCTTAAATTTAAGTAGAGTTATGAGCTTTTAAAGTGTTAAAATGAAAACACAGAAAAGTGTGATATGTGAAAAAATTTACCCTGAAGACCAGTGCTTGTCTCACGGAACTGAGCCAAGACCTTAAATTTAAGTAGAGTTATGAGCTATTAAAGTGTTAAAATGAAAACAAAGAAAAGTGTGATATGTGAAAAAATTTACCCTGAAGACCAGTGCTTGTCTCACGGAACTGAGCCAAGACCTTCTCTCGCTCAACATGGTAGTGGCATTCGTCCATAAATTCTTGAGCAAAAAATCTGTAAAGTGAAAATAAAAATATAATAAATAAATAAATGTACACTACATATTTGTAGAGTAAGAAGAAGAAATACCAGCATACGTATATACATGAGTGTGCAACATGTTCGTAGAGGTTAGAACAAGAAGTAAAAGTGTATGCATGTAACTCTGTAATATATTTATTGAATTCAATAATAAAAAGAAAATATTAAAAAAACTATCTCAATGTAAGCAATCCCAACCATTTATCCAAAGGTTCAAAAATGAAGTTGGCAATTATCAAAGTAAACTAAATATATCAGAGTTAGTACAGTGTATATATAAATAATATAATCAAAGCTATCTGGCTTTATATCAATGTGAACGAAAAAAAGTGCATATATAAATAGTATATTATCTGGCTCTTATCAACATGAACTAAATATGTCTGAATAAATACAGTGTAAAATATAACCAAAGTTAATTTATTATTTATTTCTCTACAACTCATAATAGGCAGCATTTTAATACCATTTCACCAAATTTAAGAGTCGTCACCATGGTATGCTACCAAAGAAAATGAAACAGAGGGCACAACATCATGATCAGCAAAGTCAACTCAGTTAATGATCAACTCTCCTCAAAACATTTGTTGAAAAAATTCTGAGAAATTTTTATCTAAAATAAACCAATTTCTATTATCAAAATCTCAACATTTGCACTTACTTTTTATTGTAGATAAATTACAAAAGAATGTTTACAAATGGTAAAAGGATATTATACAAATCATCATTAATATTTTAAAATTAGTTCTGGTCACTAAGAGCAATAGATATTTTTTTCTTTTAAAGGGAGGCAATTACATTTATTCTGTTAATGTGATGCACTTTCATTAGTGAAAACATCAAAGAGATACACCTACAAAGTTTCCCGTTTGCGCCCCATGGCCTTGACCACACTCTGGACCAGCTTGGCTTGGGTCAAGAAGCGCAGGATACTACGTGCATTGAGTCGACCAATTCCCAGCTTGGCATCCAAATCGTTCTGAGTCAGCCCCTCTTTGCCAGCACTGTGAATCTGCTGGAAAACTTGCCTCATGTAAGACTCTCCATAACGCCAGGTATATGCATCTGAAAATGCATTATTTTAAAATATTTTTATTTCATTTTAAAGTGCTTACTAAATGTCTAAAAAATTCAAGTTATTCCCCCCCCCCCCAGGTCATGTTAAACAAATTGTTTGTTCTTTCAGGATCACCCCAATTGTCAAAGAGGAGAGGTAATTAAACACAAGTCTTCTTTACTTCTTCTGTAATATAATCCTATTCTTGGTTAACATACCTGCTCAGTTCACATTCACAAGCTTTCATGGGAAAAAAGCTCAAAGTACAGATTTTATAAAAATAAACATGTCACACTCACAAGCTTTCATGGGAAAAAAGCTCAAAGTATAGATTTTATAAAAATAAACATGTCACACTCACAAGCTTTCATGGGGAAAAAAGCTCAAAGTAGAGATTTTATAAAAATAAACATGTCAAAGATTATTATATGATGTATCCATTATCAAAACAAACAAAAATTATTTGGATTGCAATACAATAATTCAGACCTTTATTTCTGTGACAAAATAAGAATTAAGAAATGTTTATTCTATACTGATATTAAGAATTACTAAAAATTAAGAAATGTTTATTTTACACTGATATTAAGAAATTACTTTCAAGAAATGTTTATTTTACACTGATATTAAGAATTACTAAGATTAGTAAAAATTAAGAAATGTTTATTTTACACTGATATTAAGAATTACTAAGAATTAAGAAATGTTTATTTTACACTGATATTAAGAATTACTAAGAATTAAAAAATGTTTATTTTACACTGATATTAAGAATTACTAAGAATTAAGAAATGTTTATTTTACACATATTAAGAATTACTAAGAATTAAGAAATGTTTATTTTACACTGATATTAAGAGTTACTAAGAATTAAGAAATGTTTATTTTATACTGGTATCTATAAAAATAGTTTTTCATCATTAATGTCAACAACAAAAATGTACAATAATAAACAAAAGAATTCAAAACTATTAGTTAAATGCAATACTGCAGTCTGTGTTACTGGTGAAATAGTTTGCTTTGAACCATGAGATGATTAAATCTGTATCTTACTCAATCATGAGACATTTTGATGGCATGAGACATGATGATCAACCCTCAAAAATACCTTGCACAATTTGCAAGTTCAGAAAATAACAAGTAGACTATCATAATGTGATATTTTATCCCCCAAAATTGTGATTTCCTATCTACTTTTTAAGAAAATAATTTAATTACTAGCAACCAATTTGACTAGCATTTCAGGTTAGATGCAAGTTTCAATTTCTGAGAACAGAATAACAATAATAATGTACTTATTTAACTTGAATGCGTACTATATGTGGGTGGGAGGCATATTCGGCGCATAAATACCCACCCTTTTTAGCTTAGTGTCAACTGCACATCTGTACCGAAGTAACTCACCAATAATTGGATCAGTTTGGATTCAAAAATAGGGTTGTGAAGTTGGAGTCGAGAGTTAGAGTTGTGGTTAAAACCTTTTAAAATTTCAGATATCTCAGTAGTTGTTTCCTATTAATTCAGTTCATTTTAAGCAATGGAAGTAAATTGAAGTTATTGAAATAGTGAGCTAAAAATCTTCTGCTATATAAATTAATTATAGTTCGTACGAAAGATATACAAGAAGAAGATGAGATGATAGCTGCATTACAACAAGCAATATTCAATCACCTTCATCTTCATTAACAGCAACCATAAAGATGAAGATTTTGAAAAATATCTAGAAATATTGGATTCATCAAAAACTTCTGCTTTCTAAGTAAAATAACAACTTTAGCATTAAAGGTTATGAACATTTTTTCACCTGGCATAAACACTTTCTTTCTCTAAAGACACTGTAATACTATTGCAGGTTTAGTTGAAAAACAAAGTCAAGAATAGAAAATTACTATATTTCATGAACAAATAATTTAATGGCATTATTTTATGGGCTTTTTATACACAAGATCTCTTATAAAAAGAATTGATATGTTCATTATTTCATGATTAATGTGCCAATATTTCAGTATACATTTTCCAAATCTGATCCAGTGTCGTCATATAGTATTCCATCTCTTCAATGAGTTTATTTCATGAAAACATCAACTAGAACAAGAAAATTTAAATAATTAAATACACCAAAATTATCTACAATTGAAAATTTTTTTTAAATCACTGCTTAATTATATGAAAAATAAACACTTCCTTGGACCTGTATCTCCAATCCTGCCTTTGTTTTCAGTGTTGCTGCTTTCATCATCATCGCTACCATCCTTCTCATCTTCATCTCCAGCATCTGCAGAAAACTTCTTCACTAGTTTCAAACTTGAGAGCGTCTTTTCACCCGCTTTGCTTCTAAAATACATTGGACAATATAAAAAGGAAAACTTAATCACTAGTTTCAAACTTGAGAGCGTCTTTTCACCCGCTTTGCTTTTAAAAAACATTGGACAATATAAAAAGGAAAACTTAATCACTAGTTTCAAACTTGAGAGCGTCTTTTCACCCGCTTTGCTTTTAAAATACATTGGACAATATAAAAAGGAAAACTTAATCACTAGTTTCAAACTTGAAAGCGTCTTTTCACCTGCTTTGCTTCTAAAATACATTAGACAATATAAATAGGAAAAATGAATGAATGAATCAGTTAATGTTGTTTGAGTTTTAAAAATTTAAATAAAGTTATATTTCTGTCAAATCTTTAGCACCTTTTTCTCAACTAAGGTTTTCTAAACTAAGGTTTAAGGCATATAATAAAACTAAAGTATTTGCCACCCAAGACAGGTAAAAAATTAAAATGAATATTTTGCTAGGAACATAAATGAATTTGTTTATTGGAAGGCTTGATTATAAGTCACATTGAAGTGAAAATTAGAGTATTCATTTAGCAAATGACCTTGACCATACCTTCCTTTCTTCTCTCTCTTCCTTCCACCCCTCCCTCCCTTTCTTCCTCACACCTCCCTTCCTGGCCATAAGAAAATGTACTTATATTGTATGGGAAAAAGAAATTTTCAAGCACTATTTACCAATTACTTATTTTTTCATTTCTCATTCCCATGAATGCTGATTACCATCAACACAACAGAAATTGTCAATTACACAATTTATAGAAAGGTGTTAAGATGTGACATGCAGTCCTTGTATTATAGCAGAATAAATGGAAGAATTTAATCAATGGAACACACTGTACACAGTTTGTATGTCTAAACAGAGTTCTTTGTGTGTGTATATGAGAGACCGAGCATATTATGGCAGGATAAATTGAAGCATTTGAACAATTAAACACACTCTACTTTTTGCTTTTTTTTAGTCTGAATGTCTGTATATGTTATTTTGTGTGTGTGTGTGTGTGTGTGTGTGTGTGTGTGTGTGTGTGTGTGTGTGTGTGTGTGAGAGAGAGAGAGAGAGAGTAGATATTACATTTATGTGTACATTTCTAAAAAGTAAAGCAAGAGAAATTTAAATGTCACCTTATGAAGACAGTGGTAAGATAGATAGGTAAAGCAAGAGAAATTTAAGTTAGTTTGTTTGTGATCTAACAGAGTGTCAACCAAAGTCTGGGAAAAGCTGACATCATCAAAAAAGGGGGTGAACATTTTATTTGGCAGGCAAGCTGTCACTTGATCAGTAAGTTTGTGTTTGTCTGTGCTCTAACAGTGTCAAAAACAAAAACCGGAAAAGGCTGAAACATCATCCACAAAGGGGGTGGGGTTGTATATTTTATTTGGCAGGCAAGTTTACTTTGTCAAGTACTGTGCAGGAGAAGCATCTGGATAATATTCACGGTAAGGTACATACTGCACCTCCACCCATCTCTTCAGCATAGCGATAAAGCGCTTGTACACATGTTCCGACAATGTCTGCAGTTGCTGAAACAATGAGATGGTACATTTTTGGACATCATCCTCGAGATTAAGTTTTGATTTATTTTATTTTCAAACAAACACAGACATTAACTTCAATATTTACATTCTGATATATATCAATTTTAAATAAACACAAAGGGAAAGTTCCTTGAATTACATAACTACAGGTATCACTATTTACATTCTGATATATTTCAATTTTAAATAAACACAAAGGGAAAGTTCACTGAATTACATAACTACAGGTATCACAGGGGCAGCTAATTAATAAAGATAACAGTGAAATAACAGTTTGATTGGATGCTTGCTTAAAAGTCCAATTCAATCTTTCTTTTAATTCTGAGCCTAAGGAATCTCCAGTTATGGTTTTCCTGTTTGTACACAATTTGCTAGAGAGCTCTTTATCCAAAAAGTGCAATTAGCCAGCCATGTTTAGCTGTTTAATCCTTTTTTTATATTAATAATTGTGACCCTCCACCACTGTTTGAGTGTTAATGTGCCATTTGTTGATTATGAATTATTGATACTACATGTATCTTATAGAGTTTTTAATGACAAAAAACTGCTTAAAGATTGTAATCTTGGATACTGAGTTATGATTTTGTCAATAATGTATCTCAAAACTCGTAATCTAGCCCCCCCCCCCCCCCCCCGGCATATAATCAAATACAAATTAAAAAGTGTATTATTAAAATCTATTTTACATTTTAGTCATCTATTTTTTTATTTAGTCCTTCACAAAATCTTATAGTCAGTGTATGAATTCATTGTCATCTACGTCTTTCTACTCAGCTTGTCTTCTTACAGTTCTGTAGAATTCATATATATCTATGAATTTTCAGTGATCTACAGAACTGTCAGAAGACAGGATCACTGAAAATTCTACAGAATTCACGTATATCTAAAAATGTTCATTGTGCGTGTCTCCTTACTGTGCTGTAGAATTCATGTATATCTATAAATTTCCAATGAGCTTGTTGTCTCTTCCCAATAATGTATAGTAGTAGTAGTAGTAGTAATAGTAGTAATAATAGTAGTAGTAGTATGCATGTTTATCAGTTCTCCCCTCTGAGCTTTTCTCTCCATACTGATGTAGAATTCATGTTTACTTATGAATTTCCAATGAGCTTTTCTCTTCACAAAGTAGTAGAATTCATGTTTATCTGACTTCCCAGTGAGATGTCTTTTCACACTGCATTTGAATTCATGTTAAACTGTTTTCTCACTACTTGTCTCTTCACAATGGGACTGAATTCACAAGTGCATTACAGTGACTGAATATGATAAGTTTTATGGCTATGACATAAATGAAGTAAAGCAAACATTTTCTTCTTTAACTAAGATCAACCCCTACACCATAATCAAGGTCAGGTACTCTTCTTTGCCAAAGTCATTTTTTTTTTTTTGCAGCCAAGATAAATAAGTTTCTCCTTACCCCACCAAGAAAATATACAGGTGTAAATTCACTAACAACCTTACCCATTTGGTCCTCCAACTCTTTCTTCTTACCCCCCCAAGAAAATATACAGGTGTAAATTTGCTAAACAGCTTTTACAATTTGAGCCTTATAATAATGTTTATTTATGACAGAATCCTGAAATTAGTACTTACAAACTGATCTTTGACTACAGTCCCTTAGTTATAATAATGTTTATCTATGACAGAATACTGAAATTAGTACTTACGAACTGATCTTTGACAACAGTAAGCAGTGCCCTTTGCTGTGGCTGCTGGCTCAGATAAGTGCATATGCGAGAACAGAGATCCAATGACCCAAACTTGTATATGCTATAAAAGCGGGGCAGGTGAACCAAGTTGGTAGAGGTAAAGTTGACACAAACTATCTGTATATTGAAAAGAACTTCCTTAATATCTGCAATTTAAAAATCTTGAAGACAACACAAATTATATGTATATTGAAAAGAACTTCCTTACAATCTGTAATTTAAAAATCTTTAAGACAACACAAACTACCTGTATATCGAAAAAAATGTAAATATCATTTGTAATTCAAAAATCTTGGAGACGAATCCAATTAACTGAATTTTTTTTTTAGATATAATGTGATCAGAAACAAAGAACTCATTATTGATCAGACATTCCATTAATCATTTTTAATAACTCAAATATACTTAAAACAAAATGTATTAGTTATATAATTTTTTTTAATAAACTGTAAAGCATTTCAATTAATGAAATAAACTTATCTTTTAAGCAAAGAAATCTGTAAAAAATACAAAGCTAGAGTCATAATCAGAGCTAGAAATTTTGAATTCAATGAATGGTTAATATTTTCTTGTCCTAATTAGCTAATAACAAGAATTATCTTTTCCTTCCTCAGGGCATTTATGACATTTTCAGTGCACGACAAATTTTTTGTTGTTGTTGGTCTGAGTGAAATTGAGTTGTCTATTCTTGCCTCATGGCATTTATCATGTTTCATAAGTTCAATGATTTTCTTGTCCAGGCAACAGTTTGGTTTTTTTGTTCAATAATGGTAGAAAAATGTACAGATAATTTTAACAATAAAAATTAATTCAATTGCAAATATGATGAAATTTTGGATTAAAATCCAAATTATTTCAATTCTGTTGCAATTTTGAATATATTTTTGGGGGTTACAGTATTTCATAAGCCAAGCAAAAAGTTTTTGCTTAGCAGTAACTTGTTTTTTAACAAACATTTCTGCACTTAAAAGAATATTTTTTGTAAACATGTCTAAATTTCATTTTTGTTTATTTCCTTGTTTATTTGTTTTTCACTAAATTAATGTATGTTTGTTTATTTACTTCACTAAATGATTGTTTTGTATATTTGAACATCTGCACCACATTCTAGCAGCTAAAATAAGTCAAGTGAGGTAATAAAGTGTACATCTGAATATCTTACAACACTTCAAGAACAGAAACACACTTCAAGTACAGAATCACATACACTCTGACAGATGAGAGAGAAAAATTGCATTTCACATCACATACCAACCATCCAAGAGTCATAAATTATTAACCTGTTTCCTAACAAGATTCCTTTTCTTTAAAATTTTGATGCTGTAAAAAATAATTTTGGGATCAGTTTTCTCTTTTGGAAAACACATGAAGCTTGAATGGGGAGGTCCAGATGTCGTCACACCATCATATCGAGATCTGGTGAAATACAAAGTCATAAGCTGGGCACAGTGTTCAATGTTCATGAGGGCACAATTTATCATTTAAAATGACTGGATTACAACAGAGTTAACAGAACATTTTCTAAATCAAATTAGTTTTTCCTAAATGCTTACCAGATGTGTATACAGTGGGAGTATCAATACCTACATGGAGTTCAAGCCAAAGGGATCGTTAATCCCAAGGGAGATAAAGCCCTCATAGGCACCATGTTCCTGCCTAGAGTAATCTTCCTTAGCATCACAAGCCATATCACTAATTCAGCTAAAAGTATTCTGGATACATGTAACGAGGTCTGCCATTACAGTCATGGCAGCTGTCTTTTGTCACAGGCACACATATTTTTTTTTTAAGTGCTCTAATATTCTCAGCATTTACAGTGCTGGGATCAACCAATACACAAAGATATAATAACACTTTTTTTTAAGTGCTCTAATATTCTCAGCATTTACAGTACTGGGATCAACCAATACACAAAGGTATAACACATATACAAGTAAGTAACCTAAAATACTGTAAACAAAAATGCTTCAACAATATTTCTTTAAACTGGAAAACTCTCATTAGACCTTTAGTTATGTTCACAGTGTTCCTAAAAATGCTGTTGATAAATTTAAGAGAAAATGCAAAACCTTTTCTGCTGGGGTTATGAATATTTAAATATTTATTCATGTGACTCACGATGGATACATATATTAAAATAAATCTAAATGGAACCAAACATATCAAAGAAGGTAAATGTCTTAAACTTATTTTACAAAGCTCTCACACAAACAACTGCTACCCTGCTGCTGATCAGTTAACACTTTCCAAAGTCATTTCAAACCAGGCTCACAATAATTAACCACTGTGGCACAGTAAAGGTTAAACAGTTCCAAGTAATAATATAAAGCTTAAAGTAATGCTCTGAAAGGCAAAAATGCCAACACTTATAAATAATACAGGCATGAATATATTTTTAATTTTACCTGCCAATTCTTTCCAGCATACAGTAAGTGAGCGGAGTCATCTCCCAGAATGCATTTACATGGGCACCCATCAGTGATTTGTTGCGCTGTGATTGGCTGGCAACCACAACAAGTCTTTGGCCCCATCTGAAAGAATATGTTGCAAATGTTCTGAAAAAAAGCATCATTAAAAAAAAATGGTTGAGAGGTTCATATGGCATTTCCAGTCATTCTCTTGGTGCTAGTAGGACCACCAAGACTACTTTAGTAGTTGGCTTGCTTGCTTCCCAAGTCTTCAGTTAACTCCTCTTGGTGCTGGTAGGACCACTAAGACTGCTGTTGGCTTGCTTGCCTAAGTCTTCAGTTAACTCCTCTTGGCACTTGTAGGACCATCAAAACTACTGTTGGCTTAGTCTTAAGTTAACTCCTCTTGGTGTTTGTAGGACCACCAAGACTACTGTTGGCTTGCTTGCTCAAGTCTTGCCACTCATAGGATCACCAAGACTATTACTGGCTTGCCCAAGAATTGAGTAAGACTGACTCACAGTGCTGATGTCATTCAACTGAATGATGGGGGATCAAATAATAATTCATAAACCAGTTATTGAATTAAATAAAATAACTTACGATTTGTGATACATTGGCAAAGTGAAGCTTTTGATAGCAATATTTCTGCTATACTCACCCCACACACATACATATACATATGCACACACACACACACACACGCATACACTCATATACCTCAAAGTTATGAATGAGCCAATCCCACATAAGATATGAGTGGATGTCATCTGACAAATTTGTTAAGATAAATAAAAATTAAATGGCAACAAGATTTGTCGCTCTCACTACCCACCCACCCTCACAACCTCACACCACAATTCTACCAAAAGCATAACTGGTTAGAGATAAAATAGAATGAGTCAGATGACTGTGCAGCTGACACTGATACAAATAAAGGAGCACAAGATTATTTTGCACTGCTAAAATATTGGACACCAACCCTCTTCATGAAGAAGATATTTAAATTCCAATCTATGAACAAATAAAGTGTCCTTGACATAATCTGATGCTACTATTGCTTTGACTTTAGGTATGAATCCATGCAGGAGTTAACTTTTCCTGACCCTTAGGTCTGTGGCTTTTGATTTTGCTTACTGTCAAAATTTAGACTGTCTTCATGTCTTTCTTTTATGCCGAGTTAAACCAGGTCTGAAGTCAAAGTGACCAACTTTTTGCCCTGCAGATATAAAAATTGGAAGAGATATTCAACTAAATATTTGTTTCTTACTATAGAATGTATGTCATGTAAAATGTCTCACACTGGTGGAGACAACCATAGAGTGACATTTTAACTCCCCTCATGTGTTACGCCACTAATGAGGTGATGTATGCATGAATGACAATTTTGATATGTGTTGGACTTTTAACACAAAATAACATCACTACTAGGTGTTAACTTCTTAAAATTAAAATGCTTGAAACACCTGATATATCAAGATTTTAAAAATAAATATGAATGAAAAAGATTCGTTTACTTTCAAATCAGTCTGGCAATATATCTTAGAGGTAGAACCAGCAATTTTTTCAAAGTGTTTGGAAATGAATGAAATTTACACCATATCATGGTGAAAAAGTCAGTTTACAAAAAATGGTTAGGTAATCTTTCTTACTTTTGTTTTTACGCAATTTTCAAAAATGGGAAAAAGATGCTTTTTACACGTATTTTATGTTTTGCCATTTTTGCATCACCCTAAACTAAAAATTGATTATCTGACAGAGCAAAACTTTTACATATCTCATGTATCCAATGCTGACATGAAGCCTGATTTTTTTCTGAGGCAATAGCTTTTTTAATTTTTGAGTTATTGTTTCTCAAAAATGAGAAAAAACACAAATTGAGCAATGGTACTTTGAGCCAACACTGAAGATAATGATATTAATGCTTTTTGCTTATTTTGAGTTCCATTTGACTTGTTTAAGTAATTATAATGAAATAACAACTTAAAATTTGCCAACATTTGTAGTTAAAATGCACTTATTAATGTCTTATGTTTTAAAACTTATGATTATTTAAAAATAAGGGTAGAGGGCTAATTGAAACCTAGTGGATGTATCTCGCTCTAAAACCTAGTGAAATAAAACAGAAGTATTATGCATTCTCAAACCTGGTCCCTCGAAGTCTTGGCCAATTTTCACAAGTAAAATGAACCCTAACAATAATTGAACCTAATACCAACTCTAAAAAGATACAATGATGGGGTATAGCCTCACAAAAACAAAATAATTAATGCATATTTGAGGCTGTTGCTATTGGCGCTACCTATTAAATTAAATTAATTAAATGGCTGTCATTTGTGATCCATCATAACTTAGTAAACAAACCAGTTTTTTGTGGGGGAAAACGATCTAGGATCAATGTGTGACCATTGTCTGACAGAGATTATCAAAAATTGTTAATAAATTTTATAGCAGAAATTATAAATTACGTTTGTTTAGGAGGCCTATACTTGTCTACTCTCACTCACATCCAGGACGATCTCGAACACATTAACGTCTGTACAGATACGATCTTTATTTCCGTCAAATAGCCTTAAATATAATTATTCAGATAATTAATTAAAATCTTTTTACAACTGCAAGACTTATAGTAATTAAGAGAAACAAGTACAGCCGACAACAGAACACCAATATGATCACGCACTTCGTTTATGTTTAGGCCTATGTTTACTTTGCGCACGCTTGGGTTACACATTTCCCGCTCTATGGGTTCTGCTATGAAAATGCTTCTTTGTCATGCTATATACCTGGGGTGCACAAACGTTTTAGGCCAGAGGGCCAAATTTCCAATTGATAGTGCATGGATGGCTCAGTAGAAAAAACAACACAAATAATGAAATAATGTGCTTTACATTTGTAATAATGGTAACATCCAAAAGTCCTCTTGGGGCTGCATAGAGCCCTGTCTTGGGCCGCGGTTTGTGCAACCCTGCTATATACCATTTTAAAGAAGAGATTCTCTACTTTCAAATGATATTTTAAAAAAAGCTTATATTTTCAAAAATAACTGTAAAAAAATAAAACTTCAAAATAGGTTTTTTTCAATCGACTTTTAGGTACAATAAAAATAAAAATACAGATTTGAAACTAACATGGCTGCATTCTACATTCATTTTGCCTTAGTCTGATGTAAGACACATTCTGATTGGACAATTGTAGAGGAACCCGTGTTAGTTTGTGCAAGGCATACCAAAATACGACGGTAAAACCAGAGATTGAGAAAATGGCCACTGCTATCGAAACACGCTAACCGTAGCAAATTTAATGCGATCTTACACACTTCCACTTGCTCTCCCACAAATAAAAAATACATTAATGAAAAGTTGGAAGATAGTTTTATTCAACAAATTATTTCACAAGCATGATACAGAACATAAACACAGCACTTGTGACAAAAGGGTAAATTTTTCAGAGTTTAGTAGTTGTCCGCTCATGTCATATAGAGGCTGGTTCTACCTATATCTTACAGTCTGGCACAAGATATCAGTATTAGAAACCACAAAAAAATAATGTGAAAAATAAATGAGAATATTAGTAAATAATAAATATTACCTTTTCATTGCGTCTGTGAGTGTACAGAGACATGCTCCATCCTCACCCCGTACAAGGTCTGTGACACTGATTCGAGAACTATATGTTGAGCAGCTTCCCAGCACTCCATCTTTGCTGATGATTTCTACTGGATACAGGTCATCACACTAAATAAAATACACAAATATGCACATACACATCCCACACTAAATGAAACAAAGAAATGTACATTATATCAAAATATTTATCTCGCTCTAAATTAAATACAAAAATACATACTATTACAGGATATATATCTCACACTTGATGATTTTCTTTAATTGTGCTATTTGATGGTGTACACCTCATCATGAATTAAATGAAATGTGCAGGATACACATCTCATCTAAATGAAATAAAGAAATGTACACTATTACTAGGGTACATATCTCACACTAAATGAAATCAAGAAATAATTGACTGAAATCAAATGTGCAGGATACACATCTCAACCAGTGGCATAACTACTGCCCTTGCAGCCCCCAAAGTGCATGGGTGCCTTTTAAAAGAAGGGGCTCAAAATTTGTTCCTTCACAAAAGGACTGTACTTGTAATTTTAAAAATATACACATAATCAAGTTTTAGCAGGGTGCACAACAACTTCATTCTCTGTGGTGCAGAAAGGGAGAGAGAATATGTGCGTGCGTGCTTGCGTGCATGCGTGCGTGCGTGCGTGTGTGTGCGCGCGCTTGCATGTGCACACATGTGGAAAGGGGGCAGGGGGGCAACATTCAAAGTTAATGATCTCATATGAGATAAAGAAATATGCATTATAACAAAGACCTATCCCCACACTGAATCAAGCATAGAAATGTGCAAGGTACACACAACCTACTCACTGAAATAAAGACATGCTCTATTACATGGTATACATTGCAATGAATTAAAAAAAATATACAAGGCAAAAGAATTTTACACAACTATTATTACAGGGTATACATTGCAATGAATAAAATAAACAAATATACATTTACAAGGCAAAAGAATTTTACACTATTATTACAGGGTATACATCGCAATGAATAAAATAAACAAATATACATTTACAAGGCAAAAGAATTTTGCACTATTATTATAGGGTATACACCACAATGAATTAAATAAACAAATATACAGACTATTATTAAAACTAAAAGGCAAAAGAATGTACACTATTACAGGGTACACATCATGCTGAAAGAAATAAACAAGTACAGACCATTATTTACAGGGTAAATGAACTGTACTCTATTACAGAGATCTCATCTCACTGAACAGGTTGTGCACTATAACAGGATATACATCACGCAATGAATGAACCAAATGTACATTATTATAGGGTTAAAAAATGTACACTATTACAGGGTTCATATAATCCAATGAACAAAATTAAAAAATAAGCAATGGTACGGGGACATATGCACTAACATTTTGTGCAATGTTTTAGTGGTACATTTCCTCAAATAAACATTAAATAATGATGCAGATTTATAGTGGTACATTTCCTCAAATAAACATTAAATAATGGTGCAAATTTATAGGGGTATCTTTCCTCACACTAATTTAAATAAGAGAGTGACATATTTAAGACAGTAAAGTGAACCTATACATTGAAAACCACCCCAATATAATGACAGAAAGTAACTGGATACACACCTTTTCACTAAATGAAACAAAGAAATTAATAATGATACAGTACCTGTCCATTATTGAGCAAGTAGACATTAACTCAGTATTCATTCTCACAGAGAACATAATGAATATACTTTCATATATTATATACACATTATAATTTTGCCACATAATCTAGTTGCAACATTAGGATTAGCACAATGCAATTCTTTAAAAAAAAAAATATTTAAATGAAAATATAATGAAAGCAAACAAGTAAACTTGTAAAAATATGCCTGTAATTTGTATGTTGTTTTTTTTTCATTTTCACCAGTGGGTAGTACAACAGTTTTTATACAACACACAAAATAAAAAAATAAAATAAAATAAAATTTCTAAAATGTAAATATATGTAAAATTAGTTTTTATATGTCATTTGTTGTTTATCTGCTTATCTTATATTATTTATAAAATAATAAATAAATAATGAATAAATGTGTTCAAGCAAGACTTCTGTTATCTTATAAAATAATAAATGAATAAATGTGTTCAAGCAAGACTTCTGTTATCTTATAAAATAATAAATGAATAAATGTGTTCAAGCAGGACTTTGTTATCTTATAAAATAATAAATGAATAAATGTGTTCAAGCAAGACTTCTGTTATCTTTGTAAGATTTTTTAGCATACTGGTTTTCATCTCACAAAGTTGGTAGGCATGCAAAGATAGAACTGTCAAAGTTTTCTATAAAAATAAAGTAACTTTACAACTTATGCTAGGAGAAGTTTATTTTTTATTGAAAAAACCCCCACATAGTTTGTCATGACTGGTTATTTTTCTAATAGTCTAAATATCTGTAAATTAAATGTACTGTTTCTACTTAATAACAGTAAGTTATCAAATGCTTTTTAACAATTATAAGATTATAATGAATTAAAAAATATATTTTCTTGAGTTTTACATAACACAAAACATAACTACTAATACATATACCTGAATTTCAGCATCAACTCCAATGCCATCTGCAGGAGAAGTTTTTGAATGCTTAAGACGAGATAATTTTTTTATGTCAGGCCGTGGAGCTGGTAATTCAAAGAATTGGAACCCTTCTTGGATGACAAGTGCCCGCCACAAAAATGCTTTGGATTTCTCATCTAGTGCTATCAAGAAATCTTCTCGATCCTCAAGTCGCAGCCAAAGAGAAGGTAAGGTTATACCTATAAAAAAAGAGGGAGGGTTTATTAAAAAAAACATTTTACCTAACCTATAAATTAGCCTTTTTATATTTTTAATTTGCATTTGAAGAATTAATTTCTACACAACACACCTGTACTATACCCCAGGTAACAATACAATTTTCCAAAGAACCCTCCATACACCCCGAACTAGGCTATGTTTGGCAATTAAAATTCAGGATTTGGAAATTCCAATAAAGTTTTAAATTTTAACTATTAAGTTTTCCTTTAATTTAAATAGTGTAGCCACTAACTCTCCTTTTTAGAATAAAAGAAATACTTCCTCAACATTATAATATAAAAATAAAGTCTTCATAAGGACTAGTAACAATCCCTCTACATTTTAATTAAAAAGTAGTTATTTTATCTTACCATCAAGTCCTTCCAAGGCAGTTTCATCCACAAGTATGTCTTGGTAATTTGTGCCAATCTCCATTATCCCAAACTAGATCTGAATACCCTTGAAGCTAAGTAAAAGAATCAAACAAAGAAAAAATACAATTGGAAAAAATAAATCTTAATAAGTTAATGGTCTGGCCTGCAAAAAGATTTAAGCAATTACTAATACTGAAATGCCCTTTCATACTTAGGCTATCTGACCTAATTCTGAGGAAAAGATAAACAAGTGAAACAATATTACTAACATTATATAAAGTTTGGAAATAACTTTAAAATGCTTACCTAGTCAAGTATTATTTTCAATCTGCAGAAATGTTTTAATGCATTGAGGTAAAATTATTGGTTTCAAAACAGGGTTTTTTGCTTTGCATAAAAGTCACATGCTGTTTCAGTGATTGTTGTCTTAATGATATGAGATGGAAATAATCTAAATTTAAAAATAAATAAAAACAGAATTTTTCAAAGAAGTTAGAATGACTGCCAATAGAAGGTTTTTTTTTGTCTTTGCTGTTTAAAATTACACTAAAAAAAAACATTATGCTAAAATGCTAGTTTCTTTCAATTTTTCATTTTATAAATCAGCAGTTTTGTGTTTATTTTAAACAATGTGGGTCGTTTACTACTACTAGTACTACTAATAATAATGGTTATGCATGAATAGAAGGGGTTCAACTGTAAGCCTAAGACAGAACAGCATTTTGACGTCAGTCAGCTTTCATTAGTTTGACCTTATCTGTGAATCTTAAAAAAACATAAACTTAAGAATACGAAAACTAGTTTGAATAGGTAGGCTACAGTAGCCTATACATTAATCATATTAAAATTTTAATGCTTTATGAAGACAGTGATGTCAAAAGTAACCACATGTGCGTATTACTTCGACATAACATATCCCTATCCCTCTTTCTGCCTATATCGAACATAATTATTGTTTCACGCATTAAATAAACTATAAACAGTTCAGTGAAATGAAGTGATTATCAACTTCAAGTCCTTCTAAACGTACAGAATCATGACCTGGTCTTCTAGTGGTTCTTGAATGACCACTTTCTAATTCTTAAATGGAATATGCGTACTCAAACTAGATTGTATAAGAACACTGACTGTTTAGAAATCGTGCTAAATAGACAAATTGACGTCAAAGTGATTCGTCGATCAAGATGGCGGCTTCCATGGCCAACAGTAAAATGCGATACTTCAAAGAGCAAATGTCCGCTGCTTTGGGCAGTAGCAGCGTTGTTGTTAAGATAGTAGCTTGTGCATTGGCAGTTGGATATTTGTTGTCATTCATCACCTATGCTGTTCCTTATATCACTGTGACACCGGGCTATGTTATGCCTCCCAACGCCCGTGTTTACAGTTTTTTTACGTACTGTTTCGTGGAACTTCATTTTTGGCACGTTGTAGCTGATATTGCTGTTGTCATCTTGTTCGGAAAACTTCTCGAGCCCCTCTGGGGTGCACCAGATATGCTCCTTTACTTTGTCGTTGTTAACTTGGGCGTTGGACTAATGACTGCTGTCTGCTATATAGTTGTTTATCTCGCTACGCTGAATGAAGATTATCTGTTTGAGGTGCACATTTATGGTCAGGCAGGGTATATTGCTGGGTTTTGTGTGGCGGTCAAGCAAGTAATGCCAGACCATTGCGTTGCAGCACTGCCTCTTGGAAAGCTACGCAACACGCACATTCCACTTTTATTGCTTGTAATCACAATTTTGTTGCGGGTTATGGGTTTGCTGCCTGGGCCCTACCCTTTCATGTTTGGCTGGGGAGTTATTGTTAGTTGGGTCTATCTTCGTTTTTATCAAAAGCATACTAATGGAAATCGTGGCGACATGGCGGACAACTTTAGTTTTGCAAGGTAAAACTATGGAGAATTTTAGCCTTTAGTGGTATAGTTCATATACTTTCAAAGGAAAACATTTCTGTCGGTATTATATTTCTTAAATGGTGTGGCTGTCACTTTCATTGCTTTCAATTTTGACTTTAGTTTCCTTTAGTGATATTAGTTTTGATAAATTTCTGCAAAACCCCCATATTCTGTTTCTTTCAGTTTTGAAACACTCGATTTGACAATGAATACTATTCCATCACTCTTAGTATTACTCTAATACTTGTATTTGTAATAGTGTAATTATATTTTCAGCACTTACAATGTGTGAAAAGATTCCATTGATTTTTTTTATTTGAGGAGGCATAAGATGTTTCTGTGAAATATGAAAAAGAAAAGTCTACAGTTTAACTATCATTTATCAAGATGCATAAACTACAATAACTTGTATTTTTATAATATCAAATGTGTAGTTTATTAGCTTTTAAAATATATATCAAGTTATATAGAACTAGAAGTTCATATTATTAATTTACAAGGAATAATTCATAATAGTATATTAATTATTATGCACATTACTTTTATGGGCATGTGGTGAATTTGTGAATTATTGATTGACTGAAAACAACTGGACTAAAGCAAAGAATCAAGTGTGTGTATTATGTGTGTGTGTGTGTGTGTGTGTGTGTGTGTGTGTGTGTATTAATTTTGAGATGTTACATCTTAAATAATTTATTTCAGTATTTAAAATTGCAATTTTAGTTGTAAATAATAATTTAGTGCATATATTATAAAACTAAAGATTTATTCATCAACACTAATGACTTATAATGAATTTAATAAATTATATAAACTTATAAATTTTGACTACTAATCATTGTGTGTTGGAACACATTAATCATAAATTCTTTCAATGTTTCATTTTTTGCAAAACAAAATTTACAACTCCAAGTGTGATAACTATTTCTGTCTGGGATTTATAAAATAATCACAAGTAAAAATTCTACTTATCTGATAAGATATATGCATATGTTGCCTTAACTGTAATTGTTCTATATAGATATATATTTTTTTTTAACACCTGTTTTCACATTCTCTTTATTTCTTGTTCTTGTTGAAGGACCAATCAGTTTTCCATTTAAAACTAAGGAAGATCTGCAAGTTGCAGTGCAACTCAGTTTTGCAATATGATCGTTTCAAAATCAAGTTGACTTACAATTTTACTAGATTGAAATATGTCATATTATTATATTATATTATATAAATGACAGTATTAAAACTGTGCTACAAAATTAATTTTTACCTATATATCATTCTCAGAGAGAACTTCAGAAAATTCATATTGGAATAATAAATCATGAGTACGTACAGAATTTACCAGCTCAAAAACAATATGCTGGATTAATATTGAATTTGAGATAATATCTTAAACAAACAATATTAGTAATATTTATATTAAACTACTTGCTGTTCATTTTCTTGAATGAAAAAATAAATCATTAGTCTATTGTTTTTAGTATTTTCTCTTACCTTCTTTCTCTTACCTCTTTCTCTTATTAGTTCAGAGCATTTTGTTTATAATCTGTAACTGGATTCATCATGTAGCATTGTACTCTGATTCAGGATTCATTACATAGCATTATACTCTGGTCCAGGATTCATTACATGCATTGTACTCTAATTCATCATTTCATGATTCATTACATTGCATTGTACTCTAATTCAGGATTCATTGCATTGCATTGCATTGTACTCTAAGTCTAATTCAGGATTCATTACATTGCATTGTACTCTAATTCAGGATTCATTACATTGCATTGTACTCTAATTCAGGATTCATTAAATTGCATTGTACTCTAATTCAGGATTCATTATATTGCATTGTACTCTTTCAGGATTCATTAAATATCATTGTACTCTGGCGTTGGATTCATTACAAAGCATTGTACTCTGGCATTGGATTCATTACAAAGCATTGTACTCTGGCGTTGGATTCATTACAAAGCATTGTACTCTGGCATTGGATTTATTACAAATCATTGTACTCTGGCATTGGATTCATTACAAAGCATTGTACTCTGGTGTTGGATTCATTACAAAGCATTGTACTCTGGCGTTGGATTCATTACAAAGCATTGTACTCTGGCGTTGGATTCATTATAAAGCATTGTACTCTGGCGTTGGATTCATTACAAAGCATTGTACTCTGGCGTTGAATTCATTACATTGCATTGTACTCTGACGTTGGATTTATTACATAGCATTATACTCTGGCGTTGGATTCATTACATTGCATTGTACTATGGCCTTCGATTCATTACATAGCATTGTACTGTGGTGTTGGATTCATTACATTGCATTGTACTCTGACATTGGATTTATTACATGGCATTATACTCTATAACTGGATACATTGCTAAGTGTATACATTGCATAGCTAGATAATTTGATCTGAATCAAATTTACAATTTTCTGCATTTTTTTCCAGCTTTTTTCCAAATCAGCTTCAACCCATCGTGTCAATTATTTGCAATTCAGTCTTCAATGGCCTAGTAAAGATCAAAGTGTGTAAAAAGCCACAGCGACGGTATGATGTCAGCTCCCCAACAACTATAACAGTCACACTTCCTGGAACTGAGCCTCATGATGCTGAACGCAGAAAGTGAGTGTTCAAAATACAGTATAATACTTATTTAATGTGTTCAGAAACTCACACTGATTATGCCTTAAAACAAAGGCAAAGGGCCACAACCATTATTTTGGATTGGTTTGCTGGCCACATATAAAACCCACAAGTTATATACCTAACAATTCTAACCCTAATTCAGTAATTGCCTAAGTTGTAAAATTATACATATGAACTAGTTTTACTCTAAAAATGCAATTTTAACTGTGCTTTTAATGAGAGAAAATAGTGTTATCTTGAATAAAAGTCCTGGGTCTCAAATATATATTTTATCACTTCATGTGTTTCATCCTGTCTGCACTTGCTCATATAAATATGTTCAGTGTGAAATAGCGACTTTCTAGGAATTGCATGTCTGCAAATGCCAAAACACTTTTTATCTTCATGAAAAAAAAATTCATGAAAGGAAAATTGTTGATTTTTTTCTTAAGTTGGACACATACTGAAAATCAGCATATTCCATTTGCAAATGTTCTAGAGCCTTATTTATATTAAATGGAGATGAAAAGAGATTGAAACTCATGCTGTTCTTCTTGAAGTCCTGTTAAATTCTTCTCTAAGTTATGATATAAGAGAGTCTTGAATATCACACTTCATCAAAATTGGTAAATGCACAAAGTTATTTTGAATTTGTGTTTTCCAAAGATGACATTTTATTTCAGAACCCTATGCCTGATCAAACATAGCATTCATTAATTATCCTTAGAGATGAGAGTTTAATTTGTTCAGGTGAGTAGTTATATCCACTTATATAGGCAAATGTATACATCCATTCATTATGTTTGAATTCAGTGATCCAGTTTTCCATTTATATGTAGTTCAATGAATGTTTGTATTTCCTCTTTTAGAATAAATACTCATACCAACATTTTCCATTTATATGTAGTTCAATGAATGTTTGTATTTCCTCTTTTAGAATAAATACTCATACCAACATTTTCCCATGGCTGAGCCATCAGATTTAGAGTTAGAATAGTAAACAACATCTCCAATTTGTTTAATAAATTTAAAATTCCCTTTGATGAAGGCTTTAGAAATAGATGAATTGAAAGTTTAGTAACAGTCATTGCTGTTGGTTTTTTGGGATTCAGGCAAAGTTTCTCTTGGTGGATTAGGCAATGGTACTTCATAAAGAGCTATTTCCAACAGCAGTTGCCTCATTTTGGATTAACTTTATCAGCATCTCTAAATTCCCTCCCATTGCAGGGAGCCCATTAGATATTATACCTGACAGATTTGTCAAATTCATATCAAGTCAGATCAAGGTTCCTTGCAATAAATCAGAGCTTTTGTGGTGCCTTTGAAAGGGACCAAGGCAATAAATTCTTTAGTAATAATATCTTTATCAATCCTAAATACAAATATAGACAATTGGGCGGTCACTTATATCTGTACTTATCAAGTGACAGTGAATAAAACTCAGAACTTTAAGCTTTTGACTTCAGTGTATTCTATACACTGATACTAACTCATCAATGCAGTGAGCTATCATCTGTTGCAATAAGCTTATTTTAGCAAATTACATTTTTTTCAGGACATATGTGACCTGTCACCACAAAAAGATACTTAAGTCGGATTTTGGGGGTATTGAGATATATATATCAATAGAAAGAAAATTGAAAGGGCTTTCTGTTGATATAAAAATAAAGAGTGTAGGACAAAATATGGAAAAGTTATGTTTGTTTGAAGTGCACTACTGTCCGGACGGCCATTTTGAGAAAATCGGCCTCGAAGATTGAACACATTTCTGAGAGGTTTTTCCTTAGCAACCATATATTAATCTGCTTCATTTGCAATCAGAGTTGAAGAAGACACAATAGCTAACACTGTAATAACTATAAACAACAAATATATTGTTACATCATTTACAGACAACAGTCTTTTTAAGCCATAACGATAAGAATTTCTGTATGCGAGAATGATTATTGTGGCTCACAGAATATTCTAAAATTAAGGCATAATATTGAATTGATACCTCTTTCTAAATCTGATGCTAGCTCCACTAAATAAATCACAGATTAAAGCTGCATTACTTTCACATTCTTAAAAAAAATATCGTTTAAATAATCCAGTAATTATAGCACACCTTTCACTTCAGTGTACAGTCAGTTATCGTCAGCTGTCGTCTGCTTCGTCTTTTTCGTTGTTCGATCATGCGATTCGCTGTCCGTGTCACTTTCAGATGAAAATCCATCAGCTACATCCTCATTAGCAAAATAATCAGATATCAAATCTTTAATCTGAATGCTTTCTTTTTCTAAGATGTTGCTTTCTTTACATGAATTCAACAAATTAGCGATTCATTTCTCCATGTTTGCATACCGCATTACAGGACGAAACTGTCTCCCTTGTGTGCGTTTCAACCAATCGCGACCGTCTTTTTATGAGAGCATGCTTGGTAACTTATAGTAAGCTTTGATAAACTGTCTGCGGATTGGCTGACGCTTTTCACTTTGTTTACGCCAAGCACAGCCTTATAAAACATTCTGATTAGACGTTATAAATAACCAGTGTCATCAGCATAAAAATAGGCTTTTTCCTGAGCATTCTGATATACAACATGATGAGGTTCAGCCAGGGATTCTACCGTCTACGATCATCAGATTATAGCACTTTTGGGCCATATTTTTCCTTCAAAGTTAGACAGTAGGTCACAAAAAAATAATAATAAAGCTATTTCTAGTTCGAATTAAGGAAAATCACGCTAGTAATTTGTTGTTCGATGGTTTGGGAACACGCTAAAATGAAAATCTCAATTTCACCCATGTAGACTCCCACCTTCGTTTTTGCCGTTTTTCTTGGCTTAGCCTTGCGCGACTTAAGTATCTTTTTGTGGTGACAGGTCACATATTATGTCAGCAAAATGTTTAGAACATTCTTTAACAATGATGGATCATTTTGATGCTATTTTGAAGTATACAAATATAATTGATGCTCAAAAATCATGCCCCTTAACCCTCTCTCTCAAAATGAAATTTTTAAGTGCCATGGCAGCCTGACACCCAGGATTTGTTATATGGCAGTGTACATGGTATATATTATTCTTCAGTCATTTGATTTATACAGTACAATGATACAGAATTATTATTACTGGGATGCTATTTTGTTTAAGACACTAAATGATAAGATATTTTTTAAAGATGTAAACTGGCTCTATAAAATATTAACAACAGACAGTATTAATTCTTTGTTTACAACCACTGGATACAAAAGAAAAGTCTTTTTAATACTTTATTAATTCTTCTTTGTAATAAGCAATTGGATAGGAAAAGGCATAAATAATAATAGTCTGTATAAATATTATCTTCTTTTTTTCTCTTTTCACGTTATTATTATAACAAAATAACCTGCTCTACAATCTTTATATTTTTTAAAATCTAGAACTGGCTGTACAATCTTTATAGTTTTTAAAATCTAGAACAGGCTGTACAATCTTTATAGTTTTTAAAATCTAGAACTGGCTCTACAATCTTTATAGTTTTAAAATCTAGAACTGGCTCTACAATCTTTATAGTTTTTAAAATCTAGAACTGGCTCTACAATCTTTATAGTTTTTAACTAGAACTGGCTCTAAAAGCACTTAATGGTGAAATGTATTATTTCTAATTTAACAGACAACTGGCTTTGAAGGCACTAAATGATCGTCTTACTAAATCGGATTCCCAGACTGCTTGGCCCTCTATGGATGATGATGCTCCTGTCAGTCCTACTTCTGACACTGAGAGGACTGACACCAGTAGTTCTGGAACTACTGCTCCATCTAGTGTTTCTTCCACATCGATGGCTTCCAAATCACCAGTTCCAGAAACAACAGCCAAGGACACAGCTGGAGGAACGTAGTCTTTGAAAATGCCAGACTGAATGAAAGTTTGCATAGTATAGTCTGTGATCATGTCTGATATTTTGCTTTTCTTGCTGCTGTCATCTCATGCTCACTCCCCAACCCTGTCTCTCATCTTTCTCACTTTTAAATTCTCCTTTCTCTCTAATTCTGTCCTCTCTTGCCTCGTTTTATGATCCCCTTTTAGTCTCATTTGGTCTCGTTTCATCAGCACAGTCTTCGTCCGCAGCTGTAAGAGATAAAACAATTAATTATTGGTAATCATTGCTTTTTTTTCTCCTCTGCACTTTTGAGTTATTGATTTGTTGTCTTTTTTAATCTGTATATGTTTTAATTATAAAATGGTATTGTATAATGAAATATATAATTTTCAAGTCTTTGTACTGGAAGAGAATGGTATGCTTTGGTAACAGACTAAGATGAATGGGTGACTCATTGTAAATCTAGCCTCACATTTTTGTCATTTTTTGCACATTGTTACATATAGAGTCAAATGATTCCATTTTTGCTGGGGTTATTTTTTTGTATTACAGTTTAAGATTTGTTTTTCAGGGTCAGATCATTGGTTTTGATTGATTTGTTTCTGTGCAAAGATATTTATATCTGTCTAAACATTAGTATATATATATATATCCATATTGCTAATTTCTTTAATTTTTTAATGGTATATATGGGTTTGTTTTAATGATTGTGTGGGTATATTATTAATAGCTCCAAAGACGTATGTCTCTAAAGATTTTTACATAATTACATATTGTTATGGAATGTTTAGTGAGATACAAATAAATATGACTCACCTGTGTACATGAAAATTAATGAGAGTTAGCATGTACATGTTAGGATAAACAAAACAGATTACCGTAATTAACCTATACTACTGTCAGAACTTAATTCCTGACCTAGACAGGATATGGCAGTATGCAAGTATGTTTTTTTTTTATGCAGCAGTAATCCATTATATATATATGACTTCATTTAATCCACACTTTGCAGCTGGTGTATCTATGGACATGAGTAAACTTTATAAATATAAAAATATAACTTTATGAATAATAACTTTATAAATATAAAAATATAACTTTATGAATAATAACTTTATAAATATAAAAATATAACTTTACGAATAATAACTTTATAAATATAAAGTGCTTATTACAGTTAAGTATTTTCTCTGAAGTCAATATACAAGTTCATTAACAGTAATAGTCAATGCTTAGTGCAGTAATGGAAGTTTAATATAGTCATTAGACTGCATAGACCAGAAGTCGACATACAAGTTCATCATGAGTAATAGTCAATTCTTAGTGCAGTAATGGAAGTTTTAGTCATTAGACTGTATAAGGCCTGAAGTCAACATACAAGTTCTTGAAGTATAATATAGTCATCAGACTGCATTAGGCAGTTGAAGTTGCAGTTGCAGTTCATATCAAACGACAAAATAGCTACTTGGCATATAGCTGGGTTAAAGGTCACAGTGTTTGACTATGCCAGAGTATGGACACTATAAAGTAAATGCAAAAGTGCAAGTTGGATTGAAGCTCATTGTATTTGACTGTCAGAGTCCTGTCACTGTAAACATATTTTGTCCCCATTTGTATACTCCCATTTCTAATTTATCACTTTGATATAACCAAGACAGGGCAGTGTTGGGGGGGGGGACTAGTAAAGACACTCACCAAAGCAGGGTATGATGTCAGGTGTTGATGAGGTAAGATGTTAGGCATTGATGAGATGGGAGAGGACACACACTTATGTACAGTTGAAAAGAGACCTATTTTTGCCGAGTCCAGTTTTTAGTTGTCAGAGATGTTTACCAGTGAGTGCAGATGGAGTGGGAGACACGACTGGCTGGATTTGGCCATTTTTTCATTGAAATGCGATGTTTTCATGGCGTACGTACGGTTTGTTATGTGAAACAAGTTCTTTTGCAAGCCACATGGGCGTTCACAGCGGCATTCGTTATGTGAGGTACCACTGTACATCAGAATTCTACTTTTAGAAATATGTGTGTTCCTCATTAGTTTCAGGATGACATACTTGAGTACATAAGGTTAGATTTATCTAGAGTTCTACTTTCAAGAATATGTGTGTTCCTCATTAGTTTCACGATGTCATACTTGAGTACATTAGGTTAGATTTATCTAGAGTTCTTCTTTCAAGAATATGTGTGTTCCTCATTAGTTTCAGGATGTCATACTTGAGTACATAAGGTTAGATTTGACTAGAGTACAAGCTCCCCAAGGGATTTTGTTAGCCAAACTTGAGACATTAAATTCAATTAGTTCACATGATCCAGAGTAGATTAGTATAACTTAAGACATTATATAAGGGATGTAGATCAGTGCACATTCTTAGCGCTTGTTACATTTAGGAAGTCAAATCATAACACATCATATGTCTTTTGACCATGGGCATTTCACTGGCCTGTCTGTTGGCACTCGATACCTGAAAGTTTGTAATCAGTTATAAAGCCACTTGTATATGGCCTTGAACCTTGAGTGAGTCGATGCATTTGAGCAGTTCAGTACTTGATATTTAAAGTGCAGTTCTCATTAGTTAATTCTGATCAGACAAACTTTTCCAGTCTGCAAGCATTGGAAATTGGATAACGACTCTAAGATAATTAAAACACATCTTACTAAATTAACTGGTGAACCATTTGTCATATATGAAATCGAGTTATAATAGTTTGATAGTTACAACACATCTTACTATATTATTAGATGAACCATTTGTCTCAGTTTATCAAACCATGAAAAATAACTTTAAATGTTCCAGCCATACGAATACCAATAAGAATATTGTTTATGGGTTTTTATCATGTTTGTTTACAGTCAGAAAACATTTGAGTTCATGTTAAGTTTGTATGTTGTGCTATATCTGGATTGTTTAAGATTTTAGGAGGGTACTTAAACTTTTCACTATGGATTCATCTGTAGGTAGTTAAGAAAATTCCAATTGAGAACTAAACTTGTTATATATACAGTTTTGTTAGCTTATTTATAATTTTAATACTGTTACACTATGAAGTATTATACTCTTGAGAACATGTTTCTTGTTAGTAAGTCATTACATAAGAAATGTTTTGCATATATAATATATTTAGCCTCAAGTTGTGCATATGTGTGTATGCCTGTTTGTATGTTTGCATATATTTATTATACTGTTCAAATTAGAGAGCAAAGCTTAATATTTTCACTTCTGTGTATTTGTACATACAATGACACCCAACTTAATTTTTTAAATGATAAACTCTTTAAATTAAATATAAATATACAGTGTTTCTTGTTTTTGTTTTTTAACTTTCTGATTGTAAACTGTGTTGTAAAACAAATGTTTGGGGATCACCAAAGACGACTACATCAGCAGGTTTGCCATGTGTTTGCAAGGCCCTTTGATAACAGAAATCACGTCTGCTCTCTTGATTTTATTTTAATGCATCACAGTTGTACAAGATACATTTTTGTTGCTTCATGTGCATGTGTGTATATATTAATGTCATCACAGTTGTACAAGATACATTTTTGTTGCTTCATGTGCATGTGTATATATATTAATGTCATGGTCATGTAGCATTTGCATTCTATAGATTCCTTTAGGAATGTTAAGATAATTAAAATCTGATGTAGAATTTATTGTTCAGAGCTTTTTAAAACTGAAACATCAGATCTTATTTTCATATAAAACCTGTCAATCTGGTTTTTTTTAGGATAATAACATAAAATCTTATATTTAAAAGTACTTTTATAATAAAAAATGTCACTGAAGACCATATAGAATTGTTAACATGTAGTCTTATATAAAACATGTTTATCTAGATCTTTAGAATCTTAAATATACACAACTATAGACTCTCAGTTAATGTCAGAACAGAAATATATAAATAACCTTTAATAGTAATATAATATCAAAAGTGAATATACACAAGTAACGATAGACTCTCAGTTAATGTCAGAACTGAAATTATATAAATAACCATAAATAGTTATATAATATCAAAAGTGAATATACACAAATAACTATAAACAGTGGAGTATCTATATACATGTAACTATAAATAGTGAGATAATGTCACAACTGAATATACACAAGTGACTATAAATAGTGAGTGATGATAAATAAGCAACAATAAACAGTTATTTAATGTCAGAAGTGATGATATATAGGTAACCATAAACAGCAAGTTAATGTCAACAGTGAAATAAGTAATTTTAAACAGTGGGTTAATGTCAAGAGTGAAATAAGTAATTATAAACAGTGGGTTAATGTCAAGAGTGAAATAAGTAATTATAAACAGTGGGTTAATGTCAAGAGTGATGGTACACACATAAATATAAACAATGAGTTAACAAATATCTATCAAACAGGGAGTTAGTGTCAAAAGTGAAAATACATGAGTAATTATATACAATGAGTTAATGTAAAAGTAAAAAAACATAATTATAAACAGTGAGTTAGTGTCAAAAGTGAAAATGCATGAGTAATTATATACATTGAGTTAATGTCAAAGTATAAGTACATAGATAAATATAAACACTTGAGTTCATGTCAAAAGTAATTATAAATGATGAGTTCATGTTAAAAGTAATTATAAATGATGAGTTCATGTCAAAAGTAATTATAAATGATGTCAGAAGTAAAAGCACATTAGTAACTATAAACACGAGTTAATGCCGTAATTTCAAAAGTACATGTAATCATAAACACTGAGTTACTGTCAATAGTAAAAGTACATAACTATAAATAGTGACTTAGTGTCAAAGTACACAAATACATGTAACTATAAACAGTGAATTACTGTCAGAAAGGGTGAAACCCAAGTAACCATAAAAGTGAATTACTGTAGCAAATTTTGAAACCCATGTTGACCCCTCGTAGTTAATGTTAAAAGTGGTGGTACACAAATAACTAGAATCAGTGAGCTGAAGTCAAAACTGGTGGTACTTCACCTTAAATACTAGAATCAGTGAGCTGAAGTCAGACCTGATGGTACTTCACCTTAAATACTAGAGCCAGTGAGCTGAAGTCAAAACTGGTGGTACTTCATCTTAAATACTAGAACCAGTGAGCTGAAGTCAGAACTGATGGTACAGCACCTTACATAAATATTAGAACCAGTGAGCTGAAGTCAAAACCAGTATACCTTATACAAATAAGTAGAACCAAAACTGAAGTCAAAATTGGTTATATAATACCTTAGAACCAGTAATCTATAATTGAATTTGTGATTCACCAACAATCACAATGGGTTTTTGTTTTCAGCAGTGCCATTAAGGTGGCCTTTCTCTAGAAGTTCCAAATGAAGTAGTGACTCTTGCAAAACATTATCCTCCTGTCTATTGTTCTTTTAGATTGTGTTTCTTCAATGAAAGATGTAGTTCTGCCATAAAATAATATCCATGAAACACTACAAACAATATACCATAGGCCAGTAAATTATAGTCATTCAGGCATTAACTTTGATGTGCAAATTTATGAATTTGCAGGAGTAACTTTGAAGTACCAATTGATGATTTTGCTGGAATAACTTTGATTACAAATGTATGTCTGCAGAAAGCTATAATTTCCCAGGATTATGCCATGAAGCACAGACATTTATATTTTGACATTCAAGCATCTTAAGACTTTGCAACAACAAAAATTCTCCAAAAGAACATTACAACATGATTTAGTACATTAATTAGTGCATTCACATTTCAAGTAGCAAACTTAACACTTGAAGTTTCTTATTTCAAGTAACAAACTTTGAACACTAGGCTAGTTTTTTTTAAATTTCAATTGAAAATTTAGACATAAGCTAGAGTTTTCACTTTCTAATGTTTCATGGTAAATCGGTCATTTGATCATTCTTGTTTCAGTGTACACATTGTCAACTCTAGTTTTCACTGTCCACCATTTCATTATGAAGTAGGTATTTAACTCTGAAGTCTACAGAGTTTTCATTATGAAGTACCATCATTTAAACATTCCTGTTTCAGTATGAACTTTGGACTTAACAGTTTTCACTATCCTCCATTTCTTAATGATTACCTTATTTAAACACTCGTGATTCAGTGTACAAACTTTAGACTCTGGATTACATTTTTTTTTCTTTATGAAGTCATGTCATTTCCACAATCCTTTTTCAATGGACAGGCTTTGAATGTGATCATAAAGATTTTGAATATGATCATACAGACTTTGGATACTAGCTTAAGGAATCATCTTCATATGGATTTTCGTTAAAATATATTTGTTCTGCATCTCTTCCATAAGATATTTTTTTTATCCAAATGTGTTTATTTGGATACTGTTTTATGTACTTTAACTCTTTTATTTGGGATACTTTTGTATATAATTCCTTTGTATTATCTGCTGATTAATTATCCAGTTAAATGAGTTTTGTTGAGTTTTTTTTAATCACCTTTCATTCCATTTGTAATCCATGTAGAAGGTTTGACTGAAAGTTTATACAATCATTTTAGTGTGTGATTATTTGAATGCCAAAATGTGAAAGGGAGATTTGTTTGATTATTTCCTTTCATCATGATTACAAACATGTTTTTTCTTCCTGTGTATTCATGTCTCTGATTTTCTGCATTGTTTAGAGTGAGTGAGTGTGAAAAATAAGTACACAAAATTATGTCATCCTGAGAAACATTTTTTTATAAAAATTATTTAGGGCAGGACATCTGTGAAATAGACTGAAATTAGGAACATATTTTAATTAACTCTGATTTTGATTTATTCATCACACATAGAATGTTGTATAATTATAAATATCAGAGCTTTATATGCAGAATGTCTTGATACTTTCATTGGTTCCAAAATAATTTTTCTCACTTATCCTTTGCACATAGGGAACCTATTGTCATAATAAATAAGCATTAGACTATTTAGAGTTAGTTCTTCATGCACTGTTAGTATTTACTATATTAACATGTGTTGGGTAATTGGCAATACAATTTGTCACATGTCTGTTACAAGTTAATTATAAAACAAGTGAGTTTATTCAAATAATTTTTAAATGGTTTAGAACTAGTTTAGTAATAAAAAATAAAAGATGAAGAATGGCAATAGTTAATATGGATGTGATTGGTTTGGGTAATGGTAGTACTAGTTCACTTTAAAAACTACTCATTAACAATATAAACACTTTGTTTCACTTATTTGGTTGAGGGGGGATTTTCATTGACAATATAAACACTTTGTTTCACTTATTTGGTTGAGGGGGGATTTTCATTAACAATATAAACACTTTGTTTCACTTATTTGGTTGAGGGGGGATTTTCATTGACAATATAAACACTTTGTTTCACTTATTTGGTTGAGGGGGGATTTTCATTGACAATATAAACACTTTGTTTCACTTATTTGGTTGAGGGGGGATTTTCATTAACAATATAAACACTTTGTTTCACTTATTTAGTTGAGGGGAATTTTCATTAACAATATAAACACTTTTGTTTCACTTATTTGGGGGGGGGGGGATTTTCATTAACAATTTATAGCTATAAACATTGTAGGATTATAAAAGAGCAGAGTCTAAAATAAATAAATAGCTTGCAAACGCCACTATATAATTTGATTACTTATTATAACAGAATCTTATGAACATGAATATTGAAAGTGCTCATTAAAACTCTGGTATTATTGTAGTCTACAAAAAAGACTACACTCTGTATTGTGTACTATCATTCTGCAATATATGAACATTAATGATCACAACACAAATTAGTCAAAGTATAATTTTTTTTATAATTTATTTTCAATCTTTGAATACATCCCTCGAAAGGCAAATTATGGATCATTGTAAGGTGGACAATTCTTCGTGTGCTGCCACCTCTAATTTGTGTTTAGCTGAGTGCATGAAGCATTGGGAACTATATTTTGTGGTTAATTTGTGTCTAGTGGAGTGCATGAAGCATTGGGAACTATATTTTGTAGTTTGTGTTTAGCTGAGTGCATGAAGCATTTGGGACTACATTTTGTAGTTTGTTTGTGTTTTATTTTGTAGTTAGTTTGTGTTTAGTGGAGTGCATGAAGCGTTGTGAACTATATTTTGTAGTTAGTTTGTGTTTTATTTTGTCGTTAGTTTGTGTTTAGTGGAGTGCATGAAGCGTTGGGAACTATATTTTGTAGTTTGTTTGTGACAGCACAGCATAGAATAAGAAATTAGGTCATTTCCTGTGATTAAGTGTTGATTTTATGAAAAGTATTTATTCCTAGAGCTTTAATTTTAGTTGTAAAGAGAGAGAAAGACTTGTTCTTGTTCACATAAAAGACAAGGAAAATGTCTTGCTACTTGTATTAAGGTGAGAGAGGAAAAGAAAAAGTTTTTATTCAGGAAAGAGAAAGAAAGTATTACTCTTGTTCCTAGAGGTAATACATTTGATACTTAACAAGATCACAAAATTGTTAAAGTGATTTGATTAGATTGTTCATAGTCATTTAGGAAGTTGCATATTGGGAACTTACCTCTGATGGTAGCTTTTGGTGCTACCATGGTATATTTCTGTGTACAACATTTATATAGCTCTGTGTAATGGTATATTTCTGTGTACAACAAAGAGTTATATAGCTTTGTGTAATGGTATATTTCTGTGTACAACAGAGTTCTATAGCTCTGTGTAATGGTATATTTCTATGTACAACAAAGAGTTATATAGCTCTGTGTAATGGTATATTTCTGTGTACAACAGAAAGTTATACAGCTCTGTGTAATGGTATATTTCTGTGTACAACAGAAAGTTATACAGCTCTGTGTCATGGGAAAGAGTAAGCAAGGCTGTACATCTTAAGTCAACAAGCTATGTATATAGGAGAGTTACCAAGACTTGTCAGAGGAGAATTCCCCAAGACTATACAGAGATACTAACTCTATGGAGGACTCACTATCAGATATGGGCAAGCATCCCTAGTTGCTCGTGGGCAGGACTCATCAAAAATAAACTGAAGTCATCAGAGTAAGCTGAAGTCATCAAACTAAGCCGAAGTTACAAAATTATCATAGATGAATGCCAGCCTGTGCTGCTCATGGTTCAAAATCTTGATAAGAATTACTTTTCGTGTGCAAATTTGAATAATATTTTTATGTTAGAACTAGCATTTGTAATGAATTTGCAGAAATCTTGTACACTGCTCATCAGATTTTAAGAAATTCAGGATGGTGGCATGTTACAAAACTGAAATGTCAAATGGCTGCTTAGCATAAAGAGTAAACAAAAAATTGTATTGCTTGTCATGTTAGTTTAAAAAAATATGTTAGAGAAAGTACTTGTAAATGGAGTACTGATCTAGAGTAGATCTTCTCAGATATTGTTGAATGCTAGAGTTTGTTGTGTATTTCTTTTGAATTTTTATATTAAACCCTTGCATGATGAACGATCATGTATACAAAAGTTAGCATGTGCTGCCATGCATTTGAGGGCTGCCAAAATTGCCATGTGTGACCAGAGAAGTGGCAAGAGACACCCTATCCATATATAGAAAACTGGCAGGAGTGGATTACCCAGTCTATTTAATGAAGAGCACATAACCTAGCCTGTATAAAAGTCAATTGCTGATACTAAGATTAATGAACTGTATATTTCTTTGTAGTAGTGGTTTACTGGATTGTATATACATTCTGTGCTGTAATGTGAAAGATATTTTTTTTTCTAAATATTCACGCATTATCATAAAAATAATAACAGTGAATTATGGCTGCTAATTGTACATAACAGATGTTTGCATAATTTTTTGTACTTATGAACAAGTTTGTGTGACTGCATATATTAGATATGAACCAGTTTCTGATTCATGTTAATTGTAAATTATTTATATTTCAGCTTAATTTGGGTTTTTTGCTTTCTATCTTATCTGTACATGTTTGTTGTTTTAATGGTAATATAGCTTTGCAAAAGTATTCAGATCTTGTTACAATGCCTTTGCTTTGGTTTTCTTTGTTGGGATAGAAAAATATTTATTGATAAAGGAAGTATAATTACTTCAATTGCCAGAAAATGTATATTTATTGATAAAGGAAGTATAATTACTTCAATTGCCAGAAAATGTATATTTATTGATAAAGGAAGTATAATTACTTCAGTTGCCAGAAAATGTATATTTATTGATAAAGGAAGTATAAAAACTTCAATTGCCAGAAAATGTATATTGGAGATCAAGCAAGTGCAATTTCTCTATCTTTTGCTGAATCAAGTTGTAATTCCCTATCCACAATACCATTAGTGCACTAATTTTTAAATCTCATTAAATTTTTTTTTTTTAAAATAATATAACCTCTTCCCACCCACACACTGTCTTATTTTTATTATATTTAATATATATTGCTAGTAAAAATAGTTCTGGGGTGGGTGGTGAGGAAATGTATAGGTAAAATGCTTAGGTACTTTTTTCTCATAGGCTCCAAATGACTGTCTGTAGACCTGTTTGCATTGGATACAGTAACTGTCAAGTAAACGGCTTTTTTTGATATAACATATAAGGAAAGCCTACAGTATTTTTGTTATATGGCATATAAGGAAAGCCTGCAGTAGCTGTCAACTAAATGGGTTATTTTTTTTATATGACATTTAAGGAAAGCCTGCAGTAGCTGTCAACTAAATGGGTTATTTTTTTTTATATGACATTTAGGAAAGCCTGCATTAGCTTCAACTAAATGGGTTATTTTTTTATATGACATTTAAGGAAAGCTCTTCTGGGTAAGCTTCAGCTCCATTTCTTTGCCATTTGGTGTTTTGTTGTTTTTTTCAATAGGCTACATTTTTATGTTTCTGAAGCTTAGTTGTACAGATGGTGGTGCCATAAATGTTGCTGGACTGAAATCTTAGATGCTGTATATTAATGCAAGATCATGAAAACAATATTATTAGCAATCTTTTGTATCTACACCTGTTTTTTAATGTCTTGTCAGTGTAACATTTTTATTTTTTTTAAGACTACATTAGTGTTCCTGTTTAAAGAGAGTAATTATTGATTCAGATGAATAAACACTCTTTAATCTATTTCCCTTATTTCTTGAGAGGCCTTATATGAACTGTTAAACTCTCATCTTTAATAAATAATAAAACTGTATTGCAGTGGACAACAAAAATTATTTAGGTAGAAATGATAAATGCATTCACTTATTATGCTGGCATATACATTCATCCATTTAACATTTCATAAGTTGATCACTCTGGGATATTGTAGAATAAACAGTGGCAACTTATGGGAGAATGTAGTTAGTTACATGCAGTGCAAACCACTCTAATATAATTATTACAACAAAAATGGTAGGTATAGTACTTCAAGGAAGGTTCTCATCCTTTTAGTGAGAAATACCACACAATCCCTGTCAGGTTAATTAGAAAGATTTGAGGTAGCAGTGTACCCAGTATATTATTGCTTTAAAATGAATTATTCTTACCAGATTTATTTCTTAGGTGGATGTTCGTTTACATGTGGCTATATCAGGATAATGGGCAGGGATTTTTTAAAAATAAAAATAAATGGGAAGCAGGTGTTAATGAATTACTTGAATGACTCTATATTGTATGGATCCTATGTTGTAAGAAATATATTTTATAAATTCCATGTTGTATAAAAAATATTTTATAAATTCTGTGTTGTATGAAAAATATTTGATTAATTTTGCTTTATATGAAAAATATCCATAAACTGCTCATGGTTTTGTTGTCAGTAATGTGCTTGCCAGTTATCAAACTTAATTTAAATCCAAATTGATGATTATGTTTGTAAATATGTGTGGGTTTAAATTTACTCATATGGAAATAAATATTTAATAAATTAAAATATGTCACTTATTGTTTTATATATCACTGTTATTGTAGATTTGTTCAGAAAGGTACCATACTCTTTCATGCACACACCTGGACTTCAGATAAAGAGGATACAATTTTAGAAATGAAATGGATACAATCAAAAATCAAAACCTTTCCTTCAAAAATATAATCGAAGTTTTCAAGCACTCATAGATGATGTAATAATTGTTTACTTACCTGCATTTCTATTTACACTTGAATAAGTGTTTATATACATTCAGTCTCTCAATAATAACACAGAAGACTTTCCAGAGTGCTTGGTCATTAAAAAAATTACATGCTTTACACCCATTGACAGGTAAGAACAAACGAGTACAACTCAGAACATAGAAATAAAAGAAAGCTCTTTCAGCTTGGGAAAAAATGGACATAAAACTTATAGTGCTTCCAGACTACATGATTTTTGTGCTGGGTTTAGAGGAGTGGTTATAGAAGGAACATTAAGACTTTCTGGGAAAGGGAAATTGTGAAGAGAATTACAGTTATGCTAATTTGTACATGTAGTTATGTTGGTTGCATTCTCATAGCTTTTTGTGCTCCAAACAAGGTACCCTTTTTTATGTTATGATCATATAGTTACCCAGGGATTTAGGAAAATAATTTTAATGAAAGTATAACACTGTAAAAGCATTAATCAGAAATTGTGCAATATGAAATCTTAAGAGAAATATTCTTCACTTGATTTAAAAGATTACAAAATGAAAAAAACATTACTATGTAACATGTACTTCTTTCAGAGAAATATTAAAGGCTACAGGTTGATAAAGTCAAAATTACTTCTTTCAGAAAAATATTAAAGGTTACAGGTTGATAAAGTCAAAATTACTTCTTTCAGAAAAATATTAAAGGCTACAGGTTGATAAAGTCAAAATTACTTCTTTCAGAAAAATATTAAAGGCTACAGGTTGATAAAGTCAAAATTACTTTTCTTTCAGAAAAATATTAAAGGCTACAAGTCGATAAAGTCAAAACTACTGTTTTCAGAGAAATATTAAAGCCTACAAGTTAATAAAGTCAAAACTACACCTACTGCAAACTGTCCACACAATCAAATGTCTGGATGCTACAACAAGAAGTTGAAAATGCTACTGCAGTGCTGGGGGAAAAAAAAAGAAAGGAAAAAAACCCATCTTTACAGTCTGTATGTATTGAGTGATTATTTAGCAGGAAAACTTAAATTGTTTAAGTTTAATATCTACATTGTTTTATGAAAACTGTATACTCATATAGAGAATAAAATATTGTTCCCTATTGCATTTTTTTAAAAATATTTTTTGGGGGAATGAAAATTTCATTTTTCTTTATTTGTCAAGTACACTGCAGTCAACAGAGAGAAGAAAAAAACTAAAATAGGACATACTGGTACAGAGTAGTCACAAAATAAGTCTCAAGTCAGTGCACTAAATCTTGTAACCATGTAAATAATGCATGCAGTTAATTTATTCTTATCATCCACAGGTCTCCACCAATACATTGCAAATAAAATTACATAATTTCTGCCTTCTATGTCCCTTTGTTATGGCCTTTGCTATATACCAAGATCATGGCAGAACAAGGTTTGGGAATTGCTAACACTGGACAGACTTATATGAGAGCAGACATGGGACAGACTTACAAGCAAAACCAGGCTTGAGGACTGTTAACATGGGACAGACTTACTAGGAAAACCAAGCTTGAGGACTGTTAACAAGGGACAGACTTACTAGCAAAACCAAGCTTGAGGACTGTTAACATGGGACAGACTTACTAGCAAAACCAAGCTTGAGGATTGTTAATATGATTACACGAGTGGAGACCTGAGGATTTACATGGACAAATTTAGTACAGAGCAAGCCTGGATTTAACCTGGAAAGGAACTTAGTAGAGAGTTGATCTGAGGATTGTTGACATGGGACTTACTAGCAGAAGCCTGGGGAATAACATGGGACAGACTTACTAAAGAACTGTCCTGGGGATTGGTAATATGGGAAGAACTTACTAAAGAATTGGCCTGGGGATTGGTAAAATGGGATGGATTTACTAAAGAATTGGCCTGGGGATTGATAATATGGAAAAGACTTACTAAAGAATTGGCCTGGGGATTGGCAACATGGGAAAGACTTACTAAAGAATTGGCCTGGGGATTGGTATTATGGGATGCACTTACTAACGAACTTATCTGGGGATTGTTAACATGGGAAAGACTTAATAAAGAATTGGCCTGGGGATTAGTATCATGGGAAGGACTTACTAAAGAATTGGCCTGGGGATTGGTAACATGAGGATTTATAGAGAGCTGACCAGGAGATATACTGGATATTTGCATCATAGATCATAATCCCAGGATCAACCAAGGTCACAAGCAATTTTGGAAGCAGAACATGTAACACCCCCTCACACACTCCTGATGAGGTAGGAAAGAAATGTGGATGACATGATCAATCAGATAAGTAGTGGGGAGGGTGTCCTCCAGAACTGCAAGGTTAATTGAGATTTGATTCTTACTAACTAAGCTTATTTCTAGATTTTGTTTAGGTCATTGTGATAAAACACCTACACTTTCTCAGCTAAATGACTGGTACTATTTCAGTATTTGGGGTTGGGTGGGAGGAAATGTGGAACCCCAAGGTAATAATCATTTCATAAGGGCAAAACTCAAACTAGTCACTGGGCAAAACTCAAACTAGTCACTGGGCAAAACTCAAACTAGTCACTGGGCAAAACTCAAACTGGTCACTGGGCAAAACTCAAACTAGTCACTGGGCAAAACTCAAACTAGTCACTGTCTCCCCTCTTGAATGAAACTGTGGCTAAGTTTCTCCCACCCTCAAGGACTTATTGCACACAAGCAAGCAAAAGAACCCACCCACTATCCTTGATCAGTGTGCCAGTTACGAACACATGGAGGAAAATTAATTCCCTCCAGAAAATTTGTAAATTATTTTAGCTCAAGCTTGCAACACACCACCAATATGCCAGAGTGAAAATAAGGTACTCCAATTATTTCCACCAATACATCAACACTACCCAGTGAACAATCTTAATAGTCCTTTTGACTTGTATGTTTTCTTGGTTGTTTTTGACTCTTCTACATTAAGCACATCTGCTTTATAACAGAAAAATGTAAAGTCTACTGCGCACATATCTCCATAAACTTATCAAATTGCTATTTATTTAACTTGTGGAAAGGTGGACATTATTTAAGGGATTCAGAGTCTGGAACAGTTCATTTAAAAGTACTACATTATTTAAGGGATTCAGAGTCTAGAACAGTTCATTTAAAAGTACTACATTATTTAAGGGATTCAGAGTCTAGAATAGTTCATTTATAAGTACTACATTATTTAAGGGATTCAGAGTCTAGAACAGTTCATTTATAAGTACTAAGTGGTTTGTTGTTTGATCAACTTCCCTTTTCCTCGGACAGAAAAGTCCCAACCAGATGTTCAACTTACAAAACAAATCCACAAAGAATTAAGCAAGAATAATTATACTTAATCATAATCTCAACTTACACAACAAATATATTAGTAGTGGTTTAACCACTTAAAAGTTAAAATTATCCAACCTTTACACTAACCATAATTACACTGTCTAATAAATTTATTTAGTCTGCACTCAGAAAAATCGCTATGGTTTGACACATGTATGATGTTTAATCAGTTTTCAAGAGTTATCCAACCTACTTCAGGACTGACAATATGGATATAAATGAAGCCACACTTCATGTTGTCTTGATGCATCATCACTACAACAGTGAAATCAAATGATAAGCAATATTTAGCCTTCACATGATAAATCCTTTATTTCTTATGAGTCAACGGAAGGAAACATGAAATTTATAAACGAATTATTTAATCGTGATGACAATTTTAAAGAAATATTTTAATGGATGAATAACGTTTCTTTCCCAAAAAATAACAGAAGTACAAAATAATGTTCTCTCTGTTTTATTGTAGATATACAATACTGAATGAGAGAAAACAAACGACAGTCAACATGATATTATTTAAAGGACTGTAAGCAAACATTCAATATAAATTTTAATTTCCCTCATGTCATTATCAACTTTGTAGAGATTTGTCAAAACAGAAAAGAGCATTAAATCCCTGTACTCATTAAATCCTTTAGATTCCTGTCATAAAGCAGCAATTTACATTCTTATACTAATTTAGTCTTTAAGATTCCTGAAATGAAGCAGTCCTTTACATTACCTTATTAATTTAATCCTTCAGATTCCCTCTACATTCCTTTTTTAATTTAGTCATTTAGTTTCCAATCATCCTTTTACATTCCTATATAAAGTCTTTTAAGCTTCTACATGAAAGATGTCCTATAAATGCCGTATATTGTTATAATAAATAACTCTTTAGATCATATACTAAATTAGTCCTTTATATAAAGTTGCCCTTTAATTCTTAAACTAATGTAGACTGATTCATCTCTGACAAGAAGTCCTTTAGATTCCACACTAAAATGATCCTTTACAATCAAACACTAAAATTATCCTATAGTGTAAACTTATACCGTTATTACTGCTGTTTATAAAGTAAAAATAATGATTCAAAGAAATACAAAGGTCAATTAGTTACAAAATAAGCAAGTTAATTAGGCAAGACTGAGTTTATCCTTTCAACAGCAGAGACTCTAGAAGTTAAACTCAGCAGTCGGGCTTGCTAAGTTTAGCATAAAACTCAGACATTCTGCGGAGATATAGTTTCATGCTATCAAACCTGGAGTTGTCCCAAAAAGATGGGTTTGATTGTGTCCCTCTGGGATCTCTCTCACCACAACCACAGGGGTTAAAATAATAGGGTGGCCACTTCTTTTCACATGTTACCCAGCTTTCTGGGCTAGCTCTTGTATTGTGTATGTAGTTTCTTTGGTAACATGAGCGTTGGTGTTGTTGCCAAGGATAACCCCAACTGTCTGCTGCAATACTAGGTTGCCAGTATTGATTAAAAAATGGAGGAAATGTGTTATAAGAATGGAAGGCCTCATTAGAGTAATTTGAGTGACCTTGGCTGGGATAAGCCGTGTTGTGAGCAATCGGAGGATACCGATACAGTTCAGAGGGAAAAGAATGATAAGACTCCCAAAGCTTTGAATGAGAACTTGTCAGGTCAGGAACATTCTTTTCAGATCTGGTAGTAATTCTGTGGCAATTACCAGATTGTTGCCCTGCACTGTTTTGCTTGGAAGGTCTGCTTTGTCTTTCAGCGCTTTCATCTTTTTGGCATGAAGTCTTTCTTCTTCTAGCATGGGCACCAGTATTATGAACATTTCTTTCATTTCTTTCTTTACGTTGCTGGTCATCAGATTTCTTTTTTCTTAAATGATTCTCAGGTTCATCAAAATAATAATTCTTGTAAAAAACTAAGTGATCTTTAGTGGACTTGTCTTTTACAGCAGGGTCCAGTGGATCTTCAGAAGTAGATGAAGAGATGGAGAGGTCAGAGCTGGAGTCCTCAGATTCTTCAGATGCAACTTCTCCTGCCATACATAGTGGCTCATAACACTGTGAAGACGACTCCTGTTCAACTTTGGTAAAAGTCATTGATCTCAAATCACTGATACAATGGCTGTTTTCTTGATGATGGTAAATAGACTTGCTTGCGGCCAAGATCGCAGGAGGTAGAGAGTCATTACTCCTAATGTCATGATGTCTATTTTCCATGTCTGTTGATGACAGTCCAGTTATGTCATGAACTGTATGCAGCTTCAAAGACTGCAAACTACGATCATTTTCAAGGGAATTAAAAACTGAACTGTTCACAGGACTGACAGAAAAAGCCTTTTGTTTTCCCGCACTAAACTTCCCAATATGTGAATCATGTTTTGATTGGAGTTTATTTTTCTTTTCAACAGTTAAACCCAATTTAGACATAGAATGACCATATCCTTGAGGCAAGGAAGACTTATGGCTTGAATCCAGAACTAAAGAAATATCAGTGTCCTTTATAATATCACAATTATGGACCAATTTGTCTGCTGATGAACAAGTCTTTTCTAATGTAGTAGCCATTTTAATGCTATTTTTAGAATGCACAATCTTTGGTCTCAAAGCAATAACTACATCCTTGTCTGACAGCAAAAAAGAATTTTCTTCCTGTAAAGATTTACAAGATGCAATGTATTCACTGTGGGGTCTCTCATCCAAGTGCACTTTGTTAGAATGCTGATGGAGACAACTTTGAACAGAAGCAAATGATATATTCTCCTTTTCAATCTCTTTTTCCTTATGACTGGTATTACTATTAACTTGTGGCATGATATTACCATTAACTTGTGGCATGATACTACCATTACCATGTAGCATGAGATTACCATTAACTTGTGGCATAATATTACCATTAACTTGTGGCATGATACTACCATTACCATGTAGCATGAGATTACCATTAAATTGTGGCATAATATTACCATTAGCTTGTGGCAAGATGTTACCACTGACTTGTGGTATATTATCATTAACTAATGGCATGATATTACCATTAACTTGTGGCATGATATAATCACTAACTTGTGGCATCTTACTTTTCCTACCTACACATTTTATGTCTTCAATAGTTTGTTCAGTCTGGGCTTCAGAATGAGCATACTGTGCACACTTACTATCGGACTGTGTGTCAGTCTCACTCTTAAGAACTGTACCATTAAGCACAGCGCACTTCAGCCTTGTGTAAAAATCACCGAGAACACTAGACATTTGGTTCAAACACTCTCTGGAGGGCGTTGACCTTGCAGTTACAAATGTCTCTTTCATTATATCTGACACAGTCAAACTGCCTGGCTCATCTGCCATTTTGAGAAAATTTTTATACTCCTGCAAAACTGATTCATAGGACATGGGTTCCTTGGAACTGTGACTTTTAGACATGCTCACTTCCCAGAGCAAAGGAAAGTTAAATGAAAAGTTGTCAGCTGGAGGTACTATTTTCATGTTTTCAGCAATACCTGGATTATTCTCATTAAGTGTCTCATCAAATTCAACAATAATGTTTTTATCTGCTAAGCAGGAGTCTTCTGAATTGGCTAACTTGGACTTTCCACTGATGGTGAAACTGTGAGATGCATCACAATCCAGTGGAATGCTTTTGATGCCAGCACAAGTCTTTGGGGTAGTCTGCTCCTGAAGGCTAAGAAATCCACCCCTTTTATCGTGCAGATTTTCTTGCTGCTTCAGTGAAATTAGTTCACAGGCATCAGGATCAAAGTCATTTGACTTAGAATCTGTATCATGCGAAAATGCATTCTCTTCCACAGAGGGTGGAATGTTCTTATCTAAATTTTCTGTCATGGAGGCAGGAGTGTCCCTACCTACAGATTTGTGTTCTAACACACTATAAATATTCATACTCTGGGCTTTTCCAGAATCAATCTGAACATTTTCAATCACAGACAACGCCTGTGACTGCTCTTCAAATACAGTACAGCTAGTTTCTTTTTGCTCAGACACACAGCCTCCTGTTAAAGCTTGCTTTTCTTTTCTGCCTTTCCGCCTCTGGGCATGCAAAACAGGTCTGCTCTTTATTCCTTCATCTAAAAATTGATCTTGTTGCTCAGGAATCTCCTTGTCAGGTTCAAGTTTGCTCTTGGATCTAGCTGCAATGTACAGAGCCAGTTCAGCATCCCAAGAAAGATTTCCACTTCTCTTTTTTTTGTGGGATGATTCATTTCTCACTTCAGCAGTGCCACTCAAAGCTGAACCTCTGTTTTCATTTTTAAATGACATCTTCCCATCTTTAAATCCAACAGAGTCCAATTCTCTTGTTTCATCATCTATAGCTTCTGATTCTGTTTGGTGCAACTTCTTGTTAGAAGACCTTTTTTCTTGCTTTGCCAGTTCTCGATGAGCTTTTGTATCTGGACAATCACCTTTCACGTGTGTTGGTTTTACATCATCATCTTCAAAACCTTCCCCATGTAACATGTTTGTCCACAAATCTGCAATTTTAGTTTTAGAATGAGAAGAACTCTTTCCTGGAGGTTTTGTGCTGCAACCTGACTTGGTATCAAGGACAGGATGTGCTGACTCAGCTTTATGGTCACAATCTGTTTCTCTGCCAGAGTAATTTCCCTTGTCAACATGAGAAAGATCATTCACACAAACTTCTTCTTTCGACATTTTTGGGCAAATCTCTAGAGAGGATGAGCTGCCATATGATTCACTCTCAAGTTTTTGCTTTGTACTGAAAGTCATATCTTGCTCACTGTCAACGAGTTTAAAAGAAAAATCACTTTCGCTCATTAGCTGCAGATGGTTACTGGTTAGTTCTTCATCAGTCAATATCTGAGTCCACACACTTGCTGCTTTGGCACCTGTTCCAGGCTTTTTTAAATTTTCAAGGTCTGACTCATCTCTCTTTGCAGGAGAAAATTTACTGTTGTCACTCTCATGTTTCAACTCATCTCTTTTGGCAGAAAATCTTATTTCATTCAAATTCTGTTGTTTCAACTCATCTCTCTGAATAAAAGGCAATATTTTGTGGTTACTCTCAAATATCATCTCAGTTTCTTTAGGAAGCAATATACCATTGTCCATTTCAAATTTTGAAATCATGGTGCTACTGCCCAATCTGTGAACTTTCTGTTTAATAACTTTTCCTGTCTGGTCTCCAGGATCCACCTGAGGACTCTTTTGAAAGGTTTCTGGCAAAGATTCATTGTTTACTTTTATGGAAACTTCACCATCATTGTGGTTGACCTTGGACATAAACCGGCTATTATTTCGCATGATTTGTTGGTCACCACAGTCAGAAAGTTTACCAACAATAACTTGTGTGCAACCTGTAATCATGTTTCCTTTGTCTACAGCAATGTCTACTTCTTTCCTCATGCAATCTGCAGTGCTGGACAGCAGACTTTTGCCAACAACATCCATATCTACATGATCTATGTTTTCTTTTGAAGCTGTCTTAGATGTATCAGATTCTTTACTGTTTTTATCCAAAGAATTAAGTGGTAACTTGGAATGGGTCATGCAGGTATCTCCATTTTGTGAGGTCTTACATAAATCTGCAGAGGCCTCACTATCAAACCTGAGAATTTCCTTTGGAATAATCTCCCCTGTGGATGTCTGTGACTCTGTCATCAAAACAGCACAAGTATCTGTCATCAAAACAGCACAAGTGTCATTAAGAGTTGCAGCTCCTTGATCTGTTTCTGCATTCAGCTCACCTTTATCTAGGTTGAATGGAAGTGTGTCACTAAACATGTCACTTTCAAACTGACAGTGAAATGAGGCCCTGTCTATGTGATTCAGTGCTGTAGTTATTTGTGGTGTAGCAACTGTGTGGACCAGGCTGTCAAAGTACTGCACAGAACCAGTTTCTAACCTGGCTAAACCTACTTCTGATATAGGTGTTAAGTGGGCTAAATCTAATGAAGGTTTGGCTTGATCTGAAGTGAGGTCGGAAAAGTTGCAATTACTGAAGGCATCAGACAGAGTGGAGGCATTATCAAATTTGACTGGTCCACTGTTTTCCTTCTGGACCATACTTGGTCCACTGTATACTTTTTGTTCTGTAGTAATAGATGCAATGTTTTCCTTCTGGACCATACTTGGTCCACTGTATACTTTTTGTTCTGTAGTAATAGATGCAATGTTTTCCTTCTGGACCATACTTGGCTTAGAGTTGGTACACAAGTCAACTGAGCTACTCAGGATTGGAGAGATCTGTTCAGTGTTGGAGTGAACTGAACCAAAACTCTCCTGATGACTGCGAGTGATGATTGTTTCAGTGCTAACCACATCATCCAAATTGATGGCCAGTTGATGTTTCACCAGATCGCTGGGTATTGAATCTGAAAAGAAAGAAAGAAAACAATCATATAAGAAATTTTTTTAAAGTGCTTAATGATCTATATATCCAAAAAAAGGAGAAAAAATGAGTGATTTAACTTTTAATGTTTCAGAAGCATTAGAAGATTCCACAACTGTCTTAATTGTCTTCCAGAATGAGTCATAAAACTCAACAGCAATCTAGCAGTCAGCTATCTCTATATTACTACGGTTTTCCTGTTCAAATAAGATCCCACAATACTCTGCAACTTGTCAAGTGGTTTTCTAGACAGCTTTTTTATGACTTCATTGCTTTGGAATGGAAAAATATTTTATGATTTTCTGACTTAATTAAACATTTTCTTGTTCTACAAAATGGTGATGGCATTTCTTTGTGAGAGTGAACATGCACACAGTTACATAGTCATAAACTGTTTTTTTTTGTGGGGGTACTTTTGCAGAAATAAATAAAGAATGCAACATTTATTTTCGATTTTTGTGGGGGTACTTTTGCAGAAATAAATAAAGAATGCAACATTTATTTTCGAGTTTTGTGGGGGTACTTTTGCAGAAATAAATAAAGAATGCAACATTTATTTTCGATTTTTGTGGGGGTACTTTTGCAGAAATAAATAAAGAATGCAACATTTATTTTCGATTTTTGTGGGGGTACTTTTGCAGAAATAAATAAAGAATGCAACATTTATTTTCGATTTTTGTGGGGGTACTTTTGCAGAAATAAATAAAGAATGCAACATTTATTTTCGATTTTTGTGGGGGTACTTTTGCAGAAATAAATAAAGAATGCAACATTTATTTTCGATTTTTGTGGGGGTACTTTTGCAGAAATAAATAAAGAATGCAACATTTATTTTCGATTTTTGTGGGGGTACTTTTGCAGAAATAAATAAAGAATGCAACATTTATTTTCGATTTTTGTGGGGGTACTTTTGCAGAAATAAATAAAGAATGCAACATTTATTTTCAATTTTTGTGGGGGTACTTTTGCAGAAATAAATAAAGAATGCAACATTTATTTTCAATTTTTGTGGGGGTACTTTTGCAGAAATAAATAAAGAATGCAACATTTATTTTCAATTTTTGTGGGGGTACTTTTGCAGAAATAAATAAAGAATGCAACATTTATTTTCGATTTTTGTGGGGGTACTTTTGCAGAAATAAATAAAGAATGCAACATTTATTTTCAATTTTTGTGGGGGTACTTTTGCAGAAATAAATAAAGAATGCAACATTTATTTTCGAGTTCCAACCAGACACCTTTGCTATCAATATTTTCAGTTTTATTTCAAATCTGAAACTATTTATATTAACAACGGCTGGAATGTAAAAGTGAGTAATGAAACAAATTTTCTACTTTACTCGGCAGTTAATATAAAATATTGCCAAGGAGACTTTAATTTAAAAAAAAAGAAAAAAATCAGTATTGTAAAGAAATTTTGTTCATCTCAAAAAATTAACTTTTATGCCATATATAATGTCACTACATATGCCAGCATATAAGTGTTTCAGACATTTTATCTAATTGTATTGATGACTTACCTGGCAATACAATATACTTGCTGCCAACGAAAAACCAAAGATATTTCTATCTTCAAACTATGCCTGTTATAGTTCACAATATGTTTGCTGCCAATGAAAAACCAAAGATATTTCTATCTTCAAACTATGCCTGTTATAGTTCATAATATGCTTGCTGCCATTGAAAACCAAAGATATTTCTATCTTCAAACTATGCCTGTTATAGTTCATAATATGCTTGCTGCCAACAAAAAACCAAAGATATTTCTATCTTCAAACTATGCCTGTTATAGTTCATAATATGCTTTACATTCATTTCTGAGAAAGTATAAAACATCTCAATTTAAAAAGATAATTCTTCAAATAAAGGTAAATTCATATTTGAACTTAATTGGGTTTTTTTTTTTTAATGTTAGCGTGCAGACTTGTTAAATATAAACCAATTTTGGCCAGGAATAAATTCTTATGTCATATTCTGGGGCTAAAAAAAAAATCATTCAACTTTATTCAAAAAATTCTGACCAGAACAATTATTACCTAAATGTTATACTTTGTCAAAATCCTGACATGATCCGAAGTTAATCTGACCAATCCTTAACATCGATAAGATGTATAGGTTTAACAAAATTGAAAATATTGAAAAGTAGAAGAATATATATTTTCTAGTTTATAACCAAATTTCATACTTAAAAAATAATAATACAATGGCATAATTAAAATGTATACACACTTCATAATTTTGTGCATAAATAAATATTTCTTTGAAAAAAATCAGTGTTAATACATAAAGATCAGATATACATGAATGACTCTAATAGTATGTTTATAAAGAAAAATCAATAAAGGGTGTGACTCTAACAATATGTTTATAAAGAAAAATCAACGTTAGTATATAAAGAGTGGACATACATGACTGACTCTAAAAGTATGTTTATAAAGAAAAATCAACTTAGTATATAAAGAGTGGACATACATGACTGACTCTAAAGTATGTTTATAAAGAAAAATCGCTAGTACATGGACATACACAACTGACCTAAGAGTATGTTTATAAAGAAAAATTAGTGTTAGTATATAAAGGGTGGACGTACATGACTGACTGACCAATGAGAGCAAGACAAAATGAACATATGAATGAAAAGGGAAAAGTTTGAATCTCAACCTCAAACATGGAGATGCTGACTTACACTAGAAATGGAAGCTATTTTTTCAAAATTGTTCCCAGATGAAATGTTCATTAATTTGAAACAAAAAAATAAAATCATCACCAGATGAGAGAATAACAAACTAAAGTTTAGTTGACAATGGGGTATAAAATTCATTACTTTAAAACAATAAAATAGTCATCAAACAAGAGAATTGACAAAATAATATTTAGTTGACAATGGGGTAAATTCCCTACTTTTAAACAAATAAAATAATCATCAGTCAAGAGAAGTGACAAAATAATATTTAGTTGACAATGGGGTAAATTCACTACTTTTAAACAATAAAATAATCATCAGACAAGAGAATTGACAAAATAAAATTTAGTTGACAATGGGGTAAATTCACTACTTTTAAACAATAAAATAATCATCAGACAAGAGAATGACAAAATAAAATTTAGTGTGCAAAGGGGTACAAAAATAAATGTTATTGGAACTTTACCAGGTAAAGGACGAATATGTGAAGAAATTTTGCGTTCAACAGTCCGAAGATCTAACAATTCCTGACCCTCACTGACTACTGTGACTGCTGCTCCATAGCTACCTGTAAAAAAACATGAACAGACATACACCCCATAGTTACCTGTAAAAAAAAAACATGAACAGACATACACTCCTTAGTTACCTGTTAAAAAAACATGAACAGACAATCACTCCATAGTTACCTGTGAAAAAACATGAACAGACATACACTCCATAGTTATCTGTAAAAAAATCATGAACAGACACAAACACTCCATAGTTACCTGTAAAACATGAACAGACACACACTCCATAGTTACCTGTAAGAAAACATTGAATAGACATACACTCCAAAGTTACCTATAAAACATGAACAGACATACACTCCATAGTTACCTGTAAAACAATATGAACAAACATACATTGATAAAATATTTACAAAACAACATGAACACAAATTCCATAGCCACCTATCAAACAACATGAACAGGCATACACGCCATAGTTACCTGTCAAACAACAGGAACAGACACATTCCATTGCTACCTGCAAAACATCATTAACAATAACAGACACTGATGATATATCTGCAAAACAACATGAACAGACACACATTCCAAAGCTTCCTGCAAAACATGAACATACACTGATGAAATACCTGCAAAACAACATGAACATACACTAATGAAATACCTGCAAAACAACATGAACATACAATGATGGAAAACCTGCAAAATATGAACAGATATGCAACAATAACAATCCAGAAAACATAAAAAGGCATGAAATGATGAAATACCTACAAAACATGATTAGGCAGGTTAATACACATATACTGATGAAATACCTGTATATAAACGTTAATGCACATACACTGAAGAAATACTGGCATAAAAACATGAATACAATACACTGATGGAAATACTTATTTTTAAAAAGGACACTGTGGTGGAGTAAATTTGCCTATCCCTATTTCTAAACTTAATTGTTAAATAAATTGTTAAATGTCAAAGTGACCTGACCTTGGGCACTGCTTATGATATTTTTTAGTTGGAATAAGCAACTCAGGTGAAGAATATGCTAGCAGTAGAACTTGCTGATGCAATCCAAACCAGTTCCATGCGGATGAGTAGTTTTTTTGACTAATAGTCTCATACTTGGTCATAACAAATTCATCCGATGGGGATGGACCAAAAGTTATTTTGTTGAAGTATTATGAAGTCCTATATTCTAATCACTTTGACATAACTCAAGTCTGGTCATAAAGGCAATCGTTAGCATATGGGACTAATAAAGAAAGAATGGACTTAGAAATATTTAGATCTATGATTTGAATTAGAGAATTCTTTATGTAGATGAACCACTATTTCTATGTTCACTAATTTGATTACATTGTACATTTTACTTGTGAATTTTGATCGATGTTATATTTCTTATGCTGCATGTGTATCAGGCTAATGAATATTGTTGCAGGATTTGTAAATTGAGTGCCACGAGAAAGGCATGGAGCCAAAAGTGATTGGGAACATGTGCTAGTGACAGCGGCCATCATTGAAAAGGTTATTATGTACACTGATTATAATTTTCCCTCTAAAATCACACTCATTTCTGTGATGAATTAAATCCGTGAACTTGATTATATATATGATCATGTGACTGCTGATATTTATGCTAAGATGAACTGAATGAGTGGCCAGCATTAATCGATACTGGTGAAATATCAACCAAAACAATAAAAACTTTACTGAAAAATAAAAATATTAAAGAATTAATGCATAAAAATGATTGACAGCATTGTCTGTACAAACAGTCTCTCAATTTGCACACAGATGTGCCTGTGAGCTTAGTGTCATAATAAAAACAAATATGCCGACTGGAACATTTCTTCAAATGTAGTTTGATTAGTGTTTTATATCCAAAATCTTGCAGTATATTTACAATCAGCAAGCAGCTGGACAATTCTGTGCCAATTGTGGATGTTCAGAAAACTAAAACCCTACAACTACCACAACAGGGAGGGGCTCAAACCTTGATCATCCCAAGATCAATTAGACCTCATGGTCACTCAGTTTCCCCAATTGCATTCATGAAATAACTTCATAATGCAGTGCTGATCTATAAGAAACTCTATTTCCCCAAGCGCATGCATGAAATAACTTCATAATGCAGTGCTGATCTATAAGAAACTCTGTTTCCCCAAGTGCATGCATGAAATAACTTCATAATGCAGTGCTGATCTATAAGAAACTCTGTTTCCCCAAGTGCATGCATGAAATAACTTCATAATGCAGTGCTGATCTAAAAGAAACTCTGTTTGCAGCAAGTAACGAGAAGTAATTGACAGAACACACAAAGATGAGTAATTAGTAATTTGACTGGTTCAAAAATATAATTAGTGGTGCCATCATAAACAACAACAAAATATCAATATATAAAAGTTTTTAAAAATGCACTTTTCAAATTCAGTCAGAATATTATATTTCTGCCATTCATTTTTCCACAGAGTAAACTGTCAACTTAAATAACAAAATTTCTCTCTCTCAATGCTCCACTTACCAAAACGTCCAGCACGGCCAATTCTATGCAAGTATGTTTCATGATCCTTTGGTACATCCAGGTTAATCACCAAATTCACTTTATCTGCATCAATACCACGGGATGTCTACAGGAAAAAAATAACAAGAATTTATTTTTAAATGAACTTACAAGTAAATATAATAATATGTAAAAACAACTAGGTTTTTAAAACATGATAAACAGAAAAAGTAGTCAATACATATATAAAATATGATAACAGGCAAAAGTGATATATGCATATATATATAATATAACTAAAGTTATAAAAGTACATATAAACCAACAGGTAGAAACATTATGAATGACTGCAATAAATAGTAAATCAGTGACCACGACAGAAAAAATACATTTTATTTTGATTGTACAATGAAGAAGTAGAAAGAGGAATTAGTTGAGCTAAACTATAACGGTACAAAGATAAATTTCACAACAAAATAACTGCATAAAGAACACATTTAGCGCACAAAACCTCTGTACAGAAGCAACATTCATAATTTTTTTTAAATGTATAAAAAGACATTTAACAAAAAATAACTTTTTCACAGTAAAAAAACAAACTGTAAATAGCCAAATTTCAACTTACTTTCATATTTAAACAACTGTATAAAGGCCAGAAATAACTTTAAAAAAGAAACATTTCACAAATGTAAATGAAGTTCACTAGAAAAAATTGGGGGGAGGGGGGCTGGAAGAAGTCACATTACACAATAAAAAATATCTAAACATCACATGATAAAACAAAATAGCTGCACACACAACAAAAAAAATCACATTTCACAACAAAATATATATATTCTCCCCAATAAAAAGCAAACTGTACAAAGTCACATTTCACAATAAACTGTAAAATGTTCACATTATAATTATATAATTAACATTTTCAGAAGTAGTTATCAGGCATGTTTTCCACCTACAGTTACTGTGTCTAAACACAGCAAAGTTGAAAGCAATGTCTAAATTGACTGATTTTTTTTTAAATTAAAAAGCATCAAATGGATGATGAATAACAGTGTACAACTTTTAAACTAAATAAAAAACAAGTTTTCCTCTGGTAACCAAATCAATTGACTTGTGACAAACTTTTCAATAGGCAAGGAATAACCTGATTGTCTGACTGAAATCTAAATTTTAAGTCCTGCAAAACATAAACTTCTGCAAAAAAATCAGAAAGAATTAACACTATTAGCCTTCTTATACTGTAACTAACTATTAATTACAATGTCTAAAGCTAAAATAGAAAATAAAGTTAGCAAACTATTTATAAATTTTTAACTACTTAATTAAGCAAAATGTGTTTTTCTTTAAAAAAATTAAAATTAAGACTAATGTACCAGATCTGTGGAGATGAGGACGCGACACTTGTATGACTTAAGTTTAGCCATGGCAGTGATGCGTTCTTTCTGATCTAAGCTCCCTGCAATACATGTTGTGGGCCAACCACGGATGGTGAGTTCACTCTCTAGGTTTTGAGCCCTAAAATAAAGGGAGATCATTTAAAAGGTGTTTGATAATCAAGAGAAATGTATTAAATATTATAATTTAACACAATAAAAAATCAATTTCAGTTGCTTTAAAAAAAAACAAAAAACAGTTGAAAAGATTTGTAAATTTTAATAAGCTTAATTGTGCTATACAATGGAATATGGAATACTAAACAAAAGTATGTTGTGTTCTAAAATTAATTTTATAATTTGTCCAATATGCACTAAGTGGACAATATATGTATGCATGTGTGTGTGTGTGTGTATATATATATTGTAGTAATAGGATGGATAGTGAGTTTTAAATAAATAAAAACATAATTAAAAATGTTAGCTGCCAGAACTCACACTGAAATTGCTGGTGGGAGGCTGTGGGATATCAGTAACTCTCTTGTTTGGCTCTCTCTCTGATCAGTAACTTATGGATGAACTCTGTGGCGGAGTAAATTTGCCTGTCCCTATTTCTAAATTTAATTGTGATATAATTCATTAAATGTCAACGTGACATAACCTTTGGGTACTGTGCATAACAATATTTTTGTAAGTACCAGAGTTAAAATAACAACTCAGGTAGAAAATATGCTAGAACGTGGTGATGCAATCCAAACCAGTTCCAAGTGGATGAGTAGTTTTTCTGACTAATTGTCTCATACTTGTTCATAACAACTTCATCCAATGGGGACAGACTGAAAACTTGAAGAATGTTCTATATTCTAATCACAAAACTGTTGACAAAACTCAAGCCCTGTTATAAAGGCAACTGTTAGCTTATGAAAGGAGCGTGCCTTTTTTCCCGATGCCATTGTTTTGTAACCTTGAATCCGCTTCAGACTGAAGTGACTACTGTACTCCACTGGATTAAGTTGGTGTGTGTATCCAATTTTGTCGCCAAACTTATCAGTAAATGTGTTGCTGTAAGTTAATTCCTGTGAATTCCATTCAAGAGCCAATGTGACAGAAATTGGAGTTTGAGTTTGTCTCTTAATGAAGATTTTCTGAACATTCCTCGTGGTGTACTTGAGTAGCACACATGAAGATTCGGGAACACTCCTCGTGATGTGCTTTGATAGTACATACGAAGTTCTTGATTATTCTTCACCAGTGTGTTTTGTGAGCTCAGATTCTGGAACAGTTGTGTAATGTGCCTAAAAGGGGTAAGTTGGACTGTCATCAAATAAGAAAGAAAGTGACTTGTTAACTGTGTGATTGTGAATATGCATTAGTGACAGTTGCCATCATTAGAAAAGTTATGTACATTGACTATAATTATCTCTTGTAAACTCCACTCTCATTTCTATGATGAGACCATATCTATGAATTTGATTATATATATATGTTAATTTGACTGCTGATGTCTATGCTAGGATAAATTGAATAAGTGTCAAGTGTTTAATCAAACATTGCTGTGAAATGATGTAAATGTCAACACTCTTTTGATTATAATTATATGTTGTATATCTGATTGCTGATTTAATAAATTTATTACCCTTCTTGCACATATATTAAAACCTTATGTTGGAGTAATAGTGGGTGGATGGGAGCTCAATAAATATAACTAAAAAACAAATTTTTATTACTCCTTTAGTAAGAAGTTTCTATTTGCAGAAACATTATGCAACAGTAAAACATCTATCTTGTAACTGTGTAAAGAGTAGAGTTTTATGACACCCTTATAATCCGCTAAGAGACATGTTGGCTTGTGGGAGAATTATTAATAATTATAAATTAAGATTCTCGATCACTTGTAGTTAGTAATGTATTATTAATCAATAAATAATAACCATAACGAGTGAAGGGTGCCCAGAGGTGTCACAAACTGTGACTTTCGCTGTAAAATACTGAGAATTGAGATGGTGTTCGAGCAACTCTACAATGGCAAATTTGCTTTTGCTTTTAATGTATGTATGTATTTAAAAGTATTTGAAATTACAGATAGAGAGATGAAGTGATTGAACAACAGACAGATGAATGACAAATGATGTAAAGTCAGTTAGACAAACAGACTGAAGCTGAGTGTTGTTACTATGTCCAGTGATTAACTAGTAATTAAATTATTTATAGTAATTTCTTTTTGTAGTTTAGATAGCTTATCTTTTCAATATATTTTTTGCCCGCATTAATGGAAAAAATGTTAATGATTTGTAAAACCAGTGTTTAGTGATGGGTGTATAAACAGTTTAGTGTTGTTGGATTAATTGTAATGCTGTCTGGGAAAACCCAGCTAAAGTGAAAAAAATTCAAAAGAGATTTATTTTATAATTTATTAAAGAATCTCATGTTTATTTTTTTTAAAAATTTATGTCAGAGTTTTTTAACTATACATTTTTTAAAGTACATACCTCCCTTGACTATCAAAGGGGAGTAAACGACTACAAATCTTGAAAATAACACCAACTAACATGACTGTCTTCAGGTAAGTTTTCACAGTATTTATTGCTGTTTGTCTAAGATGGTATTTATTTAGTACCACAGACAGAAACAGAAACTGTACTCATCTCTAAATTTTATTAAATAGCATTGGAATTTAATGCAGTATTTAGAAATTTATTCTGACATTAAATAAAATATTTTTTTGTTCCATGAAGCTAAATATAATTAAACAAACCCATGCTTGTAACTGAAATCTGCTGGTTACCTGGTTTGCATATTAGAAAAGATGAGGCACTGATGAAAGTTCACACTGGACAACAACTTGACAACAACAGCAGTTTTGGACTCGAACACCATGTTAGGTAGTGGATGGTTGGGCACACTGATAAAATACTGCTTGATACCTGAAAGATAATAAACCCAAAGGCTCTGAAATGGCATTCAGAAAAATGAAAACAACGTATATTTGTTTTTTTGAGGGGAGCACTGTAATTTTCATTCTTAACAGTTTACTCATGACGAGGAACAATCATAATTAGTTAAAATTACAGTCAAACAAAAGGTTCGTTATAACTAAAGAAATGTTTCACAAAAACCAATAAAGTTATTTTGCATCAGTTAACCTACAGTGATAAAGAGTGACAATATCAAAATAAAAATACGCACCAAGTAGAGTGGGATCCGATATATTTAATCGTATGAATGTGGGATTCCGCATGTATACTGTAAGATGCTGAGCGAGGTTCTCAGGATAAGTGGCAGACAAAGCCAACATCTGCTTATTCTCTGGCAAGGCAGAGTAAATCCAACTGGAACCATTACAACAAAATCAATTAAAAAAAAAACACTGTGTCCTAATCACTACTTGTTCAACAAAATAATGAAATAAATTTCTAAAGCACAATTATTTGCTTGAAAAACCTTCTACTTTCTGAATGCCACTGTTTAAAGAAAAATAATGAAACCTCCTGCATACATGTATACTTAGTTTTCTTTACTAAAGTGTTTTCATTAAATGTAAACTAACTTTTTTTCAGCAGAGATGTTTTTTGTTGTTTTTGTACACATTATTTTAGAATTTTTATACCAGTTTAAATAAAGAGATTATTGACATTATCTAGATACTTAAGTATTGTTATTGTGTTTTCAAAAAAATAATATTATCACATATTAACATTTTTTTTAAAATTTACTTGGTTCAATTTACACATGTATTTTATACATCACTCACTTAAGTATACATGCATATCAAATATTCAGTCTTTTCTTATTTTACTTTTTACGATTAAAATTCAAATGTCTACTCTACAATGATCTTTTTCCACATAAAAAGAAAGTGAAATGTGAAAGTCTATATTAGCGATATATTTCTGCTGACAGTATTTAATCATCTAGACTACAGAATTTTTCAAACTAATAGTATATAACTCTAAAATGGATAAATCAATAGTATATTCAATTTATGCATTTAGCTGTAAAGTTGTTGGTAAATGAAATTTAAATCTTTTGAATGTTAAAAGAAATGCACAAAGAACATTCTCTGTTATAAAGCAAATTTGCACTAACCTATGCAAATTCTATTGCTTGTTATGTTGTACTCAGAGACTATTGAATGTGAAAAGTTTATGAAAACCACCATTTGCACACTATTCACCAAAATGTTGTACTCAAAGACTATTCAATATGAAAAGTTTATGAAAACCACAGTTTGCAAACTAATCACCAACATGTGAGGAGCACTCACATAAAAGCTACATGTATAATACATTCAAGCCAACTTATTTTAAAATTACAAACTGTGGTGGAGCAAATTTGCCTGTCCCTATTTCTAAACTTAATTATTATATAATTTGTTAAATGTTAATGTGACATGACCTTTGGGTACTGTGCATGATAATATTTTTGAAAGTATAGGTTAAAATAACAACTCAGATAAAGCATGTACTAAAACCTGCTGATGTAATCCAAACCAGTTCCAAGCAGACGAGTAGATTTTATGACTACTAGTCTCACACTTGTTTACAACAACTTCATCTAATGGGGATAGACAGAAAGTTACTTTGTTGAAGAAAGTTCTATATTCTAATCACTCTGATTTTGACGTAACTGAAGCCAGGTCATAAAGGTGACCATTAGCTTATGAAAGGATTGTGCCTCTTGATACTTTTGATGTTTTTTAACCTTGTATCTGCTTCAGATTGCACTGACTACTGTACTCCACCGAATTATGTTGGTGTGTATCCAGCATTGTCATCGAACTTATCAGTAAACATGTTACTGTAAGCTGATTCCTCTGAATTCTGTTTAAGAGTCAAGTCGTCTAACTTATCAGTAAACATGTTACTGTAAGCTGATTCCTCTGAATTCTGTTTAAGAGTCAAGTCGTCTAACTTATCAGTAAACATGTTACTGTAAGATGATTCCTCTGAATTCTGTTTGAGAGCCAATAGAGGGAAATTGAAGCTTGAGTTTGGGTTCAAGAATTCATGAAGATTTATTTTAACATTCCTTGTGGTGTACTTGAGTAGTGCAAAGGAAATTTCTGGAACACTCCTCGTGATGTGCTTTGATAGCGAATACAAAGTTCTTGATGATTCTCCATGGTGTACTTCGTGAGCATATCAAAGATTCTGGAAGAGTTGTGTAATGTGCCTAGGAGAGGTACATTGGACGAACATCTAATAATATTGTCTAACTTTAGACAACTTTAAGCTAAATATTATTTAGCATCTCAAGTGCAGTGCACCTACATGAGTACATTGAATGCACTAGTGAATGGATGTGATATATATATAAGGGGAGTTAACTTTGCTTTATTATTCTGTAATTATATTTGTTAAATTTGCAAAACAAGACTGGTGACTCAATGGGAAAGAAGCAAAACATGTTTAAAAGCCTGGCACTGAAGGGTTAATAATAATTAAACAGATTAATTAAATTTTAAAAAATACTACATTATTGCACTTATTTTTATCAAAAGCAAATTTAGAGAGATAAGCAACAACATAAAATGTAGCTGCTGATTATGACAAAATAAAAACATAGGAGTCTATCAGAAAGAAGTAATTTCCAAATTAAAAAGATAAACAGCAGCAGTTTATTGATCTTATAATCTATTTGAATTTTAAAAAAGAATCATTAAAAGATATAAGAATACTGGTTTTGTTGCTTTCTTTTGACAATCAGCATCTTACTTGATTTGTTCCTGAAAACTACTTTCTAGAAGTTTGTCAGCTTCGTCCAGAATAAACAGTCTGATGTTCTTGGTTTTCAAACAACCTGACTCTATTAAACTTTGAATGCGACCTGAAAAATATGTATATGAAGCACAGTAAGAATAAAATCACCACAAAATGATCACACTTCACTTTAATTTGTTCAGAAATGAAATGGGTAATTACAGGTGACAAAAATCAGCAGAGGTCTACATGAGCAAATAAAGTGCTGCCTAGCCTGAAGTTGGACTGAGTTAAATCCATTAATTAAAATGCTGTTTATTGGTTGCATTAACCATCGTAAACATGCCTAATGTCCTGCACAATGTCCAAGTTATTTAAAGAAATAAAACATAACCTAATGGTCCATAAAAGGAATTGAAACAGGAGTTCTTTTTATCCATTCTTGCCTTGACAAATTGCCTTTTGTATCCATTTTCTCTTAGTTAACATCCATTCAGTTGCTCATATATTCCACCATTCAATGGTCATCTGTATTATTATTTTAAAACAAAATACTTATTCTCATGAAGGCTATTAGGCCAAAACAATGACTTTTGTAATTTTTTTTTGTATTTCATATCTAAAAAAGCATTCTGAATTGGTGTCTATTTTCTAAATTAATTTCAAAGAATGAATGAATTTTCTGAATTAATTTCAATGCAATATATTTCTCCTTTTCTTTCCCACTGTTTTGATATAGCTATTACTTTGGTTACTCTTTATCTGCTACATCTCCTCAGTAACCTCAGTAACAATCAATGTTCTCTTTAAGGTGTGTGGCTATGCTGCCTCACAGTTCATTAGAAAATGCCAGGCAGCAGTTTCAAAATTCCACGCACAAGTTTTGATAGCAAGCTCAAACAACTGCCAGGTCCACGTACACAGAAAAAAGTTTCACACTAACAGGAAAAATATTAATGATGGCAACAATACTACTATTCACAGTGGCATGTGTTCACTGAACATTCATTACTTGACTTAAACTGAGATTGTCCGTTTGCTATCATAAATACACATGAGATAGGAAGGTTTCTGCAATGAAAATATGTATTTTCTTGGGGGATGTGGGGTGGTAGCAAAATTTCTGGTAAACAAATAGCTGGTCAAAAAGAAATTAAACAAGTACAATTTTATAGTATCACTATATGCACTATCCATTCTTGGAGCTCTTAAAATAGTTAATAAAAGATCCATCACTATCCCATTCTTTTTACCTCTTTAGGACTGTCAAATATCTTTGTTTTAAGAATAAAACAAAATCCAGATGATCAAATACCTGGACTTTCAAGAACATCTTATAAGATATAAACAATTTAACAGATATGGTTTCAATAACATCCAGAAACTAGACTTGTACAATATCTAGATAGCCACATAACTGCCAGTACAAAAACACAACATATAGAATGGTCAAATACCTGGGATAGCCACATAACTGCCAGTACAAAAACACAACATGTAGAATGGTCAAATACCTGGGATAGCCACAAAACTGCCAGTACAAAAACACAACATGTAGAATGGTCAAATACCTGGGATAGCCACATAATTGCCAGTACAAAAACACAACATGTAGAATGGTCAAATACCTGGGATAGCCACATAACTGCCAGTACAAAAACATGACATATAGAATGGTCAAATACCTGGGATAGCCACATAACTGCCAGTACAAAAACACAACATGTAGAATGGTCAAATACCTGGGATAGCCACATAATTGCCAGTACAAAAACACAACATGTAGAATGGTCAAATACCTGGAATAGCCACATAACTGCCAGTACAAAAACACAACATGTAGAATGGTCAAATACCTGGGATAGCCACATAATTGCCAGTACAAAAACACAACATGTAGAATGGTCAAATACCTGGGATAGCCACATAATTGCCAGTACAAAAACATGACATGTAGAATGGTCAAATACCTGGAGTTCCAACAGCTATGTGACAAAGCTGTAGCTTTTTCTTGTCCTCATGCAATGGCAGGCCACCAATGAACGTGTGGCATTGCAAATCTGGAATGGAACCGCCTAGAGTCTTAATCACCTCCCATATCTGTATGGCTATCTCACGGGTGGGTGCCAATACCAGTACCTAATAAAAAAGATTAAATTAACTGCCACATTTCCAATCTGTATATATAGAAACAACAAATAAATATACTTCTTTCTGTGATTCTTTGTACATAAAAGTGAATTGAAACAATGCTTAATCTTATAAGTGGTTGATAAAAGAAAATTATTGAATTGAAACAATAATAATAATAATAATTTACCTGTACAGATATCCTAACATTTTATCTGTATAAAAGATGCTTCAGCACCTAATTTACCTGTGTGGAAGATGCCTGTACTTGGATAGTTTCCAAAATGATGACAGTGAAGACGCAGGTTTTTCCTGTCCCTGATTTTGCCTGAACAATGAGATCTGAGAGAGTAGAACAATGCACTTTAGTTTGATGTAAAAAATACATTTTCCCTCAGAATACTTACAACTACAGTCTCACTACAGTGCAATGCTCACTTATAAAATAGAGATCACCCATTTGAGCACATATTTTCATTCAAGTTTCAACACTTACTAAACATTCCAAAAGAAATCATCTTTTCATCAGAATGAATAATGCAATGAATGCTAAAACACTATTAATATTACTGTTACAATAACAAAACAGAGAGTTACATCCCTTAGTTAATCCACATTCATCACAAGAGTAACATTAATATTTAAAAGTGAGACAGGTATAACATACTCTGGGTTGAATGGGTATATTGGTGAGGAGGGCAAACAATTCTGAAAATAGTCTGATATACAGTTAATAAAAAAACAAGTATATGGGATAATGATCTTAAGCATGTACTCTTGTCATAATAACTGCTACATACAAATTATAGTTGTTTGATGCCAACTGTCTTTAACAGAAGAATGAGTTTTATCTGCCATTAACACAAGCTCACCACTGTACCTTAAGGTGTTCAGAACGTCCTCAGGAAAAAAAATGGTGGGTAGGTGGATAGAGTGAAAACAAAACAAAATCAAGAACTTTTTCAAATGTTAACTACTCATTTCAATATCACTTTATTAGTGAAATTTTCATCACATTTACTTGCTTGATAAGTGGTACTAGCTAGTTGGAGGTTTATCTTAATAGTTAATTCTTATGGCAAGTTTGATTCTTGAAGCTTTTGGTATGAGAATTGGCTGTTTCACATTCCACAAGAATGGTAGTGATACTGTTCTCTTTTGTTGTTCTACCACCTTCTCTTGTCTTTGTGACTGTGACTAAAAGAGATATTCTACCTACAAGTTACCTACTTCTAACATGAAAATAAAATCTACAAACTGTGCACACCTTTTAAGTACAATAAAATAAGATGGGAAGCAACATAAGCAATGAATTTGAATGGTAAACTTCAATTCTAATAATTTCTATATAACTTATAAAACAACTATCAGTGAAAAGTATGACTGAGCAAGAATACTAAAAAAACTGGTAAAGGTATTACCCTTAATATTGACAACCATTACACTTTATTTCTTTAATTTCTATAGTAATTATTTGTTAAGAAATATTATTTCTAATATTTAGAATTGCATATTACAGGTACTACTGTCCTATTTTATTGTGAAAATTTCTTAAAAGACACATCTGCATAATTCCTGATATTCAATTGTATCTACTGGAATTGGAAATGGTAAATTAAATTCAAACTATACAACTTTACAAGTAAAAAATACTCTGATAAACACAGTAGAGTAAATATTAATAACACATTAAATTAAAGTATCTGATAAAAGTGATATTTTAATTACAAAATATGTATTTTGACTACAATATTAGTTATATATAATGGTATATATAGCCTTGATAATGTGTGTATTTAGCCTTGATAATGTGTGTATTTAAAGTACCAAATATTCCATTAGATTATGATAAATATAATGCAAAATACAAATAAATACTTAACTTTTAACATTAAAAATCTAAGTAAGACACTATTAATATTGAAATAAATAGATTTAATCTGAGTGAATCAACATTACATCTGTAATGATATAGAATACAACAAGTTAAATCAATACTTACTAATAATACAGGAATCCCATTACACTTTTTTCAGAATAGATTCTAATAAAGTAATATATGAATATTATAAATTCTCTGCAAAACAATCCAAGTTTCAATGGAAAGTGTCCTTTTGTCATATCAATAATAATAATATGCAAATTGGTTGGTCAAGATTCTGAATTATATTCTCAAATATCTTCAAATGAATTAGGTAAACTAAAAGAGAGTTTACATACCTTAGATTATTTTGTCATTTATCTTATTCAAACAGTAATTATTCTAGAATGCTGAAAATATAAGTATACATTTAAAAAATTTGATTTTAGTGGATTAACTAGCTATAGATCTAAATTCAATACAGTTCAGAGGTGATAGAGAGTTTACACACCTTAGAATATTATGCCATTTACCTTATTCAAATATTAATTATTCTAGAATGCTGAAAACGTAACATTTTAAAATTTTGCTTTCAATGTCAATCAGTGGGATGACTAGCTATAGATCTAAATCCAATGCAGTTCAGGAAGAAAAAATATAGACATAATACTTGTGTTGCCTCCATAATGGCATACTATATGATGATGAAGTTGGTACTGGTAGTGTGCATTGCTTGGGGGTGGGGGATCAATCGGAGATGAAGTTTTAGACAACAATAATTTTTTTATGTGTTTACCTCATTAGAGTTTAGACCCAAAATCCAATGATTGGCAATTATAAGATAAGTGTCATTTATACAAAATTACAATGAAGGCTTAGTTATGTTACCACAGTAACATTTAACGCTCAGTTTAGAAGGAAATGTGCGTCACTTACTCTCTCACTCAGCCAACTGTTGGGAGTAGAACTGATTGACAGTGGGTAAATAAAGTAAGAAAGTAATTTAGGCTGTAATTAACACAAGCAAATGCTCTTTTGAGTGTGCGCTATTTTAACATTAGTTAAATAGAGGAGCCGTTGCCTTCGAATAAAATGTTAAAATATTTTTCTTGAGTTATTTAACTTATTACAGATTAATCTTAATATTATTATTATATTAAACTAACTAAATATATATATTTTTAATTGTAGAAAAAACAACAGCAAATTAGCTTTATACGGAAAATAAGCCTTTGCTAAATAAAAATAAAATAGCGTCCGAAAAATACAACATTATGTCACTCAGAGAAACGTAATAGCCCTAAATAGTAAGCTAAGCGCTCGTGCAGGGGAAAAAAAAGTTAAAGATAAGAGTAAAAAATATTTTTAAAACAGAAAATATTAACCATTTAGGTTAAAATACTCAGAATTTTTTAATAGAATATTTCTAACCTAAACCACATCTGCCGAGTGGGATGGCTTTCAGCTGGATGGGTGATGGACGCTCAAATCCTGCGCTTTGCAATCCGCTCAGAACGGGTTCTGACAGAAGTAGACCTGCAAAGTCGACTGTTTCTGTAATAAGCACATCATTTGTCCTAGCCTTTTCTTCAAATTTGTGTGCTACTGACATTTTAAAAATATATATTTATAAAAGAAATTATACTTATGTAGAACAGAGGCCAAATTAACTAAAAAAATTTTGCACTGTTAATGATAAGATCCTTTCACGCATTTTCGACTACAGTCGAAAGTTGACAAGACAAAGCTACCCAAACTACTAGATTTGAATACCGAACTATTTAAGAGCAAACATTTTAGGGATAATAAATTCGGAAATGCATGCTGCCAGGTTTGGGGCAGATATTGCTCATTTAGTAATAATTTGATCCGTCTAATTAATGTAATATAATCATAACTCAATACAACGCAGTTGTTTAGTTCTAGGGGAAAATGTAAGAGTTAATGCCGTCGCCAGATTTATGTTTCTTAAAATAAAAAATTCTTAGCTTGTTTTTGGCATTTTGGGGGTCTCTGATATCATACTTACAGCAAGGATTATCTGCCTTGGTTTCATTGAGGCTTATTTATGGTATGATGCCTTAGGGCAACAATGGTCATATGTGGTTGAGTTCATTCATGCAGCAATTAATTCAGCAAATTCATATTTCATCAATGAGGCCAATCAACTTTGATTTTCATTAATTTTATTTCAACAAAAAAGAAAAACACTTGTTATATATCCATGAAGGGGAAAAAAATAAATGTTGAATATTTACAAATTTTACATATTTTACACTAATGAAATTCCCTTAAATCTGACAAAGTAAGTGGAAATCCGGAGATTTCATAATCAGCTGCAATGATTCATTCATGGAACTCATTGAAACAGTTTGATGCAGGCGTGAAGCAATGAAACACTTTGTATTTCTCACATTGCACTTTAAGCGTGCCATTGCAAGTTGGTCGCTTGCATCTCCCTTTCTTCTCCATAAAGACAGGCCAGTGACCAACATTGTCAATTCTGATTGCTCGTCCTCCACAAAGACATGACCAACATTGTCAGTTCTGATTGCTTGTTCTGGTACAGGAGCCGATGGACTTCTGTGTTTCTTTGCAAAAATCTGCATCTCCATATCAGCTGAAGAGCGTCCGTGGTAGCTTTCCCTACTCTGATCAGGTGTTCAGCCACGCTCAGCTTGAAGTCGAGCAGAGACAGCTTCTGGTTGGGGCCTGCATTCCGACAGTGTGTGAGCCGTGCTTGAAGTCCAGCACAATCAAGCATGTGCCACAGAAGGTGCTGATAATATTTCTTTGGACCTCACTGGAATTCTGTAGAGTGCAAGTATGGAGTCCAAGAGGTCCACACCTCCCATGAAGTAGTTATAGAGGTTCACCACCGAAGGGCAGGTAGCATCCACCATCTTCTTTTGTTGTTAGTCCCAGCGTTTCACTGTTGATGTAGCTTGTACGCCTGTAAAGGTGGTGAGCAAAGTGACCCCTCTGTTGTCAAACCATTTGAAGGCAGTCAAATTCACTTCATCCACCACTGTAGTTTGCACATGGATGCCGCCTCTTTCTTCGTGTCTTTATATGATGCAACTTTCAGTCCTGATAACCGGTTCAATCTGGCCTTGCTTCCAGATGCATGTCTGAAGACTTGGGCTTGTAAAACAATTGTCAAAGTACACTTTATGCCAGACAAAACGTGGGATTACTTGAAGGAGGCAAAGGACGATGCTGCCTGAGGCACCAATATCTGGTTGACCAGGGCAAGGCTGAATTTTGCCACTGTAAAATTCCCAATTGTAAATCATGCCATCGGTCCCACACTTTATAGCCCCATTTCTTGGGCCTCTTGGGAAACATACACTTTGTAGCCCCATTTCTTGGGCCTCTTGGGAAACATACACTTTATAGCCCCATTTCTTGGGCCTCTTGGGAAACATACACTTTATAGCCCCATTTTATTTGCTTCTTGGGATTGTGTGTCTTCACGCTTGACTTACCCTTGAATGGGGTGATTCATCAACAGTGTCACCAGCACCCGGGAGGGGGTAGTGGTCTAGCTGACGACGCACCGAGTTTGCAGAATAAAAAATAAACTTTCGCACACAGACACCACGATGTTTTTATTAAGGGGAAATTTTATTTTTAGTGCGGGGTAACGTGTGAGAGTCAGCTGTGTGAGTGCACGCATGAGGGCTGAATGTATAATGTGGACGGACAGGACGAACGGACAAACAACCGCACTGTGCACCACTTTCGAAAAAACCAAACAGATGCTTTGAATAAAGCTAACAATGAAAATTTATTCTCAATAGTATGGAGGGGTGGGGGAGTACCTTTGCACAGCTTTTAGTCATTCATCCAGAAAACACCCACACATAACATTGATGGGGCAGGGGACCAGAGCAAGAAAAAAATGAATGAAAATAAAATAAAATGAAGATAAATGACATACAATGGAATTGTCTCCAAGTGAAAACTCACAAATTATCAATAAACAAATAATTAACAAAAATGTTCCCTAGACCAAAATGTCAGTGCCGAATGTCTTAATTAACAATAATATTAACAATAACAATAATAACAATCTAAACTACTTACCTATCTAAGAAAATGCATTGCTAACTAAATATTATTACTCACAGTTAATGGAGAGATGATGAAACTTGATGAACACACTAACTAACACACTCACAACTTTCCAAAAGAATATGATGAATATGATGTCCACGAAAGATGGATGAATCAGAATATTTGTGCTTTCCCTCAGGAAAATAAACAACAATGTTCCTTGGTGAAGACTGGAACAAAAACATGATGAATGATCTCCCCTGATCAGGATGGAAGATACACGTATGCAGGTTGAAGAACCCGGGTGACCTTTCCCGGAACAGAAAGCCTTTTGCATTGATGAACGATGAAACCGCAAATGGTGATGACCAGATGCTGAATGAAAGTGGTGATGACAAATGTTGTCTCCAAGCCCGGTCCTGTCCTCGCTCAGCTCCATCAGGACCCTGATGACAGCTGCCATCTAGGGTTTGATCCGCTGAAAGACAAAATTTGGGGGTCATGTTGACCTAAATCACTTACAGATTGAATATTTAGAAATTCAAAGCACTAAACAGAGTCCAACACAACGGCGAACATTCATAGCGTATTTTCACTAAAATTCTTCAAAATTCGGAAAAGACTGGTGCCGGCTATAGTGCAGAGGAAAAACGTTGACAATCTTGCACCTTCTCTCTAGTTGCGCATACACACACTGCCAGAAAAAATGGCGTCTAAGTGTTTATAAATGATCATTAAAAATGCTCGAACCATCAGAAGATTCCAGGTTCATGGCACATCAAAAGTGTGCCTAGAAAATCCTGAAGTCGATAAACACTATTGTATGGAAAGTGTGCCTAGAAAATCCTGAAGTCGATAAACACTATTGTATAGGCTCATTTTCACCTGTCTAAAGGTGCAACCACACTAAAGAAATAAATAACTAAATACATTAAGCATATAAAATAATTAAATACAAATCCTATTTACCCCTAACATAATTAACTAGTTGTCGAAGTAAATAGATAAATAAATCATTATAGTTAAAATACCACACATGCAAAAAACAGAATATGCACATACACAAACTCACTGACTGCGCATGTATCAATACTGCTTTCACTCACGGGGTGGAGGGGGGGTGGGGCGCTCTTGTGACCAGTAACAAGAGAAATAAAAATTCCAATAAAAAAATAAGAAATAAATTTAAATGATTACTTCCCCTTAACCGTGACAAACAGCTTTTCTGAGGTGAACTTGGCCGTTAGTGCCTCCAGAAAAGGTCAGATATTATAAAGCTTGTCAGTGTATCAGTTCTGGCTTGGTTGTCATTACAGTGTAGGAATCCCTTGATACTCTCAAAACGCATTCGTGTCATTGCATCAACCACTTTGTTAAAGGGAAACAACTTACTCCAATAGAAATGAGACTGGGGTAAACTGACAACACCCATATAGACGAGCAGCCACCTTGTTAAAGGGAAACAACTTACTCCAATAGAGACGAGACTGGGGTAACCTGACAACACCCATATAGACGAGCAGCCACCTTGTTAAAGGGAAACAACTTACTCCCATAGAGACAAGACTGGGGTAACCTGACAACACTCATATAGACGAGCAGCCACCTTGTTAAAGGGAAACAACTTACTCCAATAGAGACGAGACTGGGGTAACCTGACAACACTCATATAGACGATCAGCCACCTTGTTAAAGGGAAACAACTTACTCCAATAGAGACGAGACTGGGGTAACCTGACAACACTCGTATAGACGATCAGCCACCTTGTTAAAGGGAAACAACTTACTCCAATAGAGACGAGACTGGGGTAACCTGACAACACTCGTAGAGAAGAGGATGCCGATGAACTTCTGAAGTTCATCCAGCATCAATAACAAGGGACTGTTTGGAGTCAGATTCAAGTTGGACTGTTTGGAGTCAGATTCACAGCAAACAAGTTGGACTATTGTACTAGCAGTGTCAGACTGTTTGGAGTCACAAACAAGTTGCACTGTTGTACTAGCAGTGTCAGACTGTTTGGAGTTAGATTCAAGTTGCACTGTTGTACTAGCAGTGTCAGACTGTTTGGAGTCACATACAAGTTGGACTGTTTGGAGTCACAAACAAGTTGGACCGTTGCACTAGCAGTGTCAGACTGTTTGGAGTCAGATTCACAGCAAACAAGTTGGACTGTTGTACTAGCAGTGTCAGACTGTTTGGAGTCAGATTCACAGCAAACAAGTTGGACTGTTGTACTAGCAGTGTCAGACTGTTTGGAGTCACAAACAAGTTGGACTGTTGTACTAGCAGTGTCAGACTGTTTGGAGTCACAAACAAGTTGGACTGTTGTACTAGCAGTGTCAGACTGTTTGGAGTCACAAACAAGTTGGACTGTTGTACTAGCAGTGTCAGACTGTTTGGAGTCACAAACAAGTTGGACTGTTGCACTAGCAGTGTCAGACTGTTTGGAGTCAGATTCAAGTTGGACCGTTGTACTAGAAGTGTCATCGTAACAACGTCGACGATTGACGAAAAGTAGTCCATAGACTCCTACACTTTATCTGTTGATGGCATGGCACCGGTAAAGGCAGGTTCATCTGTGACAGACTCCACTGCATTCTTCTGCCTCCAGAATGGTTTATGACTCGTTGAAGTACCAGTTTCATCCACATCTTCACTGTGTGAAACACAGAAGACAATGATAAGAATTTATAATTATAATAACAATAATAATACTATTACTACTATACTACTACTACTACTAATGATAACAATGAAAATAATAATGATGCTGATAAGGACAAGATAATGATAATGATAAAGATGGCCAAAAATAAACTAAGGTAAAAGTGCTGCTAACTCAACTGAAGAATCTGATATATCCGAATAGACGTGGCCAACTTCTGGCTCAGGTTTATCATCTGATGCAGAGAGCACCTCATCTTCTGAGTCTGAAGGTAGATGCCTCGCTTTGTAGTTATTTGCCATAGAACCTGGCTGGATCCATCTGTTTAAAAAAAAATCAAAATTGAATATTAAAGTGCACAGATATCAGGAATCTATCATTTAAAAAACATCTGTCACAGTGATTTGATACAGCGTACAATGCTTCCACTAAAAAGGAAATTTTGGCACACTGTGCTACAGCCAACCCTTGTCCCCTATTGTTGCCCTGAGGCAACACATCATTCAACTACCATAGTTCCTACACTATCTTGTTTTGACAATAGGCTTTGCATCAGATACCAACAGCAACACAAACCTACAAAATACATTTATGAAAAGTATTTTTCAGCTTACCGTTTAAACAAAAATGGAGGTTTAACAACTGCTGCCTTCTTCCTTCTAAACAGACAAAAAATATTCCGCTCAAATCAAGTACTAGTCCGCAATATTTTTTTTTTAAAAAAGCACCTGTTTTTAACTCTTTCAACAAAGATTTTCTTAGTTTGTATGGGGAAAAAACTCAGGTTTTACTAATCGTATTTAAATCAGTGATTATATCCCCTTCCTCAGGTACGTTGAATTGTGGCAACATCTGGCCGCACTTGACTGTCAATGAGTCGTATCGTCAGTCAAAGGTGGCAGTAGAAGAGTGAAATTTTGCAAAGAAATATTGGCTTCTTTTCAGTTTAACTGCAAGTAGATATAACTTGTGCACTTTATGTCGGTGTTACAAATTAAAAATAGAATCAGCCATGACTCAACAAAAGTGAAACAGTGTCATCGCATTTAAATTATTTAAATGGGGAGTGGGAGAGAAACGCGACTCTGATAGTTTTGATCGGAACAGTTTTTCACTTCGATGGATTATGTTAGTTGGAGTGAGTTTCCCTTTACGGTTTTGCCAGAAATATATCTTTTAACACCTACCTATAATCTTAAGAATCTCATCCTTTAAGTCGCAGTCTGTTGAATCACTATAAAAACATACACACACCTTATACACCACACGTTATATGTATGCTTGTATGTATGTTCATGTGTCTGCATTATAAAGCCGAATATACATATTGCCTAATATAGGAACCTAGTGACCAAATTAGTAGCCTTTAAATAAACAGGCCCTGTAAATAATCAAACAATCTACAAATAAACGAACAGGGCGTGCAAATAAACAAAAATTAAACCAAAAGGCCATATAAATAAACGCCTACAAATAAACGACGTGTAAATAAACAAACAGCCTACAAATAAACGACGTGTAAATAAACAAACAGCCTACAAATAAACGACGTGTAAATAAACAAACAGTCTAAAAATAAACGACGTGTAAATAAACAAACAGTCTAAAAATAAACGACGTGTAAATAAACAAACAGCCTAAAAATAAACGACGTGTAAATAAACAAACAGCCTACAAATAAACGACGTGTAAATAAACAAACAGCCTAAAAATAAACGACGTGTAAATAAACAAACAGCCTACAAATAAACGACGTGTAAGTAAACAAACAGTCTACAAATAAACAAACACGGCCTGTAAATAAACAAACAGTCTACAAATAAACAAACACGGCCTGTAAATAAACAATCTACAAATAAATAAACATTACCTGTAGAAAAACAAACTCGGACTCTAAACAAACACATAAACACAATAGGGCCTATAAATAAATAAGCACGGTCTGTAAATAAACAAACATGGCCTGTAAATAAGCAAACAGCCTTCAAACAAACACCACATATATATATATAAAGAAACTGCATCCTTTATATAAATACATTAAAATAAACCTAGTTCTTAAAAAAAAATTCTGTCTTGCTGTAACCCCTTGTCAACCACTGTAAATACAGGCTTTATAAGGACACTGTTAATAATGGTGCTTATGTATAAATAATGTGGCGGAACACTTACATATTTGTACAATACATCCGATTTCTAGAAAGTTAGGTATTCAGTGTAAATGTTATTATTTTTACATCGTCAAAAGTTGTACAATTCACGACAAAAATAGAACATACACAACATTCTATTCTCGTACATTTAGAAACTCGTTCGTTCATAGAAAGTTCGCACCTCTGCAGAGGTGTATTGCTATCTTTATAACATGTTACACAAGCCCAGTGTCGATAGTCGTCATAATATTGAACAGGCATTATTTAGCGAAGACGGCGTTTTTCGCCTCGGTGCGTACAACTGAACGCTGCAATGCAACGACCTCCGACAACCCACGTCAGACGCACTTAACATCAAATGCTGTGTGCGTTGACGTATCCGTGCCCATCATTAAAACAGTGGGGCAAGGAAAGGGAGATTACTGAAGCATGAAGTTGCAGTGATTGTCTAAGTTGTCTTTGTGATACTTGTACGTGTGTCCTGTGACCCTCGTTTATTCTAACAACAAACGAGAAGAACATAGTTTTCTGGATTTATTTAATTTTATTTGTATCGCAAGATGCCCACAGAGTGACCGGTTGTGTATAATTATCAGTGCTAGAACACAACTATTTCTTAAAATACGTCACAGCCAATCTCCACAGTCGATAGAACCCACCGGACCAGCGACTTATTTGGCGACAACAGTTTTCCTCAGCGTGTTGTTGGATTTAGTCTAGTGTTCACGACAACGTCAAAGTCGAGAGTATTTCTTGGGTTTTAAAAGTCTGGCATGAGGTATGATGTTCACATTGCGAATCTCGGCCTTCACTTACTGAGGCATCGGCATTTGTACTTTTCGAAAAACTTAATCTCTTAGTCACAACTTGTTTTAGAATTTTAATTACTTGAGAGACCTAGACTAAATGATGACCAGTCCCTTATGTTACTCTGGCTGAGTTTGTGTACAAAAGATTATTATTTCATCTTATTGTATGTTTGAGTCAATCAATTTCTTGTGTCTGGAAATTTTCCAGTTTTATCCATTTCTATTATGTCATTTGTGTCATAAAAAAATAGCTCTAAGGAAAAATAAAGAAAGCAAAACTGCTAAATGTTTGTCCTCTGAGTAAACCTCAAGCTTTTAAAAATATTAATACAAAACCATGCCATCTTTATCATGAATAAAACAGCTTCTAGGGAAAATAAAAATCTTGTATCAAGGTAAACCATAACTCTTCAGAATAACAACGAAAGTAAAACCGTGACATCTGTGTCATCAAAATAAATCACAGTTCTTTAGAATAACAAAGGACTCAAACAGTGTCATCAGTGTCTTCAAAGTCACAGCTCTTTAGAATAACAAAGGACTCAAACAGTGTCATCAGTGTCTTCAAAGTCACAGCTCTTTAGAATAACAAAGGACTCGAACAGTGTCATCAGTGTCTTTAGAAGTCACAGCTCTTTAGAATAACAAAGGATTCAAACAGTGTCATCAGTGTCTTTAGAAGTCACAGCTCTTTAGAATAACAAAGGACTCAAACGGTGTCATCAGTGTCTTTAGAAGTCACAGCTCTTTAGAATAACAAAGGACTCAAACGGTGTCATCAGTGTCTTCAAAGTCACAGCTCTTTAGAATAACAAAGGACTCAAAACAATTTCAAGTGTGTCATCAAAAAAGTAAACCAAGCTCTTAAGAAACGTAACGACCACAGAACCGTGACCACTGCAACAGTCTCATCATACACCAACTGAGTTACGGTTGTTGTTAATGTGGGGAACGCTTCCGGCTGCCCTTAGGAACTATATATATATGTAATTGCAGAGCCACATCGTTGTATTATTATTTACATTGTTATGTGAGCTGCAGCAACATTTCTTCAATATTAAGGTGTCTGACGGTCGATAAAAAAAAATAGTGACATTGAACTTGTGCTATCAGTCAACGTCCAAATAGCGCCACCTGTAGTCGAAGTTTGGTGCGTAAAAAGGACGTCTAATTACTTGATGTGTACTAACGACACTTAGCTAGGCTTGGTAGTCTCGCGTGGCGCGTGAAACTGTGAGAATTTGAACAACAATGCATAATGGCTTTCGGCGTGCTGCACGTGTTGACTTTCTTTGCTGGCAGCGTGCACGGTAAGTGCTGCATTCGTCTTAATATTTATTGGTTATTTCATCTTCCTCCTCCTCAACATTATTATTATTGTTGTTGCTATTATCGTAAAAGATGTTGTGATTATCAGTATTGTTGAAACCTCGGGTCACTTTGTTCAAATACTTCCTATAAGATCACTAAGCCAGGATTGCTAATTCAAAACACTACCACTAGGATTATCAATTCAGAACACTACCACCAGGATTATTAATTCAAAACACTATCACTAGGATTATCAATTCAGAACACTACACCAGGACTACTCATTCAAAAACTACCACTAGGATTCAAAACACCGGGATTACCAACTATTGATAAGTTTGTAATTGATACTTTTTGTAATTAAGTTTCATCGGCAATAGGCCTAACTATTGATAAGGTTGTAATTGATACTTTTTGTAATTAAGTTTCATCGGCAATAGGCCTAACTATTGATAAGGTTGTAATTGATACTTTTTGTAATTAAGTTTCATCGGCAAGAGGCCTAAGTTTCATCGACTATAGCCTCTAGGCCTAACTATTGATAATCATTCCTTGCGTTTGTATCTATTATTGCTTGCGTCCTTATTATCTTGACGCGAGAACTAAGCTAGCGTGCTGTTGTTTGTTTTCTGATGTAAGACTACAAACATAATTCATGCGTGCAACTTTAGAACGCACACACAAGAGTCAGTCCTCTAAAGGCAATGAACAGTATCTTTTTTTTTTTTTCTTTTTTTTTTTAGTTTCATGGCAACATTTTATGAATGCGCGAGTTTAGTGGTATTCAAATTAGACACTTAACCCGTTGGCCGCCTTCTGAGAGTTTTGCAAGTCACGCCGTACTGGATTAGAGGTACATTTTGCTATAGCAACGACTAACGCGCTATAAGAACGCTAGAAAGGGACTGTGTCATTAGATAAAGGGATGCATTGCAACTGAGGTGGCCATATACAAAAAGCCGTGAAACTCTTTCATGCAGAGACTGTGAATTTTAAGAAGCTATAACAAATCGAAATGCGCCGTGTGTGAATTTGACCATTTTGTCAAGGGAAATAACTCTTGTATGTGTGCACAATTGGATTCTATGTAGCACGCTTCCACTGTGTTCTGCTAACATAAAACTGCACTCGTAAATATTGAAATAATCTGGAAATAAACAACAGCAAATAGAGGGGTGTATGTGTGTGGTCAGTTTAATTTTAAAAGACATCTTTAGTGATGGTTTTAAAATCAAGAACAGCAGAAAATATACGGAAATGTTCTTTATTACATTCGTCACCAAGATTAAATGTGCGTTATAAAACGTGCAAATGAAATGAATTGAGAGAAATTAATGAGCGATATTAACCCTCATTCACACATACTAATGCAATAAAAGTGCATTATAAATTTAGCTTTTTAGGGAAAATCGGTCTTCAACTTAAAACTATTTTAATTACAACAAAACTATTTTAATTACAACAAAACTATTTTAATTACAACTTTTACCATAATAATAAGATAGCTAGGATTCATTATACACAGGATACAGGTGGGACAAGTTATACCGTTATAGACAAGTTATACCGTCCATCGATACAATCAGGCTTCAGGCTTCCATGAAACTTTCCCAGGATTTCTGGCAGGATTCAATAAAACAAGGGCACTGTAGAATCTAGAAAAATATTTGATCTAACAGTGTTACTGTCCATCTAGTTCTGGCATGATTTCAGTCTAATCAAAACCACAATTTGCATATCAGGGACATAATGATTTAATAACTCTCTTTAATTTAATCACTCTCATGGGAAATAAAATTTGATTACACTTTTCTAAGACAGTTTGATTCTTTATCAGGTGGTAATATATATTTGCATTAAATCATTTGATAACTGTTCAGGTCATGATGTAATGACAGCCATAAATATCAAATTACTGAATCAGTAAGGATATTTTGACGAAATGCAGTGGGCAAATCTTAACTGAAAACAAATTATAAAGATGTTTCGCCACCATTTTGAGGAATGTTTGTAATGAAATCAACTGAATTGTAATAAGGTATACGTAGTGACGATGTACAGCACTCTGTTCCATGTCTCCGTACACTTGACAAACATACGTGCATGTCTGTTCCATGTCTCCGTACACTTGACAAACATACGTACATGGCTGTTCCATGTCTCCGTACACTTGACAAACTTACGTACATGTCTGTTCCATGACTTCGTACACTTGACAAACATCCGTACATGTCTGTTCCATGTCTCCGTGCATCACTCTATTCCATGTCTCTGTACACTGACAAGCATACGTGCATGTCTTTTCAATGTCGTTTCCTATACACTTCACTGATCAGACACATTAGTCACCACACCCTTTTGTCTCTTCAGTTCACTGATCAGACACATCAGTCATCACACACATTTTGTCTCTTCAGTTCGCTGATCAGACACATCAGTGACCACACATAATTCTGTCTATTTAGTTCACTCATCAGACACATCAGTCCCACACACCCTTTTATCTCTTCAGTTCGCTGATCGGACATATCAGTCACAACACATCCTTCTATCTTTTCAGTTCGCCGATCGGACATATCAGTCACCACACACCCTTAAATCTCTTCAGTTCGCTGATCGGACACATCAGTCACCACACCCCCTTAAATCTCTTCAGTTCGCTGATCGGACACATCAGTCACCACATACTCTTCTGTCTCTTCAGTCCACTGTTCAGACACATCAGTCACCACATACTCTTCTGTCTCTTCAGTCCACTGGTCGGACACATCAGTCACCACATGCTATCAGATTGCACTGGTAAACACTTTCAAACACTCAGACAGTATTATTTTTAAATCCGAAGCATGGTGGTTTTAAACTCGTACGTGGACCACCACAAACGTCACCATGGACTATCACAAACATCACCATGGTCTATGGACCATTAGTAGAGAACCACTATCTTACAGTCTCAGTCACCTTTTGCTGTCACTAAGCACTGGTAGTCGCCTTCAAACATTCACACACTCAAGTGAAACAACAATTAACATTTTAGCTGGCTTCGTCATCTGAAACAATCTCTTTTGTGCATGACTCAAAATCACTTCCACATATGCACTCTCCAAGCAGAGAAACGGAAATATTTGTTGTGGGGATGGAGTTAAAGATATGTTAATTTCCAAAAGGATATGAAAATGATTTGTTTTAAAAATATTTTTTAATATTGTCCATTCGCACTTTATAAAAACGTGTATGGAGGTTTCCATTGTTCTCATTTGATGTTACTAAATTTCTTTGTTTCCATTGTTCTCATTTGATGTTACTAAATTTCTTTGTTTCCATTGTTCTCATTTGATGTTACTAAATTTCTTTGTTTCCATTGTTCTCATTTGATGTTACTAAATTTCTTTGTTTCCATTGTTCTCATTTGATGTTACTAAATTTCTTTGTTTCCATTGTTCTCATTTGATGTTACTAAATTTCTTTGTTTCCATTGTTCTCATTTGATGTTACTAAATTTCTTATACAGATTTCTCTGTTTCGAATGTATAGTTTTCCAAGGCCAGCTTCACTTTGGAGATAATTACGACTTCATCTTGACGGCGTCGAAAACCATATTTCGACCAGGTGATAACGTCACACTCAAATGTTTGACAGCGGCTGGGGACAGTGAGTTGAATGGTGCCAGAGATTTGGTCTTCCCTGACAGGAAAGGCGTGCTTTGGGAGCGAAATGGACAGGGTTTATTCACAACTATTGAGGTCAGTTTTGCTGGACAGAGTTTATTCACAACTATTGAGGTTAGTTTTGCTGGACATAGTTTATTCACAACTATTGAGGTTAGTTTTGCTGGACAGAATTTATTCACAACTATTGAGGTTAATGCTGGACAATTGATTTTCAACGACTGAAGTTAGTGTTGCTGGATAATTGATTTACAACGACTGATAATAGTGTTTCTGGCCAGTTTGCAACGATTGAGGGTAGTGTTACTGGACAATTGGTTTGTAACGACTGAAGTTAATATTACTGAAGAGTTTATTTATAACGATTGAGTTTAGTGTAACTGGACATTTTATTCACAGTGACTGAGGTCATTGTACCTGGACAGGGTTTATTCACAACGATTTAGTTTAAGGTTATTGGGTAATTCATTAATAACAATTGAAGTTAACGTTATTGGATATTTTATTAATAACAGTTGATGTTAGTGTCACTCGATAATTTATTTACATCGAATAAGGTTAGTGTTAATGGATAGTTTATTAATAGCTATTGAGGTTAGTTTAAGTGGACAGTTAATGCGATTGAGGTTAATGTTATTGGACAGTTTATTAATTTATAATGATTGAGGCTAGTGCTACTGTAGAGTTTATTTATAATATTTGAGGTTAGTGTTACTGGACAGTTAATATGATTGAGGTTAATGTTACTGGACAGTTAATATGATTGAGGTTAATGTTACTGGACAGTTAATATGATTGAGGTTGATGTTACTGGTTAATTTGTATATAATGAATGAGCTGGTAATTAACATTTCACAAAACTTAATTAAACATAATGGATTTTTTTTACAATTGAAATCGCTGCTTTCTGATCATATAAATTTTATCACCACTACCGTTAATACTACTACCACCACTATCATTAGTACTACTACCACCACTACCATTAGTACTACTACTACAACTACCATTAATACTACTACCACCACTACCAATACTACTACTACCACCACTACCATTAATACTACTACCACCATTATCTTCACTACCACTACTACCATCATATATAATAAATTAAGAATACAGTCATCTGAAATGAACAATTTATGTTCAATGTTTATTAACGTGTCTCTCTCACACACACACCCAACACACACGTACACACAACACACACTAACTGATTTTCGATTTATTAATCTCATAATATCTATTAAGTTCACGTGAATCGAAGTCTACATGCAGTAGTTGAATATAGTTGAACACTGCTCCATTTAATAACTTGATATTCCACACATATTACTCAAGAAATGAATTGCCATGACAAATACTTACATCCTTTCATTTACTATTCCGTTGGATCGCTTGCAATACACCTTTCATTTACGCACTCCATCATATCGTTATGTGTTTCAGTGAGTCATTACGCACTCCATCGTATCGTTACGTATTTCAGAGAGTCATGACGCACTTCATCCTATCGTTACGTGTTTCAGTGTCATTACGCACTCCATCGTATCGTTACGTATTTCAGAGAGTCATGACGCACTTCATAGTATCGTTACATGTTTCAGTGAGTCATTATGCATTCCATCGTATCGTTACGTGTTTCAGCGAGTCATTATGCACTCCATCGTATCGTTACGTGTTTCAATGAGTCATTTCGCACTTCATCGTATCATTACGTGTTTCAGTGATACGCACTTCATCGTATCGTTACGTATTTCAGAGAGATATGACGCACTTCATCGCATCGTTACGTGTTTCAGTGAGTCATGACACACTTCATCGTATCGTTACGTATTTCAGAGAGTCATGACGCATTACGTGTTTCAGTGAGTCATTACGCACTTCATCGTATCGTTACGTGTTTCAGTGAGTCATTACATACTTCGAGTAAGACATTAGGTCCATTGTGTCTGTTGCAAAGATTATTTTATGCACCACATTATGGACCCATTTAATTTTTCTAAGATCCTTTCAATAATCTGATTTGACCATAATGTCTTTAACAAAGGCCCTTCGTATACGTCAATAAGTCCATTCTGTCGTTTACAAAGACCCTTGTGTTCACATCATTTGGTCCATTCTGTCTGATCCTTTTGATATTTCAATAGGTCCATTCTTTCACATAGACCCTTGCTTGTATACCAATAGGTCAATTGTGTCTTTTACAAAGATCCTTTTGTATATATCAATGGTCCATTGTGTCTTTTACAAAGATCCTTTTGTATATATCAATGGTCCATTCTGTCTTTACCAAGATTTTTTAATGTACACTGTTAGCGGAGTAAATTTGCCTATCCTATTTCTAAACTTAATTGTTATATAAATTGCCAGTGTTAACGCGACCCGAACTTGGGAACTGCTTATGATGATATATTTTGGGAGTAAACAATTCAGAATTTGGTAGAACTGCTGATGTAGTCTAAACCGGCTTGAGTAGCTTTTATTATGACGAGTGGATGAGTAGATTTTATTATGCAATTTTAAAATTTACAAAGAATGAGGTCAGCCAATGGGCTCAGATCATAGTTTACCTGTTGAATAGAATTGTACTCTCTAAACTTTGATCTGAGCCCATTGGCTGATCTCATTCTTTGTAAATTTTAAAATTGCATAATAAAAGCTACTCATCCACATAAAGCCGGTTTAGACTACATCAGCAGTTCTACCAAATTCTGAATTGTTTACTCCCTTTGAATCTGGTATATGAAGTCTGGTCATGAAAGGCGTCCACAGGCTTAATAAATTCAAAAGTGAATGGACAACAAAATTCTCTACTGCAAGTAAACTCTGTAAACTCAGCCCATTGGCTAGTCTTATTTTCATAAATCATAATCATTGGATAATAATAAAAATAACCCTGCTCACTCAGTTTCCACTAGGTCAGCAAATCTCAAATATTCTTCCCTTAGGCTGTTTACTTCAAACTCAGACACTTTCAAACTAACACCATAAGGAGTGCCCAAGGTCGGGTTACTCTGACAATTTAGCAACTTATATAACAATTAAAATTAAAAATAGGGAGGGGCAAATTTACTTTGTCACAGAAATAAATATCATTTAGCTCTATTGCTTTGAATATCATGCTCTAAAGATATTTGCTCTTGACCTTACATGCAGTTGACAGATACTATTTAAACTGCTGACATTTGACCCCATAGGAGAACGGAAAGTGCCACGTGCGATCAGAGATGCGTTTCAGACGGCCCGTCCTCACGGAGCGGGAAATGAACACAGTGACGTGCAAGCAGGAAAAGGACACAGTGAGTGTCGCAATCGTCAACGTCACGGTATCTGCCACAGGTGAACGCTGGGTGTGCTCACAGTTCCCATTTTTGAAGAGCAATCCTGTACTGCTGTCAAATTATGGTGAGTCTTCACAATTATACTCTTCTATCAAGTGTTGCTGTCTTATTATGGTGAGTCGTGACAATTACCCTGCTTCCAAGGGTAACCCTGTGCTGTTGTCAAATTATGGAGCGTCATTAACATTTTTCCATTTGTAAAGAGCAGCCCTTTGTTCATATTATGGTGAACCGCTTGATTAAATATCTGAGTGATAAAACCAAATATGCAAATAGAAGATTATGTATTGGTTTACGTAATTTATCAATACAGGTGCACGCAGTTTGAAATTACAGGCATTGAAGAAATATTTCTGCCAATACGCGTCTATAGATACATTTTAAATTAGAGCTTGTGTTTACCTCCCGTTGCCATAGTTTCTGATTGCGGAATACGATCTAAAATCACATGCACAAACACGCGCATACACTAACATACACAAACATGCACACAACAATTTAAAACAGACTCTGAAGATTGGTCGAAGGGGGGGGGGATTACATAATGATAAAAATAAAGAGCGATTAAATGATTTAATTCACATACTGAATTTCTCTGAAACTAAACAGGACAATCTGCAAATCAGAATACTACATGCAAAGTACACCCCCCCCCTGATCCCCAAATCTATCTCTCAAGTTAATGCCATTATACATTTTGAGCAGATGCGTTTCTGAAACGAAATCTACTTCCATAGTTTGGTGGTGGTTGCCAGTAAGTAGTCATTCAGTATTATTATTATTATAACCAGTGGTAAATTGCAGTAATTATGTATGTAACATCAAGACTATGAATAGTTTAAACGACTAACCCTAACCCTAACCAGTGGTAAATTGCAGTAATTATGTATGTAACATCAAGACTATGAATGGTGGGTTTAAACGACTAACCCTAACCCTAACCCTAACCAGTGGTAAATTGCAGTAATTATGTAACATCAAGACTATGAATAGTTTAAACGACTAACCCTAACCCTAACAAGTGGTAAATTGCAGTAATTATGTATGTAACATCAAGACTATGAATGGGTGGGTTTAAACAACTAACCCTAACCAGTGGTAACTTGCAGTAATTATGTATGTAACATCAAGACTATGAATGGGTGGGTTTAAACGACTAACCCTAACCAGTGGTAACTTGCAGTAATTATGTAACATCAAGACTATGAATGGTGGGTTTAAACGACTAACCCTAACCCTAACCAGTGGTAACTTGCAGTAATTATGTATGTAACATCAAGACTATGAATGGGTGGGTTTAAACGACTAACCCTAACCAGTGGTAACTTGCAGTAATTATGTATGTAACATCAAGACTATGAATGGGTGGGTTTAGACGACTAACCCTAACCAGTGGTAACTTGCAGTAATTATGTATGTAACATCAAGACTATGAATTGGTGGGTTTAGACGACTAACCCTAACCAGTGGTAACTTGCAGTAATTATGTATGTAACATCAAGACTATGAATTGGTGGGTTTAAACGATTAGCTCCTTAATCCCTAATCTATCCATCTCCATCCCTGACGGGTCTTTGTCAATTGCAGTTGGGGAAACTTGTTCAATACTAACAAATAATTTACTCTATCAGACCCTGAATGTTACCAGTTGAGAATTCCAAACGCTTCTTGCAAGTTCGAATCCTTCTAGACATCGAATGATTTTCCAGCCCTCACACATTCCCGTCTACTTAAGGGGATTCTTCCTAAGATATCAACTGACCGAGTTACACAATAAAATCTAGCCCCACCCTTTAAGCATACATATCGTCCTAAATTAAAATACGGAAGTGTAAACAATAACATTTTTTTTTATTCAATACAATGAATAAGAAAAATAATAAGTGCAAAAAAACAAAAAAATATATAGTAAGCACAAGGCAGCAATAAGAGAAAAGTTTTTTTCAATCTAAATTAGATTACTAAAAGATCTGCCATCAGAACTCTCGTAACGAATACTAAATTGTTTATAAGTTCTTTGATTGTTCATTGAGTTCGATATATAGTCTTTAGAGTCGTTGCTCTTCAAGAGGTACTAAGTTATATGTAGTATTTGGTTAAATACTAAATTTGTGATTTTGGAAACAGAGTAAGAAATCATAGAAAGAATACAAACAGGGTTTATAGATTTTTGGAAATGGAGTCATCTGATATACAGTTGTGCCAGCAGAGTTATCACCCCTTTTTGCCTATCGCGCCGTGTACGACTTGAAGCTGAACAGCAGTGTGTTGATAGAAATCATGAACGCTCACAGGGGTAAAGAATCGTGAACTGGTTTCAAAGTCTTTCATGACGAATTTAACACTCCTGCATGCTGGATGACCCATACTGCAAAATGTTCATGTTTGTTCTGTGACACAAAAATGCAGATGAAAAGGTAGACTACCACTGATTACAGTTGAGGTAGCTGGAGTGGCGATGTTAGCCTTTACTCTGTAAATCGTCAGAAAGACCAGGCTGGTCAAACAATGCAGGCTTGACCACTGATTACAGTTGAGGTAGCTGGAGTGGTGATGACAGCCTTTACTCTGTAAATCGTCAGAAAGACCACGCTGGTCAAACAATGCAGGCTTGACCACTGATTACAGTTGAGGTAGCTGGAGTGGTGATGACAGCCTTTAGTCTGTAAATTGTCAGAAAGACCAGGCTGGTCAAACAATGCAGTCTTGAGCACTGTACAGTTAATTAATGCACGTGTCAGTTTGTGTGTAGGGAATAATTTGATTTCCCACCCTTTCACCTCTCTCTCTTATATATCCACATATGCATAGTATTCATAAACCAACATAATTATCAGCCCCAACAAATGGGCAGAAATATATAATTGCTACGTTACGAAAAATGACATAAATCATAATATTCACAACCAATTCATTTCTTCAGCCACAGTAAATAGCAGAAATATGCAATCACTACATTACATAAATGAGAAAAATGTCATATTAAGATCTTTCACATGGCTGAAATAAAACGATTATACAAGTTAAATACACAATTTTGTCATGGGAAATTTTCCTGAAATGACAATACAATTATTTGACTTAACAACATTACAGTAAGATCCTTATGGCATTTTAGTTTTACAGTTTCTAAGTTTACAAAATAATAACTATTCCAAACATACCTCAAACTGTGCATTGACCGATTCAAACCACAAGATCAGGGCATGTATATTTCTGGCAAGCGTCTGCCCACACATTTGCACGAGTTTGTATGCATGCATATATATGTTATATACATACTGACCGTGTTCTAAAAGTAGTTAGAGCGAGAGTTTTATTTTTAGTGCAACTTGACCGCAGGTGATTTGTTGTTTTTTTCACAGCGCGACTAAGACGCACGCATTGGTGGTATGCTAAAAATTATGATTATGCAATTGCCTAGATGCCATGGCTGGATGGTACGTCCTTTGATCGGCCCTACTGGCAGTATGCTAAAAAGTACGATTATGCAATTGCCTAGATGCCATGGCTGGATGGTACGTCCTTTGATCGGCCCCAGTGGTTATTTACCACACTGACAGAAAAGTCGCTATAAGTCATTATAAGTCGCCAAGCGAGAGTAGCGAACATTTAATAAAATTCAATCAAATAAATAAATTAAAGAAAAAATATGATAATCAATTATCACTTTTGTTATTTGCATTTTGGGTGTTACAAAGACACAGACAAAAGTTGTTATTGTTTGCAAAACACAGATTTAAGTTGTGATTAAGCAGGGCGTATCGAGCAGAGTCATGTAAATAATTTGCAAGTTAGTCCTTTGGCATTTCAATGGGCTTTCAGTCTCTCAAAAAGCGATCCAGACTAAGTGTCACCCTAGTTTTAATTTCTACATCGGTTTATTTTACTTTAAAATCTTTTATCCTATTCAGCGCCCATTACATCAGTGATCTTGACCATCGAAGATCATTTCCCTGATGACGTAACTACAGGAATTCTGATGACGCTACGTTGCATATCGTCATTTTCCAACCCGGAGCCATTGATCAGGTGGCAGTTTAAGAAAAATGGAAAAACGCTGCCCCTACCTGAACAGTCGAGCTTAGCGCAACGAGTGGACAGACTGGGACGCATTGCAACCCTCAGTGAGTTGTCTTTGCCTGCGGTCTCGCTGTACAATGAATCTGAGGTCACGTGCGAAGCGTTGAACGATCTGGACAACGTCACTAAGTCCAACCAAGAAAAAATTTCCACCAGCAGTAAGTAGTTGTTTTTTGGATGTTGAACTTCATGTCTAGATTAAATTTTATATTTTCAAACTCGGTTTCCAGCAGATATGTGTGTGTGTGTGTGTGTGTGTGTGTGTGTGTGTGTGTGTGTGTGTGTGTGTGTGTGCACGCTAATTGACAGTTCATCTGAATTTATTAGTGGCTGCTTCTTTAATTCACAGGATACATTAAATTAGCGAGGAGGTACCTCTCGTGACATAATACGAACATGACCATTCGCGTCTGTGAACAGATTCATGTAAAGAAGTCACCAAGCTTCTGTAAACTGGTTTTTAAGTGACCAATATCCATAATCACTGTCAACTGGTATCAATTTACACCGTAAGAGTCTGGAGGATCAAACTAGTACGTAAATAATTTAACCGTAAGAGTCTGGAGGGTCAAACGTAGTACGTAAATAAATTAACCGTGAGAGTCTGGAAGATCAAACGTAGTACGTAAATAATTTAACCGTAAGAGTCTGGAGGGTCAAACGTGGTAAAACTCGTTAGTGTGTGATGTCACATCTTGTCTGCGCACAACGTACTAAGTGAGGAAGACGTCGACTCTGTGAAAATTTAATTCGAGCAGATGAAATTTAAAACCATTTAAAATACATTGTAGATATCAATGATGGCCTTTGTTCTTTTCATCGTCAGTTATGATACCTTCTCTTGATCATTCTTAAGAGAACTGTCAAATGGAGAAGTGGTTATTATTTTTTAAGGGAAAATTAATACAAGTTCTCTTACTTAATGAATATTTTCAGTCTCATAAGATGATTATGGAAACATTAGTGTATTATTCTGATATTTACGTCATGCATATTTCACCTTGTAATACTAGTAAATGAGCCGAGCTCGTAGAACTTCACTACGGGAACGAGTGTGTTATTCTGATATTTACGTCATGCATATTTCACCTTGTAATACTAGTGAATGAACCTAGCTCGTAGAACTTCACTACGGGAACGAGTGTGTTATTCTGATATTTACGTCATGCATATTTCACCTTGTAATACTAGTGAATGAGCCGAGCTCGTAGAACTTCACTACGGGAACGAGTGTGTTATTCTGATATTTACGTCATGCATATTTCACCTTGTAATACTAGTGAATGAGCCGAGCTCGTAGAACTTCACTACGGGAACGAGAACTACCCTTTCGTCCCTTGTCTCTGAAAAGTTGCAGGTGAGACGGGAACTGTTCCTTTCCACCTGACTTACTTTTGGGAAGATAATTACTGATGACTGAAATTATGAGGAACGCTTCCGGCCGGGGCCGATTTCGTGTGGTGGGGATGGTTATATGTGAGTGTTTGCATTTCTGTCTGTACTGTTTTGTTCGGTCCAAGGCTGAAGTCAGTCTTCCAGGGCCTTATGCATTATATGGTGCTCCCCGCCCTTATCAGCAATATATCATTATAAATAACTTTAACAACTTTATTTCAATAACTTTATAAAGTTCGTTTTTTTTTTAAAGTTGCTGACTCCAAACAATCGTGAGTAAATTAATCCCATTGAGGTAACTTCCCCACCCCACCTTATTTTACAGGGTCACCAGTTATTCGTGGCTTGACAGCTCAGCCGTCCAATTACGTAATCAGGGGTTCAAACGTGACCTTGACTTGTGCGGCCCATGGTCATCCTGCACCTTCAGTAAAATGGACGAAAAGGGGGTCATTTTTACCAGGAGGTGTACAACAACTTGATTCATCTGATCTACACCTTTACCTTGTAAGCAACCAAGACCAGGGCGAGTATGTGTGTACGGCTTCCAATGGGGTAGCACCGGATGACGTCAACTCAATCTTCGTAAAAGTCGAAGGTGAAGGACACATTATATTCATCATTGGAAATATTTACAAAAAGATAATATGTCTCGCAATATACACTTAAGACATTTTTACAGTCAAATATACCATTTTTACTTAGTTATTTCCTCTAAACCTGTAAGTGAAAAAGTTTTAAAATATATATGTATGTTTTAAGTAAAAACTGATTAGCCAATCATACTCTTTCAATTTGCTACGAGAAGGAACATGACCGGCTTAATTTTATAAATAAAATTGAAAGCATGAACATGGAATATGTTAATTCCATTTTCTACTTCATTAAGTGCGAGTAAAAGTGCTAAAAGTATGTATACCCATATTGTTATTAAGTTTTAACATACAGTCTCCTAACACTGAGATACATAATAGTGGATTATTGTTATTATTGTTATTATTGTTATTATTTGTGGAAAGTTCAAATATTAATTGAATTGAAAATAACCTATATTAATGGCTGTTTCCAAATCTACATAGCCGTTGTTTTTCCCTGTTTCCAAATCTACATAGCCGTTGTTCCCCCCCCCTTTAGTCTACTGCTGCTTTGTCCAACTGAAATGCCATGGGCCATGCAATTGTTTTGTGTCGTGCGCTCTTAAAAAAATATTTCTTTAATTATAAGGTATAATTAATTTTTTTAAAATCATGAATGGCCCATGAACTTTAAATTTTTGGGATTTTTGGCCCTCGGGGCTGATTAAACAGGATACATTTTTGTGTGTATTACTCAACACACCACGAGGAACATTCAAAATAATCTTCGTAAATTCTTGAGACTCAAGCCACCATTTCCGCTGTATTGACTCTCAAACAGAATTCACAGGAATCAACTTACAGCAACACATTTTACTGATAATTTGACGACAACGCTTGATTCACCCATCAACTTACAGCAACACATTTTACTGATAAGTTGACAATGCTGGATTTACACCCCAACGTGACCAAGCAAGTACAGTAGTCACAGTTGCGTGAAGCGAAAAGAAAAATGGCGTGCTTTCTCTGCTTTAAGTCAAATTAATGCAGCACTAAATTTCAGGCATATTTCATCTCTAAATTCCTTTCTTTCTTACATCCTCAACTTACAAAATCCTGCAAAGATTTCGTTAGCCCCGATACATACCAAACATAAGAAATATAGCATCGGTTAAAATTCAAAATGTACAACGTAGTTAAATTAATGAATATAGAAATAATGGTTCAATTACATAAAGCATTCTCAAATTCAAATCTTAGATCAATAGCAAACATGTATGGCATATTCTAAATTCCATTCTTTCTTGATCAGTCTGTTAACTTACCATAAGCTAACGATCGCCTTTATGACCGGACTTGAGTTATGTTCAAATTCAAGTGATTAGAATATAGAATTTCTTCAACAAAGAAACGTTCTGTCCATCCCTATTGGATAAGTTTGTTATGAGCAAGTGTGAGACTATTAGTCAGAAAAACTACTCATTTGCTTGGAACTGGTTTGGATTGCGTCAGCAATTTTCTAGCATATTCTCAACCTAGATTGTTTATGCCAACTTTGACACTAATAAATATACCATTATAAGGTTTGCCCAACACGGGTCATTTTCACAAATGAACAATTTATATATCAATTAAGTTTAGAAATAGGGATAGGAAAATTTACTCCGCCACACTTTTGGATGAGTAGTTGGCTCATTATAAGCCGTCCAACAATTACTAATCACCAATAAATTACGTCAGCAGGACGGCCCACACTTTTGGATGAGTAGTTGGCTCATTATAAGCCCTCCGACAATTACTAATCACCAATAATTTACGTCAGCATGATGGCTCACACATTATAACATGAATTTTATAGTAAGTGAAGATGATAAGAATTGAACACAAAATAAATGTAAAAGTAATGAAAAGATTATATAATAAAAAAATAATTATTAATCAACACTTAAATGAAACAGCTTTTCTAATGTATTTCAGGATATTCGCCTAGAATCCTAAGCAAATATATACTTTAACAGTTCGATACTTATTTACTATTTTGCAAAGTTTTTCAAGTAATGTTCAATCTTCAATACAAGGATGAATAATGATAAAGTCTTAAGTATCCCTCTATTCTCTTTATCCATAAACTAGTGAAGAATTACTCTACTGGGTGCGCATATAAACACGACATACCACAGAGCCTATTTTACATAACCTCATGACCACGTGACTTCGAATGCGTTGTCTGCTTTAGGGAAATCTTGTTCGTTAGCTCCCCTTGCCGAAATAGACGTCCAGATTAATTTTAAACATACTTCTCAAAAATTAAACTCAAAGCTTAGAGTCCAGTCTTAAACCTTGTAATTTTAATTATTACAGTTGGTGTTTGTATACATGCTATTCGAAATATGGCCCCTACGACTAATTCTTGGATTACATATTTACAACACTGTAAAATGACATACATGAGGATAAAACATTACTATAGTTACATTCTTTCATACATTTAAAAAATAATCACATACGGTTTTTTTCTCTCTCCTCTATACTGAAGATTTAAATTCATTTAAATTCATTTACTTTTTTTCTCTCTGTCACTTTGACTTGCATTACAAGTATCCGATTATTTCCACATCTTACGTTGGACTGTCTCTTCGTGACTTGTTAGAGCTCGGACCGGCAGGTATTTTGCTCTTGATTCACAACGTCATCTTTCGTCACGTGATTCGCACGTCATATGCTTCCTTTATTTCTTATGGCGATAAAACCAGTCAATTCTCGCCTTCTTTCACATAGGGACTGTGTGCTGTGGTGTGTGTGTGTGTGTGTGTGTGTGTGTGTGTGTGTGTGTGTGTGTGTGTGTGTGTGTGTGTGTGTGTGTGTTTTACACGCAAGAAATTAAGCTTACATTGAACGGTATGTATTTATTATACTATGCTTGCGTCAAGTTCTGATTTCTATTGTTAAATAGTTTTAGGTGTTAAAAAGTACCTGTTATATGGTAGTCTGTTTCTGCCTTTAAGACGACTGTTCACCTACCTTCCGTGCACACACTCTTAGCACTTACTTAAGGCTTAGGCTTAGGCTTAAGCTTAACTAGCATAAAAATCGGACAAGAAGGCTTTGATATACTGAAATATGGGTTAGGCTTAGTCTTAGGGTTAGGCTTAACCAGCATTGTATATCAAAGCCTTCTTATCCGATTTTTATGGATGGTGATGTAATAGTGATGTTGGTGTAATACTGATAGTAAAATGGTGATGTAATAGTGATGTTAGTGTAATACTGATTGTAAAATGGTGATGTTGGTATAATACTGATGGTGTCATGGCGATGGTGTTGCAACAGTGATGGCGGTGAGCTGGTGGTGTGATATTGTTGTAGTGCTGGTGATGTGATAGTGATGGCAGTTTGCTGGTGTTGGTGGTGTGAAAGTGTAATGATGATGGTGATGTAATAGTGATGTTGGTGTGATAGTGTAATGGTGATGGTTGTACAATGGTGTGAAAGTGATGATGATATGATAGAGTAATTGTGATTTGGTATAGTGGTGATTGTGGTGTGGTTTTTGGTTTGACAGTGAGAATGGTGTGGAGGTGACGGTGCAAAGTGGTGTGATGGTCAAAGTGGTGTAATGGTGGTTTGGTGCGGTAGTGTGATGGTCAAAGTGGTGTAATGGTGGTTTGGTGCGGTAGTGTGATGGTCAAGTGGTATAATGGTGGTTTGGTGCCATAGTATAAAGCGTGATATTAATGATCTGTATAATTTTAATTTACACACAAATAATTTCGTGTACTGTTTCAAAAATATATTTTATTAGATGCTTGATGTGTAGATGCTAATAGTTGGGGTTGGTTGTTTGTTTTTTACATCTCCAGCAACATGTTTGCGCATGCGCCTGTTTAGCGCACTTGTCATTTCTATTTCGGAATATTCACTGACCCTTAACTGACCTTTCTTTAGAGCCATCACCGAGCACTACAGTTATGACGAGCACGGCTTCAGAAACGGTTCACGACAAAGCGTATAACGTATCAGTTAGCGTCACGGTGGAAACAGCCAGCAATGTCAACTCTAATATGGTTTCTCTTGGTGGGACGATAGCGGCCAGCGTCGTGTGCTCTCTGGTCTTTGTGGCGGTCATAGTGGGTGCCGCATTGTGGCTGCTGTACAAGAGAAAGCAAAAAAGGACTATACCATGTGAGGTTCTATAAAAATATTTCTTGATTGTATGTGTGTGTGTGTGTGTGTAGGTTTAATCTTACTGAATGTAGTTTTTGGTAAAACAGTTTCCTATGGGGTTCTATAAAGTAGTCCAGTTGTATATTTTTAATTTTAGTCGGTACATTAGTGTAAACCTTTAACTACTGGATGATTTAATTCTATGTTCGTGTGAAGCTTTATAAAATCTACTTTTTTGCTTTATACGCACGATAATATATTTATCTCTGCCAGTCACTCCACAAGCACGCACGCACACACACACACACACACACACATATAATGAAAATGGGGGAAAAAATAACGACTTTGGACTGTTGTAGACTGAAAATTTTGTCCTCCCCTAGTTTTCATTCCAGTTCTCTGCATTTCAGTCTGTCTGTCTGAATCTCACAGAGAAAGAGAGCAAAGGGAAAATAACTTCCTTTTATTATATGCAGTTTGTAGTTTTAGTAATGTATTTAATTTCTAGTGGTTTGTAGTTTTAGTAATGTATTTAATTTCTAGCGTATTTCACAGTTTGTAGTTTTAGTAATGTATTTAATTTCTAGCGTATTTCACAGTTTGTAGTTTTAGTAATGTATTTAATTTCTATCGTATTTCTATTTCAGCACCACCATCCAGCAATGCTTTGTTTCGGATTCATGCGAGGTATGTACTTACGGAAAACACGTGTGTGGCGTGTGTGTGGTGTGTGTGTGGCGTGTGTGTGGTGTGTGTGTGTGTGTGTGTGATGTAAATAAAAGGAGTAGGCGTGTAGGTATACACCTGTAATAGGGGTAAATATAAGTTGCAAAATACCTGTGTGGTAGGCGGGGTGAATGAACGTATATGTGATAAGCGAGGTGTACTAATAAAGAGTCATCATCTCGTTATGATGCCAATTTTCTGAATGCTAGTTCATGTACAGTCACCACCCTTTGTAATCTTGTAAATGCTAGTTCATGTAGTCACCACCCTTTGTAATCTTGTAAATGCTAGTTCATGTACACAGTCACCACCCTTTGTAATCTTATTTCTACTGTTTCAGTTCCTCCACGCCACCCAGGCCGGATATATATGTGGCCAGACCGTCCGTTCGTCACTTGAACAGCCCGGACAGCCTGTCCCACTACTTAGACTTGCCTCCCGTTCCGCGTCCACCAATCAGCATCGTGAACAAAGGTTACGGTCTATCGCCGAAACAAACAGGTTGGTTACTTACAGGATTGTGAGGGTTAAAGAAAAGTATGAAGTAATATCTCCATGTGAATGACAGAGCTTCCGGAAATTAAAAAAAAAAGTTAACCTTTAAGGATTGTCCTCAAGAAACTAACAGACAAGTGTTAACCTTTGAAGAATAGGTACTCAAGAAACTAACAGATAATGTTAACTTTTTAAGGGGCAGAGCCTCAAGAAACTAACGCACCATGCTAAGCTTTTAAGGGCAGAGCCTCAGGAAGATGGATTATGTTATTTCCTTAAGAGTAAAGCCTTAGGAAATTAAAGACAAACTATGTTAACCCGTTAAGGGGCAGAGCCTCAGGAAAATAATAGACAGGTTATGTTAATCCTTGAAGGGCAGAGACTCAAGAGACTAAATGTTAACCTTAGCGGGCACAGTCTCAAGAAACTAAAAGACAGACTAAGCTAACCCTTTATGAGCAGAGTCTCAAAAGCGAAGAGACTAAGTAAAAAGTGTAAATTAGAACTAACAGGCATACATGACAATAGCGGTTATGAAATGTCACTACAAAAAACAATAACAGAGGTAAAAGATTGTCGCTTAAAACTATCTTTTGTTAGGCAAAGCTGACACATCAGTAGGGGTCTTATCGATTGGGAATGGTTGAAGTGTACACTGCAGTTAATGCAAAGCTACACACTGGTGCTACACAGATCAAAGTCTGACTCTGCAACACAGGCAGTTGGCTGACATAGACTATACAGGCTGACTTACAGAAAGATTTGTAGCCGTTAAATGAAGCTTAAAAGACGTCATTAAACGGCGGCGATTGGTTAACTGGTGTCAATGAATTTAAAAACTGTCAAAACTGTTGCCCATGCCAGTGGATGGTGTCTGTCAGTGACATTATGAAAGCTAACGTACACCTCACATGCAGAGATTAGCATTTTGTTTAATTGAAGTATTAAAAACAATTTCTGTAAAACATCACTTAACCCGTAGAGTGATACTGGGACCATAAATCCCCAAACTGGTCGTATGCCACTATACCATAACTCCCCATAGATGCACACGCTCAGTCTCAGCAATCCTAGTCACTAAAAATATCCAATCAGAGTGAAGGAATCAGGTTCCTTCACTTCATCAGCCAATTTGTTACAATTTTTTTTTTAATTGGGTAGTGTAATACAATACCGTCTGACGGGATTTTTAAATCAACTGACGTTGCGAAACGTGTGGCAAATTAAACCGAATTGTTCGTAGAGAGTCTGACACCTTTTTAATTTTTTTTTTTTATAGATTACCTCCCTTTGTTACGAAGCATATTTTGTGTGATTTCAGCTTGACTCCTCTTTAAGATCCAGAAACATTGCAGTAATTATTTCATGACATGAAAGAATTTGGCACGAGCAAAATTGCTCCGATTGCAAATAGATTTAAACCCTCTCATTATTTTTTTCTCCCTTGCAGACGATATTATAAATTATGAAAGGTCATTACCACCTGCACCTGGTACCCTAGAAGACTCTAGAGACGCCGGGGACTCTGGTTATGACGAAATCTGTGACGTCATTCCTACGGGCAACACCGCATTGGCTGATTACGAGGTGCCTGTTCTGCTCGAAGAAGAGGAAGAAGCCGAGTCCATTTATGACGTGCACCCTGATTGGTTCAATCAAATTCAGCATCCTATGGGAAGAGTTGTAACCACTAACATGGGACCATTATCAACGCAAATGTAATACATTTATGTGTATATCAGTGTGTGAGATTGAGTGTGATTTAACTGTAAATACTGCTAATAAAGACTGTCTACTTGTATAAATAGTATGTACACTATGTCTGAGTTTATTAAAGTTAATATATCGTTACTCCTCTAGCTTTTCTTGAATCACGTGACTTGGAGACACATCATAATATTAGTATGCTGAATTTTTCAACAGCAATGACAAAATTCCTCAACTAAACGACATTAAAAAGAAAGATATTATTTCGGAAACACATAAGTATGTGACAAGTATTTTTTTCTGCTAAGAAGTGCAACTTGAAATTTGAGGACTTATATTATCTTCCAATCTTTAATATATTATACTTCTTTCTACGAACTGGGTCAAAGATAGGGCGGCTTTTGCACATGCTCCCCACTATCCAACTATAATCGTTGTATTTTGAGTTATACTTCACAACTAACACTAACCTGACATAAGACTCCTAAAATACGCTAGGACGCGGCCACACACAATTCCCTTTATGTCTTACTTTTTATTTTTTCAGCATATTTATCCTCACTCACAGTACCAAAAATCTCCTTCCTAAATAATACTAAGAAATTGTTGATGAACAATAAATAAAATGAAAATTATTTTTTTAACAATGTAGCACATTTTATCATATACATACTACACGTAACGCTGAATCAGTGATCTATAAACACGTAACATTAAATCAGTGATCTATAAACACGAAACATTAAATCAGTGATCTATAAACACGTAACATTAAATCAGTGATCTATAAACACGTAACATTAAATCAGTGATCTATAAACACGTAACATTAAATCAGTGATCTATAAACACGTAACATTAAATCAGTGATCTATAAACACGTAACATTAAATCAATGATATAAAAACACGTTAACATTGAATCAATTATATAAAATCACGTTAACATTAAATCAATGATATAAAAACACGTTAACATTGAATCAATGATATAAAAACACGTAACATAAAATCAATGATATAAAATCATTGATTTAATGTTAACGTGATTTTATATGATATAAAAACACGTAACATAAAATCAATGATATAAAATCACGTTAACATTGAATCAATTATATAAAAACACGTTAACATTGAATCAATGATATAAAAATGTAGACGCTACTTAGGCATACAATAATTCAAAACTTCAATAATTTTCTAATTTCTATCACTGCCTGGAGAGTAATATTCAATGAGTAGCAGCGAGGAAAATCTAATAATGTCCTTCAATGTTCTTTCTTAAAGACAATTTGCTATTGAACAGATAAGATTCTTATAAATATCATACTTGTCAAACAGCACACAAATTGTTCTTTCTTAAAGACGGCTTGCTACTGAACAGATAAGATTCCTATAAATATCATACTTGTCAAACAGCAAACAAAATGTTCTTTGTTAAAGACAGCTTACTACTAAACCGATAAGATTCCTATAAATATCATAGTTGTGAAAGAGCAAATAACACACAAATTGTTCTTTCTTAAAGGCAGCTTGATACTGAACAAGTAAGATTCCTATAAATATCATACTTGTCAAACAGCACACAAAATGCTCTTTGTTAAAGTCAGTTTGCTAGAAAACGGGTAAGATTCCTACAAATATACTTGTCAAACAGCACACACACTTATAACTGTGAGAGAAAGGTTAGGACAGTATTCAAAACTTTTAAGTGACCATCTTTGCCAGATTATCTCCCCTGTGCTCAGCCAGCGGGCAGCGTGATGACATAAGTGAAGGACACATCGATTTTGCGCAAATATAATTATGCAATGTCGTATGGTTGACTGCAATGGATGTTTCAATGGAGTTCGAGATCATCTAAAATGAAGTGAAGATGGAAGGTAGAAGATAGCAAATAGAAGACAAAAGGTGTTGCCAATATTTAATATGAACAGTCAAGGCTCAAACCTTCCATTCTAAAAGAGATAATTTTAATTTGCTCTGTAAACCAATGACTGCATTTTACATATTATAGATATACTGGCTGAACTTTTACTTTTAGTAGTGAACTACTAGAAACAATTTTAATTTCAATTTATACTTGAGGTGGGTATAGTTGTACATTGTAAAAATTATTAATATTTGTTATTAAATCTGTGCAAATACCAATTAACTTATTTAGAACTACTAATGAAAATATAGGTAAAATTACTGTTTGTTAATTAGAAATTAGAAACTGATCTTGTGTATTTTTGTGTTTGTTTATTATTTGTTACTGATAATTTTAAAAACATATAACAAAGATATATTAGTTTGGACTTAATCTTATGGCACTAGTGTTTTGATATCATTTTGACATATTGAACAATTGTTTACATGAATGGATATTCTTAGTACTACAAATATAAATTATAAATAATGTGTTAAAATATAGTACACAAACATTTTATTAATTAAAAAAGCATCTTGCTTATGAACTTATTGTGAATGTGTGTTTGAATTTTCTTGTTCATGCATAAATGTTATAATATTTTAAAATAAGAATACAGATAAAATATAATGCACAACTCCTTAGTGATTATTAAACATTTTGCTAATACACTTTTTTAGGTGAGCCATCAATATTAAACATAGTTTCAAAAAGTGAATATTTATTGATTAAATGTTTGTAAAATTTGAAATGTTTCATTTATGTGACTAATAGTAATACAGATTGTGATTGTTAATATTTTTGTTATTGAATAGTTCTCTGTAAACAGAGCAGTCCTTCCTTGATTAGCTTGATTAAAATGATAAAATGACTTAAAATGTAGTTTTATATATTATATTTTTCTAAATGAGCTTGCAAATCCTCCAAAAAGTTTAACACAGAAATGAAATAAAAAATATCAAAAATAATTTCAAGTTATTGACAGCACATAAATGAAGCAATAAAATAATGTATAGTGCCAAAGAGAGGAGACAAGTAAATGACACCCAATCATCCTGTATTCATTGTGTGTAAATCAATAAAATAATGTATAGTGCCAAAGAGAGGAGACAAGTAAATGACACCCAATCATCCTGTATTCATTGTGTGTAAATCAATAAAATAATGTATAGTGCCAAAGAGAGGAGACAAGTAAATGACACCCAATCATCCTGTATTCATTGTGTGTAAAGTTGTGGAATTTGCTGGTGCTCATCTCAAATGGGTTTCTGGTGAATAATTATCATATGTATAAATAATTTAAGATTCATGTAATTTTAAACTTTTAAAATTGCCATAAGATTATAAATGAAATTAATGTGAGAGTATCAGAATTAATTATTACTACTTCTCAGTTTTAACATTACTAATATTATAATGAGTACCATGTGATTATTATAATTAATTATTACTACTTCTCAGTTTTAACATTACTAATATTATAATGAGTACCATGTGAGTATTATAATTAATTATTACTACTTCTCAGTTTTAACATTATTAATATTATAATGAGTACTATGTGAGTAATATAATTAATTATTACTACTTCTCAGTTTTAACATTACTAATATTATAATGAGTACCATGTAGTTGCTGGATCTGTTTCTATAAAATTACCTGTTAGCAAAATAAGTGAAATGAATGTAATAACAACTATTATACGATAATATATGATAAAATATGTATTGTATGCTTGCGATCCAGTTAAAATTATAACATATAAAAGGACATTTTATCAGTGCATGTGAGTTACTTTACAAATGTATTTAATCACATTGTTGCTGAATGAGCTCTGAGGCAAACATAACCGTTAGTTTTGATGAAGGACTAAATTATCCTGGTGCAAATATGTACAATTGCTGGACCTCAAACTAAGCATTTATATCCAAACCCAATTAATGGACATTCAAAGAATTAATTAGGATAGGGAAAGAGATAACAACAATTTTAATAATATATAACAATTAATAGCCACACTTCACAATGAAAACAAAATGAACATGCTATATAGTCCTACCACCTTTATGAATGAAACTTAGCAAATTGTTCTTTTACAGTGCCTTGACTATTCAACTACTGAACTAGTGGCTTCCATCCTCCCTAACAAAGATTCCATCTCAGTGTTCTGTAAGAATGGCTCCTTTCTGGAGTCTGTCCCATTAATAAGTGAAAATCAATGGGCGTGGTGGCTTGCTCACATAACTCACTAGGGGTTTCATCTTCAGTCTGTAAATCTCTGTCCCGTCACTTGTTAAATTGCTGACTGTGGGTCTGAAGTCGTAGGCGTGACGTCAACTTCCTTTGCTACCGACCCATCCAGCCATCTTGCTAACTGCGTTACAAGTATCTGGATTATCTCCCTTCTCGTCTTCAAATCTCGGTTTCTCTAACCTGTGAAGTTCTAGTTCTTGTCGTTTAGTCACTCGAGTTTTAGGTTGTCACGAACTGCAGAATGCCCTGCTTCTAACTCATTTAATATTTCCCTCAATTCCTCAAAATCTCTTTTGACACACGCTGCTTATATCAAAGATGTAGTCGTTTCATTCTGTCTGCTTGTATCAAAGATGTAGAAGTTTCATTGTCTGCTTGTCTTATCGCGATTTCTAAACTCTTGTTTTAAAAAAAATGGCAGTGAGCACTACTGTTTGGCAAACAGCCAACTTATTGCAAGTCAAAACTTATGTCAGTGAGCACTAGTGTGTGACAAACAGCCAACTTATTGCAAGTCAAAACTTATGTCAGTGAGCACTACTGTGTGACAAACAGCCAACTTATTGCAAGTCAAACACGCCCGCAGCTGAAACTGGTTTCTATTTTCCTTATGTGGTTGAAGGTTTTATTCTCATCATCAAATCTCTCTCTCACTCTCTCTCTCTCTCTCTCTCTCTCTCTCTCACACACACACACACACACACACACACACACACACACACACACACACACACATAAAAACTAGTCTTTATTTCTTTCTATCTTTCGTTCACACCTTGCGCGGTCTTACTACTTTCTGCAGTTTTTACTCTGATCTGTGTGTCTGTGTGGACTGTCACTTTTTTTATCACAACAGTTTTTACTTTGATTTGTGTGTCTGTGTGGACTGTCACTTTTTTTTATCACAACAGTTTTTACTTTGATTTGTGTGTCTGTGTGGACTGTCACTTTTTTTTTTATCACAACAGTTTTTACTCTGATTTGTGTGTCTGTGTGTCTGTGTGGACTGTCACTTTTTTTATCACAACAGTTTTTACTCTGATTTGTGTGTCTGTGTGTCTGTGTGGACTGTCACTTTTTTTATCACAACAGTTTTTACTCTGGTCTGTGTGTCTGTGTGGACTGTCACTTTTTTTTTTATCACAACCGTTGACTGTACACTCACCTGTTGTGTACTAGATGTGTCATTGGTGTCTCCAGTCATGCTACCTGTCTGCCTAAGGGTGTCGCTGTTTTTGACCGTTAAGAAGTTAAGAAGACAGGTACCATGACTGTAGAAACCTGTGATACATTCTCAACTTGTGATGATGGCAGCTTCGGCCTGAACCAATTTTGCTGCCTGGCACGAGGCATGCCACTGGTGAAGGGTTGTTGATGGAGATGAATAGGGTGAAATGGAGAGTAGTTGAAAGGGTTGTTGATGGAGATAACAGAGTGGAGTGGAGTGTGGCTGACAAGAAAGTTGAACGGGTAATGATGGCGAAAGCCAGCCGGTGAGTTCATGATGATCGCTCTGACTTGTTTGTTGTTTTTTCTTTCTTGACAGTGCCCGGAAACTGTTGATCACTGAGAAAGTAGAGAAGATGGGTGGGGGCATATTATAGAGCCCAGGTTAATACCTCACCAGGTCTGTACCTAGTGGAAGGACCTGGCTGGAATTCGATCTCCTCTACTTTTCATTGGTGTTTGTTTCTCTCCTGCCATTGGTTATTTTTGTATGGTCTTCTGTATCGGCTCCAGGCTGGTGGTGAAGGGGGTACATAAAGAGTAATCCAGCATGTATCATGTCGGCGACTTGGTGATTGTAATGCTACCCTGCTGATTTTGGTTGATGTTGTTTCAAAGGTTCCATGGTGCTGTCTGTCTGTAGCTCGTGCCGTTGAATAAGGAAGGATGTGGTTTCCTTTGCTGCCTCTGGTGGGGTCCATGATGTTGAGGCGGCTGCCGTTGCTGGCGCTGTTGTTTTCAACTGGTGGTGGTGGACGCCGTCTTTTCTTTTCCCCTTGCTTGCTTGCCACTTGTTGAGTTTTAGGTGATATGTACACTTCAGACTGGAGAAGTGGGAGCTATTTTAGGTGATATGTACACTTCAGACTGGAGAAGTGGGAGATATTTTAGGTGATATGTACACTTCAGACTGGAGAAGTGGGAGATATTTTAGGTGATATGTACACTTCAGACTGGAGAAGTGGGAGATATTTTAGGTGATATGTATACTTCAGACTGGAGAAGTGGGAGATATTTTAGGTAATATGTACACTTCAGACTGGAGAAGTGGGAGATATTTTAGGTAATATGTACACTTCAGACTGGAGAAGTGGGAGATATTTTAGGTGATATGTACACTTCAGACTGGAGAAGTGGGAGATATTTTAGGTGATATGTACACTTCAGACTGGAGAAGTGGGAGATATTTTAGGTAATATGTACACTTCAGACTGGAGAAGTGGGAGATATTTTAGGTAATATGTACACTTCAGACTGGAGAAGTGGGAGATATTTTAGGTGATATGTACACTTCAGACTGGAGAAGTGGGATATATTTTAGGTGATATGTACACTTCAGACTGGAGAAGTGGGAGATATTTTAGGTGATATGTACACTTCAGACTGGAGAAGTGGGAGATATTTTAGGTGATATGTACACTTCAGACTGGAGAAGTGGGAGATATTTTAGGTGATATGTACACTTCAGACTGGAGAAGTGGAGATAGGCAACAGTATGGGAGATGTCATATTTCTCCCAAAATATGTCTGTCTCCCGAATTGTTCATTCGTCATCTGAGTGTACTGTCTGCATCTCTGATTCTGTTTTGTTTTCTTAGTAGTGGAATTGTCATAGCTGTTGGGTTCGGTTTGATTTGTCTTTTACTGGATAGTTGTTTTTTTTGTGTGCGGGTTTGGGTGTTTGCAGTTTTATTCTTTCCATATGAGTGCATATGGGTTCAGTGTTAATAACATTAATGTATCCGCATACAACATTAATAGCAGTAATGTACCTTTCCCAGGGTCAATAACATTAATATATCTATTTTCAGAGAATTACTAGCAAACAGTTTTCGCAATTCGTCCGCAAAATCACAAAAGTCAAAAGTTATTTGAATGGCAACCAAGGTGTATTCTAATAAATTTCACAGGTGAATGGGTCCTGAAAATTGTTTGAACTGACAAACATCAGATCTTGTTTCAGAACTTGTTTTCCTTCTCGATTTACGGATACTAGTGAAGACTGTCAACACATGAGACCCCAACCCTCTTGCACACGGATCTGAAAGACGTCACGAATTCTTTGTGTCAGGCGGATATCAACAATTCACCTCATTAACAAAATGGCTGTTCTTGTTTTCGAGCAGAGTTTGATGTCGGTGAATCTGCTGTTGATGTTTACTGACCTTTGCCGCACAACAAACGGTAAGAAATGACCACTTTATTTCGTGGTATTAATTCATCCTGAATTAAGAAATGAGTACTTTATTTCGTGGTATTAATTCTCTTAGCGTAAGGTAATGAATGACAAGGTAAAATTGAATTTTGTGTCCAGTAGATTCTGCTGTAACATTATAGGCAGGTCTTCATTGTTATAAATGTTTATATTGATATTTGATAAAAATGGTGGTTGACTAGATGGTTTAGTGGCTTTATGTTTTGTTTCTGAAAGTGGTGATTGTCTAGATGGTTTAGTGGTTTTATGTTTTGTTTCTGAAAGTGGTGGTTGACTAGATGGTTTAGTGGCTTTATGTTTTGTTTCTGAAAGCGGTGGTTGTCTAGATAGTTTAGTGGCTTTATGTTTTGTTTTGTTTTGTTTGAAAGTGGTGGTTGACTAGATGGTTTAGTGACTTTATTGGTGGTTGTCTAGATGGTTCTATGGTTGTTGTCGAGATGGTTGAGTGGCTGTATGGTTGTTGTCGAGATGGTTGAGTGGTTTTATGGTTGATGTCGAGATGGTTGAGTGGCTTTATGGTTGTTGTCGAGATGGTTGAGTGGCTTTATGGTTGTTGTCGAGATGGTTGAGTGGTTTTATGATTTCTCACTGCTCTTTATGGACTTGTGCGTCAGTACCATTGATTAACAAGACTACAACGAGAGTAACGGTTCCTAATCATAGCTAAAGTTCTCTCTGCTATGGAATTTAAACAAATCCATTAAATGGAAGTAAAGACTTTTTCCCGAGAAGGTACTGATCGTGTCATGAGCTGTCTTTTTTGTTTTATAAAACAAGTTGTCGGAAGCAAATGTTGAGGTAAAATGAATTGCCCATGCTCAGTCAGTGCAAACTGTACCTGGTGAACTCTGCCCTCGCGGTCGATGCCCTCGTATGGTTTGAAAAAGCACCAAACAAATTGCATACAACTCGATAAACTTACAATCCCACAAATTCATACAATTAGACAAACTCAAGAACGAGCGAAATGACATGCAACTCGACACACTTTAACTCTGCAATACAACTCGACACACTCTAACTCTGTTAAATACAACTCGACACACTCTAACTCTGCAATACAACTCGACACACTCTAACTCTGTTAAATACAACTCGACACACTTTAACTCTGTTAAATACAACTCGACACACTCTAACTCTGTTAAATACAACTCGACACACTCTAACTCTGCCCATTAAATACAACTCGACACACTCTAACTCTGCCTGTTAAATACAACTCGACACACTCTAACTCTGTTAAATACAACTCGACACACTCTAATTCTGTTAAATACAACTCGACACACTCTAACTCTGTTAAATACAACTCGACACACTCTAACTCTGTTAAATACAACTCGACACACTCTAACTCTGTTAAATACAACTCGACACACTCTAACTCTGCCTGTTAAATACAACTCGACACACTCTAACTCTGCAATACAACTCGACACACTCTAACTCTGTTAAATACAACTCGACACACTTTAACTCTGTTAAATACAACTCGACACACTCTAACTCTGCCTGTTAAATACAACTCGACACACTCTAACTCTGTTAAATACAACTCGACACACTCTAACTCTGTTAAATACAACTCGACACACTCTAACTCTGTTAAATACAACTCGACACACTCTAACTCTGTTAAATACAACTCGACACACTTTAACTCTGCCTGCTAAATACAACTCGACACACTCTAACTCTGTTAAATACAACTCGACACACTCTAACTCTGTTAAATACAACTCGACACACTCTAACTCTGTTAAATACAACTCGACACACTCTAACTCTGCTTAATACAACTCGACACACTCTAACTCTGTTAAATACAACTCGACACACTTTAACTCTGTTAAATACAACTCGACACACTCTAACTCTGTTAAATACAACTCGACACACTCTAACTCTGTTAAATACAACTCGACACACTCTAATTATGTTAAATACAACTCGACACACTCTAACTCTGTTAAATACAACTCGACACACTCTAACTCTGTTAAATACAACTCAACACACTCTAACTCTGTTAAATACAACTCAACACACTCTAACTCTGTTAAATACAACTCGACACACTCTAACTCTGCCTGTTAAATACAACTCGACACATTCTAACTCTGCCTGTTAAATACAACTCGACACACTCTAACTCTGCCTGTTAAATACAAATCGACACAGAATCCGACAAATTAGATTCAAACAGAGAAACTGATTAATCCCTGACATTACATAGTTTGCAACCCGACTATTTTAGTTACAACTTAAATGTTACGCAAGCTGCAAACAACTGGAAAATTAAACTAGCTACAACTAAACAATAATTAATCTAGTTACTAACCGAATATTATTTAATCACAAACTGGCAGTTTATACTAGTTACAAGCCGACAAACTGACAGTTAAATTGAGATCAAGTCAGATTAGTAAGCTCTACTTACCTGTACACACACTTGTACAAATAATGTTATGCACTCATTGTGTACTTATTTATTTATGTGTTCTGTTTAGTGTGTGTTAAATTTATGGTTTTACCCACTTATTTATTTATGTGTTTTGTTTAGTGTGTTCTCTTTAGTGTGTTTTGTTTAGCGTGTGTTAAATTTATGAAGGTTTTACCCACTTATTTATTTATGTGTTCTGTTTAGTGTGTGTTAAATTTATGAAGGTTTTACCCACTTATTTATTTATGTGTTCTGTTTGGTGTGTGTTAAATTTATGAAGGTTTTACCCACTTATTTATTTATGTGTTTTATTTAGTGTGTGTTAAATTTATGAAGGTTTTACCCATGTATATTTCAATGTGCTTTATTGCATGTGTATACGTGTATGTATTTGTGTATGTTTATGTGTATGTATGTACCTATGCATATTATATATATATGTATGTGCGCGCGCGCGCGCGCGTATGTACGTATGCATGTGTAACAACCGCTACTCACGATGGGGTCGTTCTCTAATTACTGCCGTATTAATTAGGTCCTTCCTGGAACTTATCCTATTAATCAGAGCTTCCCTTTGTGAACTCTTGGCTCATGAAACAACCACACACACACACACCCTGGCCTCCGCTGCTGATACGTCACCTTGATAGATGACGCATGAAGAAAAGGCACACACCACACAACACAGTCAGACACAGTTATAGTTTGACGTTAAAACATTTAAAACAGACCTTGATAGATGACGCATGAAGAAAAGACACACACCACACAACACAGACACAGTTACAGTTTGACGTTAAAACAGTTAAAAAAGACCTTGATAGATGACGCATGAAGGAAAGACACACCACACCACACAGACACAGTTACAGTTTGACGTTAAAACAGTTAAAACAGACCTTCACAAAACTAAAAACACAGACCTTCACAAAACTAAAAACACAGACCTTCACAAAACTAAAAACACAGACCTTCACAAAACTAAAAACACAGACTTTCACAAAACTAAAAACACAGACCTTCACAAAACTAAAAACACAGACCTTCACAAAACTCAAATATCGAATCAGAACACAACTTTAAAATCTGAAAAGTAATTTAAGAAACTTAGTTTTAGAATTAGAAAAATATTAATAAAATATAAGATTTAAACAATAGAACACGTTGTTCTATTGTCACCCAAAATTAAGAGTAAAAACAACGGCAAAAAGTGCAACACATTCAAATATCATTCACTGATAAACAAGACAAACAAAAAGAATCCTTAGTAATAAGGTAACCCTTCTTTTAATTACTAATATTTAAATTAAATTATTCCTTACCTGTGTTGATATTTTAACTTTGGTACTTACAAATATATCGTCATTAGCAGTACCCAAAGGTCATGTCACGTTGCCATTAAAAAATATATATATAATAATTAAATATAGAAATAGAGACAGGCATATTTACTTCACCCCAACATGCCTGTAGGCCTACAAGATGACATTAAAAAACTATATAATAATTAAATTTAGAAATAGAGACAGGCATATTTACTTCACCCCAACATGCCTGTAGGCCTACAAAATGACATTAAAAATTATATAATAATTAAGTTTAGAAATAGAGACAGGCATATTTACTTCACCCCAACATGCCTGTAGGCCTATAAAATGACATTAAAAATTATATAATAATTAAGTTTAGAAATAGAGACAGGCATATTTACTTCACCCCAACATGCCTGTAGGCCTATAAAATGACATTAAAAATTATATAATAATTAAGTTTAGAAATAGAGACAGGCATATTTACTTCACCCCAACATGCCTGTAGGCCTATAAGATGACATTAAAAATTATATAATAATTAAGTTTAGAAATAGAGACAGGCATATTTACTTCACCCCAACATGCCTGTAGGCCTATAAGATGACATTAAAAATTATATAATAATTAAGTTTAGAAATAGAGACAGGCATATTTACTTCACCCCAACATGCCTGTAGGCCTACAAGATGGCGATACATAGTAGAAGTGTGGTTATGTATTCGTGTATTTATTTTCACATAGGACGTGCTTAATATGAAATAAAATAAAATTTCCTCGAAAGAAACAAGGAAAAGTCGCCAAATAGAAAACCAAAATTCACATTACAGTCTTCTTCCGGTTTAATCACTTACACCTCACCCAGACCACCCACCCACCCACCCACAAACTCACACAGAGACACGCACACACACCACACACGTTCCTCTGTGCCAATATATACATGCATTTGTGTATGATATGTGTGTGTGTGTGTGTGTGATATATATGTATGTGTGTATGATATATATATATGTGCGTGTGTGTGTATGTGTGTATATGTGTGTGTGTATGTGTGTGTGTGCGTGGTGTGTGTGTATGTGTGTGTGTGTGTGTGTGCGTGCTTGCATATTTTAAATTTTACTGCGATAAATTACAGCAAAGATAATGCAACATAAACACTAACGAACGGATCAGACAGCAACACGATATGAGGAAAAAAAAAGCAGTTAGAGAGAATAACTACAATTAAAACTGCCTTTACACGTTTTCCCTACGCTGTGTACGAAACCAAGATGACAGGGAAGTAAATTTGGACAGTTACATTTGTAAAATATATAAAACAATCGCCTTACACAGCAAGACAGTCGGAAATAAAAAATATATATTTGTTCAAATTTACCAATGAGTCACCTTCTAAAAACAAACATCAACAATAGAGAATATTTATTTATGAGATATCACTATGTGTGACGAAATTACTATTCTTCCATTAAATATATATAAAAGAGCCATAGAATTCCAAATTTTATTATTTGTGTATTTATTTTCGAATAGGTGTTCACATTTTAACTCCTTCCATCGGCCTCTCTCTCTCTCTCTCTCTCTCACACACACACACACACACACACACACACACACACACACACACACACACAGAGTAAAATTACATCTGTGAAACTCATAATAACTTTGATTAATAACTGAATAAATCACGATAAAAACAACATTACTAGACTAAAATTATTTTTTAACTACAACTTTCACCCCCACACAATAACTCTGTCCAACTTATTGCTGCTGTTACTGTCTCACTCCTACACAATAACTATCCAAACGTATTGTTTCTGGTACTGTCTTACTCCCACACAATAGCTCTATCCAAACTTATTGTTTCTGCTACTGTCTCACTCCCCCACAATAGCTCTATCCAAACTTATTGTTTCTGCTATTGTCTCACTCCCCCACAATAGCTCTATCCAAACTTATTGTTTCTGCGAATGTCTCACTCTCACACAATAACTCTATATAAACTTACTGTTTCTGCGAATGTCTCACTCCCCCACAATAGCTCTATCCAAACTTATTGTTTCTGCGAATGTCTCATTTCCACCACACAATAACTCTATAATCTATATAAACTTATTGTTTCTGGTACTGTCTCACTCCCACACAATAACTCTATAATCTATATAAACTTATTGTTTCTGGTACTGTCTCACTCCCACACAACTCTATATAAGCTTATTGTTTCTGGTACTGTCTCACTCCACACAATAATTCTTATATAAACATATTGTTTCTGGTACTGTCTCACTCCCACACAATAACTCTATATAAGCTTATTGTTTCTGGTACTGTCTCACTCCACACAATAATTCTTATATAAACATATTGTTTCTGGTACTGTCTCACTCCCACACAATAACTCTTATATAAACATATTGTTTCTGGTACTGTCTCACTCCCACACAATAACTCTTATATAAACATATTGTTTCTGCTACTGTCTCAAGATCCCCTGGAACGACAGGACTGCTAAGTGAAAAAGTCCAAGGTGGTCACTAAAATATTTCTAGTCTTTCACCCTAATTATACACAATTTGCAACTAAGCTGGTTGGAAATCATGACTGCTTGCTTACTTCAAGACTTCGAGTAAAGGATACCATGTTATTGTCTAAGATAGAGTATCTCAACCGGGATTCTGCATTGTGAAAGGTTGCTAGGGCCACTCCGGGAGATCATGATTGGAAAAAATGAGCACCCTAGATAATTATAGCAATTAATATTAAAGGGCTCCCTGAGACCTGAAAATTATTTCAAGGATTCCTCCAGGTTAAAAAGTTTGAGAAAGGCTGATCTAAGGTATGAAGATAGAGCCATGTTACTATTGTCTAAGTTATAAAGATAGAGCCATGTTACTATTGTCTAAGTTATGAAGATAGAGCCATGTTACTATTGTCTAAGTTATGAAGATAGAGCCATGTTACTATTGTCTAAGGTATGAAGATAGAGCCATGTTACTATTGTCTAAGTTATAAAGATAGAGCCATGTTACTATTGTCTAAGTTATAAAGATAGAGCCATGTTACTATTGTCTAAGTTATAAAGATAGAGCCATGTTACTATTGTCTAAGTTATGAAGATAGAGCCATGTTACTATTGTCTAAGTTATGAAGATAGAGCCATGTTACTATTGTCTAAGTTATAAAGATAGAGCCATGTTACTATTGTCTAAGTTATAAAGATAGAGCCATGTTACTATTGTCTAAGTTATAAAGATAGAGCCATGTTACTATTGTCTAAGATACTCCACAAGTGAAACTTAATAGAGTAGGATGGGATTACCTACCTACCTTACATACCATTATAGTTATAATAAAGAACAAAATTTTCATTTAATTAATTACAAAAGTAATTAGGTAATTTGTGACTTTGTCACAGACTTGTTATTTGTTAAATAACAACTGTTTCACCTTTCATTTCTAAACTTAATACATATAATAGTTAATTTGTTAAATATCACAACTGTTTCACCTTTCATTTCTAAATTTAATAGATATAATAATTATTTGTTAAATATCACAAATGTTTCACCTTTCATTTCTAAATTTAATAGATATAATTTTGTTAAATATCACAAATGAGTCACCTTTCATTTCTAAACTTAAAAGATATGCAAGCTATTATTTTGTTAAATATTGCCATTGGATAACTTTTAATTCTAAACATGTGACAGAAAAGATATTTATTAAATATCACCAGTGAATCACATTTAATTTCCAAGCATGAAAAATCTTTATTATTTTAAGTAATACAGATGAGTCACTGTTATAAATTCGTCCACAGAAATACACTAGATTTCATTATAAAAACATTAAAGTTTTGCTGTAGCACAATTAGTACTGCATTTTGTTTAGTGCTAATGTATACAGCTGCCGTCCGAGATGCTTTAAGAAAATCACTTTGCTGCATATCGCTAGACCACGAATAATACAATGCTTATATTAGTTATGAGAAAATTACTCACTTCTTTTAATAAGCAAAAATATCCAATCGGTCATTCGCAACTTAAGCATTTATCTGTGACTAGTGAACCACACAAATTAGTCAATTGGTATAGATAATAACCTCCCCTCATTAAACTAGATACATTCTTATTGATTGGTTTCTGAATACCTCACCTCTTCTTGATTGCTTTAAATGCAGCCATCTTTTAGGTTGATTTATGAATACCTCAAGTTGGCTGCTTTAAATGTCATCTTTCAGGTTGATTTATGAATACCTCAAGTTGGCTGCTTTAAATGTCATCTTCCAGGTTGATTTATGAATACCTCAAGTTGGCTGCTTTAAATGTCATCTTCCAGGTTGATTTATGAATACCTCAAGTTGACTGCTTTAAATGTCATCTTCCAGGTTGATTTATGAATACCTCAAGTTGGCTGCTTTAAATGTCATCTTCCAGGTTGATTTATGAATACCTCAAGTTGACTGCTTTAAATGTCATCTTTCAGGTTGAGTTATGAATACCTATGTTTGATTGCTTGAAATGTCATCTTTTAGTTGGATTTTGACTGCAGTCTTATTGATTGCTTGAAATGTCATCTTTTAGCTTGGTTTCTGAATGCAGTCCTATAGATTGATGTCATATGATGGGGAATTCTCCAACATATTTTTAAAAATAAACTTTGATAAATATTTTGATCTATAATTTTTAAATGAGATGCTATTTGTGATTTGTATGATTTAAAAGTGTTACATAAAAATTATTTTTGGAAGTGAAGTCCACAATGGACAAGGATGAAGGGAGAAATCAATCTGTTGAGTGAGTAGTAGCGATGGGGTGGGGATGTTATTATTGTCTGATAGAACATCGGAACCCTGACCTCTAAGTAATACCCCGTCAGCTTAAACATTAGGTCTGGAATCTTGGTTTTGGCTTTGGTTAGGTATTATGCAATTCTTATGCAGACGTAATCGTGAACTTGTTATTGGATAGATTGCGTGTGTGCAGACAGAATGTAGGTTGGAAAGTGCGAGAAAGTCCTGGTTGAATTTGATTGGAGCAGGAGTGAGTATGGGTAGAGATGGGCGTGGTTTCAAGAGTAATAAAACCAAGATAGAAATTCTAGTAAAACGACTCTTTGGGTGAGTGTTGAGACTGAGTCCCATGGGTTGTATATGGAATAGGAGATACTTGGCTAAATAAAGTGAAGACGTCTCTGTATTGTGTGAATGGTTTGGTTTATTAGGAATATTATATTATTTGAAACACGTTCAACCTTCGGTTTGTTTTACAAAAGCATATGCCAAAATTAGTATTTATTAATTTAGTAAATTGCTGTATACTTAGGCTCTGAAATTACTTGTGTTTCAGGGTTTTTCTGTTTGTCTCCTTCATGGTTCAATTTCTGTATTATTCTGAAATCTACCATAAGGGCTTCATGTGCTGATTGTGACGTATTTATGCTATGTCCTATGGAGCATCTACCAGCATGACGTATTTCATGCCAACACATTGAAGCTGAAGTTGTCCTGATTGTGACGTATTATGCTATGTCACATAGAGCATCTACCAGCATGACGTATTTCATGCCAACACATTGAAGCTGAAGTTGTCCTGATTGTGACATGGACTAGAAGACCAAAAATGGCTGTACGATGAGAAACATGGGCATAATGTATTCTATGTATTCTTTAAAGATTGTTAAACTTTTATTTTTATTAAATTTTTATCAATTATATAGTCTTGTGTATCTGAAATGAAAATTCTTTTGTTTGTACTTTTTCATAACTTGTAGTGATAGTCTCATGATTATATCTTGTTCTCTGTCCGTAGTGATAGTCTCATGATTATATCTTGTTCTCTGTCCGTAGTGATAGTCTCATGATTATATCTTGTTCTCTGTCCGTAGTGATAGTCTCATGATTATATCTTGTTCTCTGTCCGTAGTGAGAGTCTCATGATTATATCTTGTTCTCTGTCCGTTTCTACATCTATTGTTATACAATCTATTTCTTGGTTGAATAACTTGAGTGGAGTTCATGAGTCGAATCGACGAAGGCGCACTCGCACATCGGTGTAGCAGTTGTAGATATACATAGGTAACCAGTGGCCCCGTACTCTGCATCGGCAATTGTAGATGTTTTGTATCATCAATGCTAATATCAATATGATTCATTATTACGAAGTTACACCAGACTACAGCGGTGACAAGTGATTTAAATGTTATCTTTTAGTTGGTTTCTGAATGCAGTTTATTGATTGCTTTAAATGTCATGTTCTAGGTTGGTTTCTGAATGCAGTCTTATTGACTGATTTAAATGTTATCTTTTGTGTTGGTTCTGAATGCAGTCTTATTAACTGATTTAAATGACATCTTTTAGGTTGGTTTCTGAATGCAGTCTTATTGATTGATTTAAATGTCATCTTTTAGGTTGGTTTCTGAATGCAGATTGCTGTTTTAGGTTGGTTTCTGAATGCAGTTGTATTGGTTGCTCTAAATGTTATGTTCTAGGATGGGTTCTGAATGCAGTCATTGCGTCTGGTTCCTGAAATTGATTGATAATATAAAATAAAATGAACATTGGTCCAAAGTTGACCTCGAGTTTATGATTTGTTAGCAACAGGTTGTGTGGACAGTACGAGTGACCCACTTTGCGGACAGGACTGCGTCTCGTGTAATTGGACAAGAATGTGCAGCAATGTCACGAGCTGTCAAAAAGGTTGCTATGGACGACCGACTGCGTGCCAGCAGTGCGGCAATTGTGCGAATAATACCTTGTGCAACGAGACTTCGGGAGAGTGTCCACTTGGGTGTGAGGATGATTACTATCCACCCTTTTGTAAGTTTTCAGTGTGGTCATTTGACGATCAGATAACCTCGCAAGTAAAAAACTGTTAAGTGGATGTTTTCTGCCCAACCTTTTTGAAAATTGTAAACAACCGTTAATTCTGACGGTGTGTGGACGATTTCCCCACTATTCGTGAGTGTTTTAATTTCGTGTTTTATAAATCAAAAGCATCAGTTGTAAGAACTCTTAAATAACTACTTTATTTCAGCTGTTACTCTCAATTATTGCGTCGAAAAACAATCGAAAAAATATTTTACATTACATTTATGTTTTTTTTTTAAAAAAATCCTCTAAGCATGTTCAATCTGTAATATTAATAATTACCGTTGGTGAGCTGAGAAAATTAATGTTTAAAGAAACACACACAAAACACACACACACACACACACACACACACACACACACACACACACACACACACACACACACACACAAGCGAGCAAGAAATAACACAACAAGCACACAGTATATTAATTCTGTTACAAAGATAAAAAGCAAAAAAAAAAAAAAAAGACGCAAAATAAAAAAGAAGTTAATAATGAGAAAAGGAGACAGTGTGTTTGTAGAAAATATACTAAGCAAAAAAAAAAAGACGCAAAATAAAAAGGAATTTAATAATGAGAAAAGGAGACAGTGTGATTGTAGAAAATATACTAAGCAAAAAAAAAAACGACGCAAAATAAAAAAGAATTTAATAATGAGAAAAGGAGAAAAGTGTGTTTGTAGAAAATATACTAAGAAGATCAGTAAATATTTTTTTCAAGTGCACATTGAAATTATGTCTGTGGTGGAAAATTAACATCTTTCCTGTCTACCAGCAAAACGTCACATATTTGGGAATCTCGTCTCGGGATTGAACTATTGAAGTTTACAGCTAAACACTAGGGACCTTATTCATATTTTCTATTAGAAAAACCCTTAGATAACTTGCCATTAAAACATAAGAAATACAAATAGACAGTACAATTATATAAGAAGCTGTTGGTTGTGTTGATATTTTTATTTTGCATTTTAAGAAGTCAACCAATTATTCTTTGTCATGACTTATAATCAATGTATACCATTTTATGAACGTCAACCAATTATTCATTGTCATGACACATAATCAATGTATACCATTTTATGAACGTTAACCAATTATTCATTGTCATGACACATAATCAATGTATACCATTTTATGAACGTTAACCAATTATTCATTGTCATGACACATAATCAATGTATACCATTTTATGAACGTTAACCAATTATTCATTGTCATGACACATAATCAATGTATACCATTTTATGAACGTTAACCAATTATTCTTTGTCATGACTTATAATCAATGTATACCATGTTGAATGAAAGAGCTACACTACATTTTATGTAACAGTTGTATGTACTATTGTGGTTTGCTTTGACTAGTAATAATTGTAAAGGAAAAAACCACTGCCCCAGCAGTGTAACATAAAGCTACTGACTGTAACTATTTTAACAACCTTGAAACTTAAGGCGTTACCGTTAACATTGAAAACAATGTTTGGAAATTAAACCTAAGTTGTAATTCCATAATGTCGTCGAAAACCCAACTAAAGAGATTATGGTAAAGAAACAGGCCTAAAGGGTCCGAACTCCTTGCATTCATCAGGGAAGAAGAGAGAGAAAGAGCGTAAGAGTAAGAGAATCTAAGGGGAGAGGAGGGGAGAAAAGAGAAGGAAAGAGTGCATGAGGGAGATAAAGGAAATGAAAGAAGGAAAGAGTGCATGAGGGAGAGATAAAGGAAAGAAAAGAGAAGGAAAGAGCGAATGAGAGAGAGAGAAAGGAAAGGAAAAAGAAGGAAAGAGCATATGAGGGAGAGATAAAGGAAAGGAAAGAGAAGGAAAGAGCGAATGAGGGAGAGATAAAGGAAAGAGAAGGAAAGAGCACACGAGGGAGAGATAAAGGAAAGAGAAGGAAAGAGCGAATGAGGGAGAAATAAAGGAAAAGAGTTCATGAGAAAGAGAAAAAGCGCATGAAAGAGAGATACAGGATAGATTCGAAAAGTTCGAATTTGAAAACTTTAGGTTGAACTCGAGCGAATTGAGCTAAGAAAACAACAACAGCCAATGGGTGAGCTCGAGACGTATTGTATAGCATGCCAATGGGTGAGCTCGAGACATATTGTATAGCATGCCAATGGGTGAGCTCGAGACATATTGTATAGCATGTCAATGGGTGAGCTCGAGACGTATTGTATAGCATGCCAATGGGTGAGCTCGAGACATATTGTATAGCATGTCAATGGGTGAGCTCGAGACATATTGTATAGCATGCCAATGGGTGAGCTCGAGACATATTGTATAGCATGCCAATGAGTGAGCTCGAGACGTATTGTATAGCATGCCAATGGGTGAGCTCGAGACGTATTGTATAGCATGCCAATGAGTGAGCTCGAGACGTATTGTATAGCATGCCAATGGGTGAGCTCGAGACGTATTGTATAGCATGCCAATGGGTGAGCTCGAGACATATTGTATAGCATGCCAATGGGTGAGCTCGAGACATATTGTATAGCATGCCAATGGGTGAGCTCGAGACATATTGTATAGCATATCTCCTGCATCTGACACATTTAGTAGTACAAGTACTGATAGCATGCCACAAATATGCCTGTTCTACATGGAGCCATACATCTTGAAGGATACTGACAGACATTTACCTAGCTCGGTTTGAAAGGTTGTGCGAAGATTATGAATTACATGTTAAGGATTGGGGTAGAGCATTAGGGTTAGGGGTAGAGCATTAGGGATTGGGGTAGAGCATTATGGTTAGGGGTAGAGCATTAGGGATTTGGGTAAAGCATTAGGGGTAGAGCATTAAGGATTGGGATAGAGCATTAGCAGTAAGTCTGAGGACGAAGTACTATCCGTGTATATGTAGCTGCCGAAAGACCAAGGCCATGACCTCGATACTTTGAAATGAACTCTTTTAATGTGTTTTCAATTGACGCCGGATGAGTACTTAAAAACATTCTGCACCGCGTAGAAAGAAAATATGAAATGTACGGAACATACTTTGCCCTGTTAGAAGGTTTTGCGGAGAAATGGGTCAAGTTATCAGGAACCATCTGGACCGCTGAAGTGATACTTAAGAAGTTCGTGGTCGAACAGTTGTACAATATGTGTCCTCCTGGCACAAGTTAGTTTCCATTGCTGACCGGTATACCACAGCTCATAATCTTGTAGCAGGCCAGCCATGTGCCGAAACAAAGCTGCGACAAGGGTTCCACTGACTAGACACTCCCCCCCCCCCCGGCAACTCTGCCCGTCCACAACCTCCCAAATGCAACCAGCACCGAACACCTTTTTCTAACTGAATCATAACTTTCGCGATATTGCGATGTACCTTACAAGCTGCTGTGAAGTGGCCGAGAGAATTCAGGTGTGGGTCATGATAATTCAGATGTGGGCCAAGAGAATTCAGATGTGGGTCGAGAGTTCTCGTTTGGGCCAAGAGAATTCAGGTGTGACAGAGAATTCAGGTGTGGAAGTGAGTGGGAGAGAATGTGAGCCGCAATAACAGCTCCTTAACATCCGTTTTTGAGGACAGCATCAACCGTGAGCATGATGCAGTGAGGATGAAAGTTATAACCATGACAGATAGGTGACAGATAGGTGACTGATAGGTGACAGATAGGTGACTGATAGATGACAGATAGATGACTGATAGGTGACTGATAGATGACTGATAGATGATCGATAGGAGAATGACAATTAGGAAAGTGTTAGGAGAGTGACAGAAGATTGACAGAAAACTGAGAGGAGAATGACTGAAAGGATAGAGACCATTAGGAGACTGACTGATAGGATAGTGACAGTTAGGAGACTGATAAGAGAACAAGATACTGAGAGTTAAGAGCTGGTAGGAGAGTAAGAATTAGGAGACTGAATTACAGTGACAGTAAGGGGACTGAGAGTTAGGAGAATGACTGTTAAGAGAGTGATAGATAGGAGACTGACTGATAGGAGAGTACGAGTTAGGAGATTGGTTAGGTGAACGACAGTTAAGTGTCTGGGAATTAGGAGAATGACATTTAGGAGAATGGCAGAAGAAGTCCGGTAACAATTCATTCATAAGTGACTGTTATGGGAGACGTTTGAAACTAAGGTGACGATTCCAGAATGATGAATGACGACCAACGGGCATGTGCACAATCAACTGGACATGTTTCCTCTCCCACAACTTCTAGCAACCTTTGGGTCGGAAAATAACCGTGGCTGATAAACAGGTCCACCATTCTGATTCGGAGACAAACAACAATCGTGGTGCTGGTATTGTTGTTGTCCTCAATAGTGGGTGTTGAGGCGTCTTTTGCTGTTCTCATCATCAAACGATTCTCGACCACATTCGAGTTCTCTCGGCCACTTCACAACAGAAGAAACACTGGGAGTAATCTTCCCTAGTGTTTGCTGCGTATCGACATGAAAGTCCCATGAGAGGGGGTCTTTATAACCGTCCGGAGTCACTCTTGCCAATTCTTTGCAAACTTCAGCCAGCTGCCTTAGAAATATCACCTGAAAGAAAAAGAAAAATCGGCACAGAACAGGCAAACTTCAGCCAGCTGCCTTAGAAATATCACCTGAAAAAAAAATCAGCACAGAACAGGCAAACTTCAGCCAGCTGCCTTAGAAATATCACCTGAAAAAAAAAATCAGCACAGAACAGGCTCGTCAACAACGTTCACTGTCGTCGTGAGCAAAAAATTATTAGGATTAGGTTCAAATACAAGTGGGCCACAGTGCAAGCTTTTCTGAACGCGCCCTCTCACAGAACTTGTGTTAATATTAGAAATTTCAAAATGCTAATATTAGGTTTACTCAGTAATGAGTTGATATTAAAAACTTGAAAAGATTAATATTAAGTTTACTCTGTAATGAGTTGATATTAAAAACTTGAAAAGATTAATATTAAGTTTACTCTGTAATGAGTTGATATTAAAAACTTGAAAAGATTAATATTAAGTTTACTCTGTAATGAGTTTATATTAGAAATTTCAAAACGCTAATATTAGGTTTGCACAGTAATGAGTTGATAGTAAAAATGTGTAAACGGTAATATTATGTTTGCATAGTAATGAGTTGATATTAAAAACTTCAAAACATTAATATTATGTTTGCACATTAATAAGTTGATATTAGAAATTTGTAAACGTTAATATTAGTCCCTAACAGGTAAGTGTGTAGATTTTATGATTTTGTTGTATGTATTTGATATTAATATCAATGTACGTGTATATGTGTGTTGTTTGTTAAACAGTACTTACAGTGATACTGGGTCAAACAGAATGTGTATTGATATCAGGATTTTAAAAAAAATTGTTTATTGATATTAGGATTTTAAAAATGTGCATGGTCATTAGAGTCATATAGTACGTAATTATAAGAGGTTATATTAGATCAATTCATATTACACTGCCATTAGAGTCATACGTAATTATAAGAGATTATATTACGTCAGTTTATACCTATATTTGTATTAAGATCATACAATACGTGTTTATTGTTGTAAAGTATGCACATATAATGATATAAAATTATACATAATGAGCATTATATAGCCTATTAAAATCTGACATAAGGTACAGTATATAGCTCATTAAAATCAGATATAATATGCATTATAGAGCCTATTAATATCATACATAATGAGCATTATATAGCCTATTAATATCATACATAACGTGCATTATATAGCCTTTTAAAATCTGACATAAGATACAGTATATAGCTCATTAAAATCAGATATAATATGCATTATAGAGCCTATTAATATCATACATAACGTGCATTATATAGCCTTTTAAAATCTGACATAAGATACAGTATATAGCTTATTAAAATAAGACATAAGGTGCATTATAAAGCCTATTAAGCTCATATATAACGTGCATCACATAGCCTATTACAGTCCTACATAATGCGCATTATATAGCCTATTACAGTCCTACATAAACGTCCATTATATAGCCTATTACAGTCCTACATAAACGTCCATTATATAGCCTATTACAGTCCTACATAATGCGCATTATATAGCCTATTACAGTCCTACATAAACGTCCATTATATAGCCTATTACATACATAAACATTCATTATATAGCCTATTACAGTCATATATAAACATTCATTATATAGCCTATTACAGTCATACATAACGTGCATTATATAGCATATTACAGCCATATATAACGTACATATTATAGCCTATTACAATCAGTATAGATAGATAGATAGATGGATGGATATATAGATAGACAGATAGATAGATAGATTGATAGATAGCTGTTTATTTTATACTAAAATATATGACGTAGTAACAAATGGACAATGACGTCAGGGAAAGGGTGTAGTAATGACCGAAATAGTACGAGATAATTAGATCAAAGTCAAAATGTATGACGTAGTAACAAATACACAATGACGTCAAGGAAAGAGCTTGGGGTGTAGTAATGACCAAAATAGTATAAGATAATTAGGTCAAAGTGAAAATCCTGGTTAACCATGTTCTATTTTATTTAGTTTCCTATTTACAAATGATTGTATTTGTTCAGGCCAAGCTCGCATATCGACAATTGTCACTGTACTGGCGGTTGTATGGAGTGCAATATTTCTTATAGAAATAACCCTTGCAGTTCTTACCATTTTGTAAGTAGAAGCATGCTTCACTGGAATATAGATCCTAAAATAGTTTAGTGAGTTGACTAAAAGTATATATTTCTGATTATTTAAAATTAAACCCCTTCATCTTTAATTCATATATAACATTCAATCCATCACAGCTTTTTAACATTAAATCCTATACAGCTTTAATTCTTATTTAACATTAAATCCTATACAGCTTTAAATCTTATTTAACATTAAATCCCATACAGCTTTAATTCTTATTTAACATTAAATCCCATACAGCTTTAATTCTTATTTAACATTAACTCGTATACAGCTTTAATTCTTATTTAACATTAACTCGTATACAGCTTTAATTATTAATTAACATTAAATCCTATAGAACTTTATTTTTATTTAACATTAAATCCTACACAGCTTTAATTCTTATTTAACATTAAATCCTATACAGCTTTAATTCTTACTGCACGGGCAAGAAGACTTACACATGCTTTTACGGACAAGATTTCAAGGACTTGACGGTTGTTCATGGAGACTACTGGAACTATTCCTTATACTTGAGAATGCATAAGTCATTGTGGCCTATACTTTTTATTGTTTTTTTAAAAAATTAATAAAATAGAATAGCAGGTGTGAGTTTTCATTTGAGATATTTAAAACTTGTTAGTTGTATGAATTTTAAACAGGTGTATACTGACTCGATAATATTTGCTATTATTTAATCTCTGCTACTATTGATGATTGTGAATCTGACTTACAGCTAATTAAGACTGGTGGATCTTTGTCTTGTGGTGGACCTTTTGCTTGGTTATTAATTGGTCACCCTCCGTCTTACAGCTAATTAAGATTGGTGGATCTTTGTCTTGTGGTGGACCTTTTGCTTGGCTATTAATTGGTAACCCTCCGTCTTACAGCTAATTAAGATTGGTGGACCTTTGTCTTAGTGCTTGGCTATTAATTGGTAACCCTCCATTTCATCTATAACTTAAATGTTTAGATATGATTGGTAGCCCTCCGTCTTAAAGCTAGTTACGATTATAAATTTCTGTCTTGATTCTATTATTGATTAAAATTGTTATATCTAAAGTTGAGTATAATGGGTTGGCTGTTGTCATAGTGAATGTCTAAGACGCAGACAGAGAAGCAGCGAATGTGAGGGACATGATCTCATGCTCCTGACGAAGACGGCACCCAATATTGGCCAAGGAGAGGCCTTGACAATGACGCCTTGCGAGAACCCTAATTTTATCAAAGGTAATATTCGCTTTCATGTATCTTGACAATGATGTCTTGCGAGAACCCTAATTGTATCAATCTTGACAATAACGCCTTGCGAGACCCTAATTGTATCAATCTTGACAACGCCTTGCGAGACCCTAATTGTATCAATCTTGACAATGACGCTTTGCAAGAACCCTAATTGTATCAATCTTGACAATGACGCTTTGCAAGAACCCTAATTGTATCAATCTTGACAATAACGCCTTGCAAGAACCCTAATTGTATCAATCTTGACAATGACCTCTTGCAGGTAATATTCGCTTACATGTATCTGTTTCGGAAAATATACAAGGGATCTACAGTTACGAAAGGTGCAATGCAAGATAATGTGTGAGATATTTATAGTTACTAAAAGTGTAATTTAAGAAAATGAGTGAGAGATATAAAATTACTAAAGGTGCAATTTAAGATAATGTGTGAGATATTTATAGTTACTAAAGGTGTAATTTAAGATAAGGCGTGAGGGCCTCTTAATTATTTAGAACATCATCTCATCTCTCTCACTTGGCAGATATGCAGGCACTGTAATTATTTAGAACATCATCTCTCTCACTTGGCAGATATGCAGGCACTGTAATTATTTAGAACATCATCTCTCTCACTTGGCAGATATGCAGGCACTGTAATTATTTAGAACATCATCTCTCTCACTTGGCAGATATGCAGGCACTGTAATTATTTAGAACATCATCTCTCTCACTTGGCAGATATGCAGGCACTGTAATTATTTAGAATATCATCTCTCTCACTTGGCAGATATGCAGGCACTGTAATTATTTAGAACATCATCTCTCTCACTTGGCAGATATGCAGGCACTGTAAAAGTCTCCTCTCTTCCACAACATAAATATACATATTTCAAACACTAACATATTTCAAACACTAACATCTTTCAAACACTAACATCTTTCAAACACTAACATATTTCAAACACTAACATATTTCAAACACTAACATCTTTCAAACACTAACATCTTTCAAACACTAACATATTTCAAACACTAACATAAGCACAAATATACGTCTTTCAAACACTAACATAAGCACAAATATACGTCTTTCAAACACTAACATAAGCACAAATATACGTCTTTCAAACAGCACAAATATACGTCTTTCAAACACTAACATAAGCACAAATGTACGTCCTTCGAGCACTAACATAAGCACAAATGTACATCCTTCGAGCACTAACATAAGCACAAATGTACGTCCTTCAAGCACTAACATAAGCACAAACATACGTCGTTCAAGCACTAACGTAAACACAAATGTACGTCGTTCGAGCACTATAGAACGCCATTCAGTGACGCGCAAGGTGTATGCTGACGTCAGCATAAATGTATGGCCTTTGAGCACTTCAGGCCGTCAAACAGTGATGTGCGAAATGTATGCTGACGTAAACACAAATGTACGGCCTTTGAGCACTACAGGCCGTCAATCATGTATGCTGACATAAGCATGAAAGGTCAACATTCAATGAACATGGAGTTGTACGCTGGTCATCTGAATGAAATCATTGCTTCCAAATAAAATGCACTTCGGTTGTAAAGCAAGGTGAATCGTGATCTATTTAAAATATAAGAACTGAAATGAAGTCATAAGTTTTTCTTTAAAGCAAATACTAACTTCAGATGTTCTTTCATAATCAATTAACACCTAAACACTAGTGACTTTCTCATTAAATTCTGCGTCTTTAAATTCTGCCAGACGTTGAGAAGTCTTGGTATCGTGCTTAACAGTTTTGTCTGGTTCCATCCGTATACCATGAATATACACAAAGTGTCTTGCAAAGATGTTTAAATAAACTTTGTTTGCAGGTTTTTTCTCATTTGAAGCTACACAATAAATTATGCAGCCTTTCTCTCATTTGAAGCCACACAATAAAATCTGCAGTCTTTCCTTCATTTGAAGCCACACAATAAACTCTGCAGCCTTTCTCTCATTTGAAGTCACACAATAAACTTTGTTTGCACACTACTACTACTTACTACTACTACTTACTTACTACTACTATACTTACTACTACTTACTTACTACTACTACTACTACTACTACTACTTACTACTACTACTACTTACTTACTACTACTACTATTACTATTTACTTACTACTTACTTACTACTACTTACTACTACTACTACTTACTACTACTACTTACTACTACTACTACTTACTACTGTTTCTATTATTACTGGAACAAAATTGCCATTGTACAATATTTTTGCAATACTTCAGTTTAACTGTTTTTTTCCAATTATCTATTATATTTCAGATTCTGAAGACTGTAACTTAAAATCGATTATGAAGGACACGCCCACGCCTCTAAAGGTAAAATTCTTTAAAAAGAAAATCCCGTCCCTTCATGTCTACGAAGATGTCGGTACACCTGTTTTAGAGAACTATTGCAACGTAGAGATCGCGTCACACGAACAACGTCACACAGGTCATGAAGCGCAGGACCTGCCATACTGCAACGTAGAGAGCGCGTCACAAGGACAACGTCACACAGATCATGAAGCGCAGGACCTGCCATACTGCAACGTAGAGAGCGCGTCACAAGGACAACGTCACACAGGTCATGAAGCGCAAACCTCGCCATATTGCAATTGTCGTATCTCAAGCAGCCAGTGTCACATAGACCTTGATTCGCAGGCCTGGTCAGACCAAACATCATATCTGCATGCCACTGCCCTTCCTGAATCGGAGACGGACGATTATGATTTGTCAGGGGATTTGGGTAGTTGTGGCCCCTTGTATGAGAATAGGTGAATGGTCTCAATGCAGAGATACAAGAAAATTATCTCTCAGTTTGGTGGCGATATATATGGTGGCGATGTTGCACCTTCCTTCAAGATCCTTACCATTATTGGAATGATCAAAACACACCAGGCAAATCTAGTTTGAAAGAAAAAGGATTAAAGTGTCATGTTCTTAGTCCCTTGAAATCTAATAATTTAAATTATATATTAAGATCCGACATAAAAGTCATTGTTTTTTGTTTTGTTTTTAAAGAAAAAGATTGTAGATCTCATATTCACAGTGACAAATATATAATAATAACGATGACAAAAAAGAAAAGATTGTAGATCCCATGTTCACAGTGACAAATATATAATAATATAATAATAACGATGACAATAAGACTAAAGCATCAGCCATTGTTTCGTACCAAAACATTTTCACATGTTAATTATGTCAATATTTCGTCAGTTTAATTTTGAATGGCTTTGTCCTCTTTAAGGTATAAAAGAGATTCATTTCAAGCATGACTTTACAAAAGACACAGTTGCACGCAGATTTGACTGAAAGTATAGCCAGAAAAAGGTCCAAACCAGCTCTCTTTAAATGTTAAACCTGTGGAGCTTAATTGTGTTGCCACGTTGTAGCTATGTAGCCACGTTGAAAGCCAGACTATTTTTTATTTCGGAAGACTTACTTTTATTTTTGGATTTGATTTATAACCATTTTTATACACTTACCTATGTGTGTCTGTGTCTATGTGTATATGTCTGTGTGTCTGTGTGTGTTTTGCATTGTGTTCGGGCTATTAAAGTAGTACGCATCCAGTAACCAGAACATCTTCTTGATCACGTGTATATTTTAAAAGAATGATAATCAATAAAGAATATTTAAGATGATTGGTCTACCTAATATATAGAGATATCAAGAGAGATTGATATATATATATAAATCAAGAGAGAGGGATATCAAGACGGAGAGAGATTGAAAGAGCTAATAATCAAGAGAGAGATTGAAAGCTATCAAAACAAATACATCAAGAGTGAGAGAGAGAAAGAGAGAGAGCAAATCAGAAGATCGAGATTTAGAGAGATATCAAGAGATATATATCGAGAGAGATATCAAGAGAGACAGATATATTGAGAGGGAGTACAAGGAATGTATGCAAGTTTTGTAATGCACTGAATGCTATTATTCTATCATTCTTAATTTTGCTACCTGGAAGGATTCTCTATTTATTTACTTATTTTTGCTAGCTGGAAAGATCCCCAATTTATTTTATTTTTGCTAGCTGGAAAGATCCCCAATTTATTTTATTTTTGCTAGCTGAAAGGATCCCCTATTTATTTACTTATTTTTGCTAGCTGGAAAGATCCCCAATTTATCTTATTTTTGCTAGCTGGAAAGATCCCCTATTTATTTACTTATTTTTGCTAGCTGGAAAGATCCCCAATTTATTTTATTTTTGCTAGCTGGAAGGATCCCCTATTTTGTTACTTTTTTTGCTAGCTGGAAAGATCCCCAATTTATTTTATTTTTGCTAGCTGGAAGGATCCCCTATTTAGTTACTTACTTTGCTAGCTGGAAAGATCCCCAATTTATTTTATTTTTGCTAGCTGGAAGGATCCCCTATTTAGTTACTTATTTTTGCTAGCTGGAAAGAGCCCCAATTTATTTTATTTTTGCTAGATTGAAGGATCCCCTATTTATCATAGTTTTGCTAGCTGGAGGGATCCCGTATTTATTTTACCTATTTTTGCTAGCTGGAAGGATCCCCTATTTATTTTAAATATTTTTGATAGCTGAAGAAATCCCTATTTATTTTAATTATTTTTGCTACCTGGAAGAATCCCTATTAGATAGTGATATTCTGTGGCGTGGGAGTTTAAGAAAGAAGTTTGAAAAGACTTAAAACCCTAAACAAAAATGGCCAACCACACTTACTTAGTGTAAGGTGTTACAAAGTATTTGGCAATCAAAGGATATTTTAATTATTAATAATCACAAAAACGCTACAAGATCCCCAATCCCAAGATGACAACAGTTACAAGGTCACACAGTGTTTAGTCAAACACACAACTTTCCAATGTCATACACTCCGTGGGAAATAAAGGGGGGGGGGGGAATGAAAATGATGAACTTCAAAATTTAAAACAAAAATTAATTATACAATTCTTACGCAGTAAAAGACACTGCTATCAACAACAATAATTCACATACGACATAGGCATGTATTTAAACATTATCTTAGAGTTCATTATTATACAAAATGACAATAATAATGAGTTCAATAATAATAGATTAAATGTTTTTATTCTTAACAGTTCTAGATGCGCGTTTGCCTTTCATTTAATTACTCAAATGTTCTGAGGGAGATGACGTAATCTGACTCGTCACTCATAAGGGGTACTTCAAGAGAAGATATGACGCAATCGTTGCGTCGACCGACAGTGAAGACCTGCAGGTCTAGGCATCATCTCAGACTCACTGTGTGGGTAAATCTGTGCTTTCTGGCATGTTGCCAACCTTGGTAATTGTCACTGCTTCCTCTGGTTACTGTGACATGGAAAAAACCCAGCGACGTTTAGCATTACCAGATGAATCATCTAGTGTATTGTCGCGTCTATGGATGCAGAACTTCTCATCCCTCCAATTGCGGAATATGAATTCAAACAAGCTCAGAACAGAGAGATGATAATGGCTTCTATGTCGTTAACTGCATACAACCAGTGTTGAGTGCATAAGCTGGCTTGAAGTCGAACTTTCTACTTTGCCAGGAAGTATTGAAGTAAGTTGCCTCATTGCTTCAACACTTGGCAGTTGACAGATGAAAAAACGGGTGGAAAGAGATATTTCCAACTTTCCTTAATGAAATCTCTATATATGAAATTCCACACAAATGAAGTAAGATGTCTTCACATAAATCCACGTTTTCATCATGAAGATGTAAATCTCTCTTCTTCCCTTATATAGTTTTACTAAGAGTCCTCAAAAGCTTCTAGAACTTTTGTGTCTACCGGTGCATGCTTTTTTATCTGCGTGTGCCATGCTCGCTATTGGTAACTTTAATGCGCGTCCACTATCCAACTCGTAAACAAGCACCACTCACTCATGCATGAATACTCTACATTCACTCACTATATAGAATTCTCCAAAATAAATATAATTCTCCAAAATAAATATATTTAAAGCATGAAATGATAACACACACTGTGTCTACAAACGTCTGTCTGACTACATTCACTCAATATATATAATTCTCCAAATTAAATATATTTAAAGCATGAAATGATAACACACACTGTGTCTACAAACGTCTGTCTGACTACATTCACTCAATATATATAATTCTCCAAAATAAATATATTTAAAGCATGAAATGATAACACACACTGTGTCTACAACGTCTGTCTGACTACATTCACTCAATATATATAATTCTCCAAAATAAATATATTTAAAGCATGAAATGATAACACACACTGTGTCTACAAACGTCTGTCTAACTGAATGAAATATTAAGTGAACAATTCTAGAGTCACATAACATAATATGTATTGCGTATTAACAAAACCGGGTTACTTCCCATAGTCCGTTAGCGGGTTTTAGGTGGTGAAATAAAATATAATTTTGGCTCCATCTCTTTTCCCGTTTAAAGGTGCATTTTATCAAATGGGAACATGTCATTGGTGTGTGTACTGACGGCGCACCAGCAATGCTTGGTTGCCGTTCTGGTTTTCAAACGTTGGTTAAGCAAAAATCCTCACATATTATTGGTTCACACTGTACTATTATCGCCAAGCCTTAATGGTTTAAAGTTTAAACCATGCCTGAGTTGAAAAATGTTCTTAGTGGTGTGACTACAGCATTGAACTTCATTAAATCTAATGCACTCAACTACTGTTTGTTTACTGAGTTATACAAAGAAAGTGATTCCGAATTTCTTGGTTCACTCAAAAGTAAGATGGCTTTCCAAAGGGAAGTTTGAAGAGTTTTCATAATACAAAGAAATGCAGCACTTTTGCAAGACGCTAAACTAGACATTCACACAAAATTCTCTGATGTCCGTTTTCTTCTATCCCTGTCATTTGTGGTCGACATATTTGAATCCATGAATTTCATCAACCTGGCACTGCAAGGAAAAGAGACCACAGTACTCCATTGTCAGGAAAAAATTGACAGCTTTCAAAATGAAGCTCGAACTATTGCATTCAAAGTTAGAGAAGAAGAGCTTTGCCCCATTTCCACAGCTGAACACATAAATTGATAAAAATGAGCTTAACGTCGATAACTATGCTTGAGGTGATGAAACAACATGTACCAATTCTAAGGGAAGATATTTCTCATTATTTTTCTGACCTACAAGAATTTGAAAAATACTATCGATTCATCAACAACCCGTTTAGTGATCATCTTTTGGAGGACAATTCGATTAAAGAACAGTTTATTGATTTGATAAAAGATGGGGTGCAAAACATGTTTTCAGTGAAGTGTGTTGTAGTGATTTTTGGATTGAAATGGCACAGTCCTATCCCGATGTTTTCAGTGAAATGTAGTGATTTTTGGATTGAAATGGCACAGTCCTATCCAGATGTTGTTTTCAGTGAAATGTAGTGATTTTTGGATTGAAATGGCACAGTCCTAACCAGATGTTGTTTTCAGTGAAATGTAGTGATTCTTGGATTGAAATGGCACAGTCCTATCACGATGTTGCAAAGATGGCTCTAAGAGTGCTGATTCCAAATTCCAACACCTATGAGTGTGAGACTGCTTTCTACACTACTTGAATTCAAAACAAAATCCAGAAACAAATTAGACTGCTTTCTACACTACTTGCTATCAAAACAAAATCCAGAAACAAACTAGACGCGACAAATGACCCCAGAGTTGTACTGGCCAAAACAAAGCCAAACAAACTAGACGCGACAAATGACCCCAGAGTTGTACTGGCCAAAACAAAGCCAAACAAATTAGACGCGACAAATGACCCCAGAGTTGTACTGGCCAAAACAAAGCCAAACAAACTAGACGCGACAAATGACCCCAGAGTTGTACTGGCCAAAACAAAGCCAAACAAATTAGACGCGACAAATGACACCCGAGTTGTACTGGCCAAAACAAAGCCAAACAAATTAGACGCGACAAATGACACCCGAGTTGTACTGGCCAAAACAAAGCCAAACGCAGAAGAACTGGTTCGGGCAAAGCAGATGCATCCATCCCATTGAAATTTGAATTTAATTTGATGACTAAGATTTGAAATTTTCTGAATAAATATTTGTTTGTCAAAAAATGTTTCATTAACAGTAGTCTATATGTTAATTGTAAACTTAAATTGTAAATTTTAAAATGGTCCGCTAGCCATCCAATAAAAAATTCTAAGAGACCGCCAGGTAAGAAATACTAAGAAGTTAGAGAACCACTGGGCTACAGGAAACAGAAATATTTACTGGGTCAATGGAGAGGGTAGTGGTGTGTGCTCAATGGTATGGTTATTTAATATGCATAATCATAGTTTGATACTTCTGATCAAATTAATTGCATTTTTATTAACGTATTTATTGTTGAGGTTGTTTGAAAATTGATTTAGCTTAACGTAACCATAGTTTCAGCTTTGGACAGCCTGTTGATATATCCACGACTGTATTAGCTGAAGAGATTAGCAAATACCTTTTCTTTACAATCCATGTTAATAAATTTTGCTAAATTAAATATTTTCGAGAGATGAAAAACTACACAAAGCTCTCACAAAATTTCCCTTGCTTATACAATTTTGTTTTACAAATTCAAACTTTGTAAATTATAAATTATTTCTGCACTTAAGAGGTTTACTTCATTGTGATAAGATACCCAAATAGGAAGTTAGAATAAAATAATCGAATTTGTAGGGGCTTTTTTTCACCAACAAATAAAATAAAAGATAAAAATCGGTGTAATTCGAATAAGTGTAGTTGTCAGTGGAAAGGAAAGGGAACTCACTCAGAGTGACAGGAAATGCATTTCTGCTGGTTCACGCGTGCGTACTTGTTAATCACGCTAGGTTACAGAGAAACAAAAATGTCTGTCAGTTCAGCAAGAGGAAAGCGAGCCGATGTAAGTAAATTGTTATTTTTTTTTAAAATTTGCTTAAAGATTCATACATTAAATTATTCTGCTGAATTGTGTTGGTTAAATATTATCGAACCGTTTGATTTTTCACATATTTTTTTTCCACCCCGGTATATGCACTTAGTCTTAATACATGTGTTCTGTTTCAGCCGCTCGTCAAAAAAATACCTGAAAACCCCAAGTATAAACATGTACGGCGAACCCTTGACACAGGTAACGCTTTTCTTAAATTACCATATGATTCACTGAAACATTATAGGATGTAATACAGTGTATATGATAATTAAATTTTACTGAGCTATTACATTGTTTAAAATGAGGTTTGCTGGCAGACACGGAATGTAGCTTGCAATAGAAAGAACGAATACCCAAAGGATTGTTTCACTGATAATACACCTCACTTATCAGAAACAAAAAGTTAGCTACAGTTCTTAATTTGTATTTATTTAAGTTTAAATAAAGATGATGAATTTTATTAGTTACAAAGGTTGCAAATAAACTTGTATTTGTTGTAAGTTTGTCTTAGTTGCTTCCCCTATGGCTATATTAACTGGAAATGACACATTAGATCGAATTCAGGAACCATGCGCTAACCAGCAGTCTTTTCTTGTACATTTAAAAAATACATTATTACTAGGCTAAATATATTTTGCAAAGACATTTGTCCATTATTTATTTAAAAAATACACATACAAGTATTTTAAACTTTAATTATATTATGAATACCTCACAAAAATTATTCAGCACACTTTAGTTTATGGGTACAAAATCCAGTTGTATAAAATATCTGATATACTACCCTCCCCCACTTTTGGTGGATCTAGTGTGGTCAGGACCCAAGAATGCAGTGAAGGGAACCAAATCCCTCCAGAGCCAAGAGCATCCTAAGACGAAGGATCCCATGCAAGCTCTGGAGAGGAAGAAAGTTAATGGAACCACCACAACTACTAGAGTTGAAGTATAGCAGGACAATACTGTTGTTAATAACAATGATTATGAACAATGAGTAAGCCTTTTGATATAGATATCTAAATCAATGATTTAACATTAAAAGGGGTATGTTATATCAGGTCTTTATAATATCATAAATATGACCTATTATGTAACTTGAGACAAACCAGTATCTCATCAATTCACCTTATCTGATCATTCCATTCAGGAGTGATGGGAATATAGCAGATAGATTTTTGTACATGTATTCTGCAACCCATGGAACAGAATGATACTGTCGTTGGTAGTGGTCACTTGTATTATATCAGCAGATCTTTATTAGTTTATGTTATATCTGTACAACTCAAGCAATAGAAGGGTATTGTACTGGACAGTGATAATTTGTATACTATCAGCAAATCTTTATGTTAAATACGTACACCTCAAGCAATAGAAGGGTATTGTACTGGACAGTGATAATGTGTATACTATCAGCAAATCTTTATGTTAAATACGTACACCTCAAGCAGTAGAAGGGTATTGTACTGGACAATGATAACTTGTATACTAATAATCACTAAATCAGTGTCAATATATAATCAGTATCAGCAAATCTTTGTTATGTCGGTACACCTCAAGCAATAGAAGGGTATTGTACTGGACAATGATAACTTGTACACTATATATAATCAGTATCAGCAAATCTTTGTTATGTCGGTACAGCTCAAGCAGTAGAAGGGTATTGTACTGGACAGTGATAAGTTGTACACTATCAGCACATTTTTATGTGATACCTATACACTTGAGCAATAACAGGTATTATATTGGACAGTGATAGATTGTTGTTAAATCAACATTAAATTTGTAGGATACAGTCCATGTTGTAGTGTGATATTGTACTGCTTGGTGATGCTGATAGTTTTGTACATTATCATCAAATCTGTATAATTTTTTGTAAAATAGCATGCAAGTAACATCCACATGCACATACTGACACATTCACACACCCATGGGGTGCATTTGGAAATAAATCTATTGCTATAAACTATAAGTGACAGTAGAAATAGTTTGAAGTTGTACAGAAGAGAGATTGAAGGCAAATTTAACTGTTATAACTGTGTTTGAAATGTTTCATAATAATATTTTTAAAAATCATTAAATTTGTTTGTAAAATATTATCTTTAGATTGTACAAGAGGTAAAGATGATTTACTGTATTTTCCAGGATCAAGCATTACTAGATATATGGAGAAAATGGAAGAGCTTAAGAGAGGTAATATTTTCTTTTTCATCATCAAAGCAAATGAGCATCTTTTTGGTTCTTTGTATTATTTTTGTGTTCTTGTGGGTTTTGACAATTTTGATTTGGGATTGATGACTTTGCTTGTCCATAATGTCCTCCTCCATAAGAGGTGTACAAATATCTCACCATTTAGCACACTTCACACAACACAATGTTGTATCTTCACCACTCAATAAGATGTAACACACTCCATTCAGTAAGATGAAGTATCATCAGCACACTTCATTCAATAAGATGTTGTATCTTCACCAGTCAACACACTCCACTCAGTAAGATGTTGTATCCTCACCACTCAATACACTCCACTCAGTAAAATGTTGTATCTTCACCACTCATCACACTCCACTCAGTAAGATGTATCCTCACCAGTCAACACACTCCACTCAGTAAGGTGTTGTATACTCACCAGTCAACACTCTTCACTCAGTAACTTGTATTCTTACCAACCAATGCACTCCACTCATTCGGCTTATCATATTCTCACCAATCAACATCCTCTACTCAAGATGTTATATAATACACTCCACTCAAATAACATATTCTCACCAATCAACACCCTCTACTCAAGATGTTATATGTACCTCCACTCAAATGACATGTTCTCACCAGTCAACACTGTACGTAAATAAGAATGATTTATAGGAATTAAATTTTATTGACTCTTCCACTTATTTTATTGACTCTCTCTCTTACAAACACACTTGCTTTTTATTCTCAGATTGTAAAGAGTGTTTGATGTAGATCTGTCTAGTTCTGAAATTGCTGTTAGTAACAGTACTCATTAGTTTTCAGGTGTCTACCAGTTTAATTATAGACAGTGCCAAAACCATGAATAAGCAATGCTTTAATTAGTAGCTTACATGCATTTTTAACTCTTTAATATAATCAGTTTCATTTACATCAAATAATAGCAAATATAAGGTGCTAAGAAGTAAAGTTTGAAAAAAATTATTGAAATTATGTCCAATTGACTTGAAAATATTTTTATTCAGAACTTAAATTATGTTTGCGCATGGTTGGATTTACAACTGATATCACCCACAGGGTTGTCACTCTAAAGCAATTTGTAGCTCTAGGCAAACCCAATGATAACCTCATTTGCTACCTAAGTCCCTGTTGATAATAGAATAACCTAAACACCAGACTTGGCTGAATCAGTGAATGTCCTTGGCTGATGATGAATTAACATCCATCTAAAGTACACTTCATTAATAACAAATTCACTATTCTACATGTAAAAAAAATACCAATTTGACAGCAAATTAATCACCAACTAAATTCTGTAGTGGTGAGAAATTATTTAATGAAACATGAAATTCCAAAATGTTTCTATACAAATACAAGCACAAATACAGATGTTCTTATAACCATATACACTGTCATTTTCATCTATTATTCATTTTATTATGACTGGTGAAGATTATTTAGCTGGACTGTTAGTGTCTGTACATGTAATTTGTTTTGTCTTCTACATCAGTGGGGTTTGTTTAGATTTAATACTGCATTGAATTTTAATTTAATGTTCAATTATTGCTTTTTATATTGTATGGAAAATTAACTTGCATATAAAGTATGTTTTAGGTTTATTCAACCATTTTAAAATGAAACGTTATCTGCCTATCATTCTGTCTATCTATCTATTTTCTGTCTGTTCTTTAGTATATCTTTCTGTTTGTTTCTATAAATACATTTACGTAAAATACTTTGACTAATTACTTTTGCTGTAATATGAAGCTACTTTTTCTTAAAATATTTATTTAATTTTTTCTTAGCTAAAATTTTTTATTAGTATAATGTCACACTGACCACTTTAATTTTTTTTAGGCCATCTATTTGTCACATCCCGATACATCAGCATTATTTCCTTTTCAAAATATGTTGCATTTTTGAAGAGCTAGCTGCACTGAACAACCTATGAGTAATGGAAACAGTAAAGTGTATGTTACATTTTTGACCTAACTGCACTGAGTAATGGAAACAGTAATATGTATGTTACATTTTTGATCTAACTGCACTGGACAACCTATCAGTAAATGGAAACAATAATGTGTATGTTACATTTTTGATCTAACTGCACTGAACAACCTACGAGGAATGGAAACAGTAATAATAATATGTATGTTACATTTTTGATCTAACTGCACTGGACAACCTACCAGTAAATGGAAACAATGTGTATGTTACATTTTTGATCTAACTGCACTGAACAACTTATGAGTAAATGGAAACAATAATGTATATATTGAAATGGCTTTTTTCAATGAATTTAATAGATTTATAGGGTAACTGGGTGGATTTAGTTAAAATTGCTTTCTTTATTTAGGAAAATTGGTGAATTTATTTTAATAACACTTTAAGAGGGTAACCTTCCATTACACTTGAGATATGTCCTCTTATATTAATTTATAGTGGAACAGGCCAGCAATTGGTTTAGGAAAGGTAATGAAGTATATTTATATGTGAAACATAAAAAATATTGCAAAAAATAAAATGCATATGCTTGCAAATATGATAGCTATTGTTGTCCTGTATAAGGTTGAACTTATAAGATATCTCTTTTTAATAAATATGCAAAATTATTGTTTATAAAATATTTTTGTAATTGGCATCCATTTAAAGTCTCCTACTCTGTTAGTGGTGGTACAACAATCCTTTAAACCATTAAATGGTCACAGAAAGCATACAGAAAAAGAAATAGGCAAATGGAAAGAAAATATACTGATCACAATTTCTGGATTATTTCCCATATTATGTCATTCTTTCCCCAACCTAATTCGAATATAACAAAATAAAATGAATAATACATATTTACTAAATAGCAATATAAAACAATTACTTCAATTTACAAGAAACCTAAAGCGAATATAACAAAACAAAATGAATAATTCATATCTACTATTACTAAATAGAAATACATAACCAATAACTATATTTGACAAGAGAGTCATGACTAAAATCATTTATAAATCCACAATATGAACAAAAAATGACACAGAAAACAGTGCTGTTGTTGTAAAGCTGTCTTCAGAGACCACTTGTAAAATAGGTCTGCTTAAAATAAATGCTCAAGCATGTAACCATTATTCCCCATTCACTTATCTCTAGTTATGTTGTAGTTCTCACCTACATGTAACTGATAAATCATAGTATGTTGTAAAGCTGTCTTCAAGCATGTAACCATTATTCCCCATTCATTTATTCAGTTATGTTGTAGTTCTCACCTACATGTAACTGATGAATCATAGTATGTTGTAAAGCTGTCTTCAAGCATGTAACCATTATTCCCCATTCACTTATCTCTAGTTATGCTGTAGTTCTCACCTACATGTAAGAACTGATGAATCATAGTATGTTGTAAAGCTGTCTTCAAGCATGTAACCATTATTCCCCATTCATTTATCTCTAGTTATGTTGTAGTTCTCACCTATATGTAACTGATGAATCATAGTATGTTCAAAAGGTTGTATACATAACACAAACAATATGTCCAAAAGGTATTTTTATATATTGCACATAGTATGTCCAAATGATTGTATACGCAGCATACAGTATGTTCTTCAGGTGTTTATAAATAGCTTGTACAGTATGTTCAAAAGCTTTATTATAAATAAATACATATGTTTGAAAGATTTTTATAAATAGCATACATGGTATGGCCAAATGTATATATAAATAGCACACACAGTATGTTTGAAAGGTATATATAAATAGCACACACAAATATGTTTGAAAGGTATATATAAATAGCACACACAGTATGTTTGAAATGTATATATAAATAGCACATACTGTATGTTTGAAATGTATATATAAATAGCACATACTGTATGTTTGAAAGGTATATCTAAATAGCAAACACATAGTCTCTGAGATGTGATGATACAGAAGTAGAATAGTTGGCATTGGTACTGAAGTATTTAATTTGTGGAATGGTTGGCATCAGTAGTGAAGTGTTTAACTGGTGGAATGGTTGGTATCAGTACTGAATTTGTGGAATGGCATCAGTACCAAAGGTTTAATTTAAGGATTGGTTGGCATCACCTTGAAGTGTTTAATTTGTGAATTGATTGGCATTAGTATTGAAGTGTTTAATTTATAGAATGTTTGGTATCGGTACTGAAGTGTTTAATTAGTGAAATGGTTGGCATCACAATTGAAGTGTTTAATTTGTGGAATGACTGGCATCCCAATTGAAGTGTTTAATTTGTAGAATGATTGACATGAGTACTGAAGTGTTTAATTAGTAGAATGGTTTGCATCAGTACTTAAGTGTTTGATTTGTGGGAAGCTGGCATTAGTACTGAAGTGTTTAATGGTTGACATATATATTGTAATGTTTAATTTACATATGCATACGGCTTTCTTAGGGCATAGATTTGATTATTTTAATCCCTTCTCTCTGGTCTGTCCTTGTGTCTTGTGAAAAAGTTCCAAGAGGTTCAGAACACTGCTGGTAGGATTATTATCAGAGCTGTCTGAGAACCATTCATATGACACTTGAATTCTCTGCTGTCTTATTGTCTCCCTGTTCACAGCAGAATATAATGCATAATCTCTTTTCATTGTTATGCCCCACTGTCTGGTCTCACACCCACATAACACTCCCGCTGATAGAAACTTGCGCTTACCGCCAGATACATGCATTTTCAACAGTCCAAAAGTAGAATATAAGTTATACAGCCTATGTTAATTTGTATATCAGCATTTGTCTACCGGGAATTTGCTGCCTTTTGAGCTGAAGCACAAGGAAACCATAGTCTGTTTCCAGAGGGCTTTCTTTTTTTATATCAGCATTTCACAGTCTTTCTAGTGTCACTGTTTGTTCAAATTATATATTTGTAAATTAATTTGATTTATATTTTTCTTTTGTAAATGTCATTTGTTCTGTATTGTTACTTTACATGTGGATTCATTTTGTTTTCTTTATGTTTGCTTTAGTTTTCTTATTTTTTATGTTTTCTTATGAATTTCTGTATGTTTCTTTCTGTTTACTTTAGTTTTCTTATGTTTTCTCTATGTTTTCTTTATGTTTTCTCTGTTTTCTTAAGTTTACTATGTTATCTCTATGTTTTCTTTATGTTTTCTTATGTTTTATTAATATTTCTTTATGATTTCTTATGTTTTCTCAAGTTTAAAATAGATTTCTTTATGATTTTTATGTTTAGTTTTATGTTTGCTTTGTTTTCTTAGGTTTGTTTTAATTTTCTTATGCTTTCTCTATGTTTTCTTATTATTTCTCTGTTTTCTTATGTTTACTTTAGTTCTCTTATGCATTTAAGTAGTTTGTGAAAGAACTTTGCATATTTTATGTGTATTTATTGTAAAATGCTTAGAGCTTTCATTGAGTGCTGTAATAAATCCTTTTGAAAAAGTATTCTTATAATGACTGTTATTGCAGATGCCCTTTTGTCTTATTTTATTATGACTGTTATTGCAGACCCTTTTGTCTTATTTTATTATATGAAGCAACGTACGTAAGCTCCAGTTATAACTGTCAACAGATTCCACGTTTACGTTTTGATAATATTTGCGTGTATCAGTTTACATGTGCATGGGTTTATGAATGCGAACTTTTATGTCACATCTGCGCATGTCTGTAACTATAAAATCTGATGGTACTGTTGTCTGCAGTGCATATTGACCAGAATTTGCTGATCTTTTGCTTAATCCGGTCCGGTTTTGTGGGACAGCTTACTGCTGATTCGTTATGATTGGTCATAAACGAGCCCTTTCTGTAGTAAAGTTCTACCTAGTTGTCTGAAAAAGCGCAGGAGTTCCAAAACGACACTAGAATTAAAACTATCACACACCTTTGTCAATAGTATCCGGTCGTCGGTTGTTGTTTGGGTTCGGATACTATCGTTTTCCTTGAACACTCCTTGGCAACAGAGGTCAGAAGTCGGAGCAGACCATGGAGAAACAAAACTCAGGAATCGTCGTCACAACCGAATCTGTTGGCCTGTGCTGTGTCCGTGGTGCCCGCACTAAGCCTGTAGCTGATTACCAGAATAAATTAGTGCGCAATCGTCAAACAAAACATTTGGGTTGAACGGGGCCCACATCTATCAGTCACTGATTGTGAGAATAAATTAATGTTAATCTGGCAGATATACTAGCATTGATTTGATTTCGACCAGTTCGTGCGCAACAGCCAGTCAAGGACTGTGTGGTAGTCTTGAATTGTTTCCTACCCACACTGAGTTCGTGAAAAGAATCTCTACCTAATTCGTCTTTCTGACTATTAAACATTAAAAGGAGTTAAAGCAAATAAATAATAACAATAATATTTGAAGCTTTACTGAGGTGTTGAAAACTGAACCAACAAAATGTGCTTGACAGCTTGGAATATTTGATAACAAGTACGAGTGATTTCAATAGAGGATTTCTGCATAGCGAGAAGGATCGTTGTCAGTAGAGGATTACTTCATGTCGTTGTACTGGAGGGGTCTGACGTAAATTTATTGTGAGATCGTGTGCTTGTTTTCAGTGAACAGACACTTCGAGATCAGTTTTTTAAAGAATATTTTACTGCATCCTTGGAGACATTATATTCTCTTCAGAATGAAAACAGCAGCAAGAAATTGGTGTATTTTAATTTGTAATCTAGCATAAGGCTAGTTCCATGGCTAACTTTTAGACATTTCTTGCTTTTCGGTAGAGCGTAGTAATGTGAACACGCGCAGCATCTAACAGCTCACACTCCCTAGTACTTGAAAGTCACTCAAAAGGACGCGGCAGAAAGCGGCAAGAGTAACGGTTACTGACAGTTTCGTTTGATGGACATGCGCAGCACGTTACCTTAGCAATCACGCCAAAAGGACAGCCGAAAGTAATACATTATATGCACGAAAACAGTAGGCTGTTTTATATACTTACTGCCACCGACATTTTTCTGGCTTCATCGTCACAAGTACATTTGCCAATTATTGCTGTTTGGGTTGCAGTCGTCACAAGTACATTTGCCAATTATTGCTGTTTGGGGCGCAGTCGTCACAAGTACATTTGCCAATTAGTGCCGTTTGGGTTGCAGTCGTCACAAGTACATTTGCCAATTAGTGCTGTTTGGGGCGCACTCGTCACGAGTACATTCATTAATTAGTGGTTTGGGACGCAGTCGTCACGAACAGTTAGTGCTGTTTGGGTCGCACGCGTCACGAGTACATTCGCTAATTACTGCTTTTGGGGCTAGTCGTTGTTCCAGATAAACTGGTTGTAGTCGAATGCATTAATTCGCAGAACGAATATTAATTAGTTTCTTAGAGGGATTACCACAGTCTTGCGTCTGTGAAGTCACTGTTGAGAATTCAAGTCATTTAGGAGTCACTGTTGAGAATTCAAGTCATTTAGGAGTCACTGTTGAGAATTCAAGTCATTTAGGAGTCACTGTTGAGAATTCAAGTCATTTAGAAGTCACTGTTGAGAATTCAAGTCATTTAGGAGTCACTGTTGAGAATTCAAGTCATTTAGGAGTCACTGTTGAGAATTCAAGTCATTTACATTCAGGCGGCGGCAAGGAATTCTGGCACAAGAATTGTTAACGTCTGCAGATCTGAGACCGGGAGACAAACAGTCGTCAACGTTCAGTGTCTGTCATCACAAAGGAGTACAACAACATTGCGCACACCCACAAAACTACTGTATATCCCACGACACATCGTTAAACGGGAGTGTAAACGAAGGCATACCAGCCACTGCTTTAAGTGATTGACGGTTAAACGGGTGCTTAAGTAGGAATAATGCCACCATGCCCAAAAAGAGTGTAACACCTGAGCACAATTGGAGCATTGCATTTAATCGAAAGAACCGGCCACGCCCAAAGTTATTTAAAGAGGATAGGCGCACTTTGCAGCAAATCATAATAGACTGTGTTAAAGGTAACTCCTTTGTCTTTATCAGTTTATGTTATTAGAGTGTTAAGGACAACTCACTTGTCAAGGTAGCTCTATTGCATTTAGTAGAGTATTAAAGTCTTTGTGTTAGTAAAGTGTTAAATGTAACTCTGTTGTCTTAGTTTTATTAGAGTATTAAATTCAGTTGTCTTTTTGTTACTAGAATGTTAAAGGTAACTTACTTGTCTTAGTTTTAGTAGAGTGTTAAACCTAGTTGTTTTTGTGATTGATAGTATTTATTGTTAAAGGTAGGTCAGTTGTCTTTATTTTAGAGAGTCTTAAAGGTAACTCAGTTATCTTTGTATTAGTAGATTGTTAAAGGTAACTTAGTTGTCTTAGTTTTAGTTGAGTGTTAAACTCAGTTGTCTCTATGTTATTAGAATAATTTGTTTTTCATTGTATTAGTAGAGGTATATCATTTGTCAGTGTTAGTAGAGTGTTGAATGTAATTCATTTATTACATTAGTAGAATGATAAAGAGAACTCACTTGTCTTTGTGTTAGAAGTGTTGAAGGTAACCCAGTTGTCTTGGCATAACATGTTGAAAGTAACTCATTTGTGTTAGTAGAGTTCTGACAGTTGTCTTTGTGTCAGCAGATTGTATCAAAGATAAAACTCAGTTTCTTTGAATTAGTAAACTGTTTGAAGGTAATTAAGATTCCCCCCCCCCCCCCGCCTTTTTAATTAATTAATTTTTTTAGTGGACATTGTTAAGGTAAATCATATATTTTAGTGATAGTGGACTCTGTAGAAGGTAACCCATTTATTTTTGTGTTTTAGATTTCAATGAAAGTTACTGGTATGTCATTGAAGGTAAAGGTAATATGTGTTGAAGGTAACTCAGCTGTTGTATTAGTATAGTGAAAGTTTATTCTTGTGTTAGATGACATTTTTACAGGTAACTCTGTTATCTCTATGCTAATTGATTGTGTTGAAAGTAATTAATTTGTCTCTAAGCCAGCAAATTGTGTTGAAGGTAAGTCACTTATCTTAGTGCCATTAGATTGTGTTGAAGGTAACCCACTTGTTTTAGAGCCATTAGATTGTGAAGGTAACCCACTTCTCTTAGGTGCCAGTAGATTGCATTAAAGGTAACTCACTTGTCTTAGTGCCAGTAGATTGCGTTAAAGGTAACTCGCTTGTCTTAGTGCCAGTAGATTGTGATGATAATTCACTTAGTGCTAGTAGATTATGTTGAAGATAACTCACTTTTCTTAGTGCCAGTAGATTGTATTGGTAACTCACTTGTCTTAGTGCTAGTAGATTGGGTTGAAGATAACTCACTTGTCTTAGTGCCAGTAGATTGTGTTGAAGATAATATTAAATAGACTGAAGCTGCAGGCAGAGGAAATTATAGCTGAAGAACAGGCAGGCTTCAGACCAAGGTGAAGCACAAATGAACAGATGTTTAATCTGAGACTGCTATGTGAGAAGTACCTTCACACCAACAAGACCTTTATCATGTCTTTGTAGATTTTAAGAAGACATTTGACATGGTGTGCATGCAACCCTTTGGTCCACCATGAAGCTGTACAACATCAATGCCAACCTGATCAAAGTCATAGAAAGCCTTTACAGCAAGGCCACCAGTGCAGTCTGCTTCAATGTCCAAATAGGAGATTGGTTCAGGACAACAGAGGGATCAGACAAGGCTGCTTACTTTCGCCTACTCTCTTCAACATCTTCCTTGAAAGAATCATCACAGATGCTTTGGAAGACCATGAAGGAACTGTCAGTATTGGAGGCAGAACAATAATGACCTTATGCTTTTCCGATGACATCGATGGCCTTGCAGGAAATGAGGAGGAGCTAGCACAGTGGAAAAACTGGACAGGATGGCTACTGCTTTTGGTATGGAAATCAGTGCAGAGAGGCCAAATTGATGACCAACAACACCATTGGCATTGGCAATGACATCATGGTTGATGATCAGAAATTGGAAATAGTTAATAAATTAAAGTACTTATGAACCATCATGATAGACAAGGGATCAAAACCTGAAATATTGTCCAGGATTGTACTGACAGTAACAGCAATGGCAAGGCTGAAGACAGTTTGGAAAGACAGAAACACCTAAGTCAGCTCAAAGATCAGACTGATGTGTTCCTTGGTTGTATCTGTGTTTTTATATGCCTGAGTCATGGACCCTCACAGTAGATCTTGAAAAGAGGGTGCAATCTACTGAAATGAGATGCTTTCGAAGGTTGCTTGGCATTTCATATAGAGATCATGTTACAAATGGGCCCTATGAAGAGCTATTGGCCATTGTGAAAAAAACACAAAATGAAATGGTATGGACATGTCACACGATCACCAGGGCTTGCCAAGACAATCATGCAAGGTACTGTGCAAGAAGGGTAAAGGAGAGCAAGACAGAGTCACATAACATAATATGTATTGTGTAATAAGAAAACCGGGTTACTTTCCCTAGTCTGTTAGCAGGTTTTAGATCGTGAAATAAAATATAATGTTGGCTCCATCCTCTTCCCCATGACAGGATAGATAGATAGATAGGTAAAGGTAACTCACTTGTCTTAGTGCCAGTAGATTGTGTTGGTAACTCACTTGTCTTAGTGCCAGTAGATTGTGTTGGTAACTCACTTGTCTTAGTGCCAGTAGATTGCAAAGGTAACTCACTTGCCTTAGTGCCAGTAGATTGTGTTGGTAACTCACTTGTCTTAGTGCCAGTAGATTGCAAAGGTAACTCACTTGCCTTAGTGCCAGTAGATTGTGTTGGTAACTCACTTGTCTTAGTGCCAGTAGATTGCAAAGGTAACTCACTTATTTTAGTGCCAATAGATTGTGAAACTGAATTGTGTGTGTGTGTGTGTGTGTGTGTGTGTGTGTGTGTGTGTGTGTGTGTGTGTGTGTGTGTGTGTGTGTGTGTGTGTTAGAAGGTTGTGTTGAGAGTAGTTCATTTGTCTTTGTGTAGTGGATTGTGTTGAAGGTATTCATTTGTCTTGCTTAATAATATTAGTTTATATTGAAGTGAACATAATTGTTTTTATACTAGTAGCCTTCTTTGAAGTTAATGCAGCTCACTGTGTGTTATTAGATTGTCTTGAAGACCATGAAGGTTACTCATTTGTCTTTATGATAATATACTGTTGAAAGTAACTCATTTGTCTGTGTACTTGGATTGTCTTTGATATAATAGACTGTTGAAAGTAACTCATTTGTCTGTGTACTTGGATTGTCTTTGATATAATAGACTGTTGAAAGTAACTCATTTGTCTGTGTACTTGGATTGTCTTTGATATAATAGACTATTGGAAATAATTTATTTGTCTTTGTAAGTCAGTTGCCTCTCTGAAAGTAGACTGTTGAAAACAATACAACGGGAACTCATTTGTCTTTGTGTTAGCAGAGTGCTTTGAAAGTAACTTACTTTGTGTTTTGTAGACTGCATTGAATGAACAGCAGCAACTTGTGTTTGTAGACTTCACTGAAAGTACAGTAGTAACTTATGTTTGTAGACTTCATTGAAAGTACAGTAGTAACTTATGTTTGTAGACTACATTGAAAGTACAATAGTAACTTGTTTGTAGACTACATTGAAAGTACAGTAGTAACTCATTTATTGTGTTTATAGACTGCATTGAAATTATAGTTTAATTCACTTTTTATTTTGTTAGTAGACTGTGTGATGGCAACTCCACTTAAAGGATATGATTATTATTAAGTAATTAATCATCCAAAACTAATTACAAGTGATGAGAATCTTAATAAATTTTATTAATGATCCTTCAGCAGACATCACCTATCTCTCTCACTTGGCAGATATACGGGTGCTGTAAATGTTTTCTCTCTTCCAAACATTACAGATAAACAGTTACTGTCACACAATATTCCATAGGTGGAAAACTTGTTACTAAAGAAGAAGACAAATCCATCTAAGAAGGTCAATAAATTTAACAATAAATTTATTAAATCAACAGTCAAATATACATATGACAAATGCAATAGAAAAAATTACTTGACATCAGTATTTCTAAGAAACCACGTTCAAATAATTTTTATATTAACACAATCCTTTATCCAAGTAAATACAATTCAACAATTCACTAAAAATTGCAGGATAGTTCCTATCAGAGAACAGAATTGGAGTTGTTAGAGATAAGTGATAATAGTTTTCTTTACATAACCTGAATTATGCTCAGTCTCAATAGCTTTTTGCACACTTTGCAACAATGTCAGAAGTTTTTGTTCCATCAACATGTGTCTCCGTACATGTCAAAAACATTGACATACTGTTATTCTCTTGAAGCCATCTTGAGCACCTCTTCACCATGTCAGTTCCTTCAAGCAGAATAACAATTGTAGTGATTTCTGGTAACTTCTCTGTACCAGAAATTGTTATGTAATAACATATCTTGCCACCATACATCAAAGGGGTGTAGTATGCCTTACACTTACACACCATTCCCCACCTTTACCATGATCGGTCTTAGGGGTTCACAAACAGTAACCAGGATTCAAATCATACATGGAAAGAAAGTAGAAAAGGCTGCTTGCCCTGAAAAATATAATCAAGGAGCATCACTGAGTATCATCTTATAACTCCATTCTTTCTTACATTCCATTCTCAACTTACAGTTTTCTGCAGTGGTACTTATTGCACACAGCATAATAAATACAGCATATTAAAACAATCTCAAATAATCATGCACACTGTATACAAGCAGTTTAGTTTAAATATTTGTAGAAATAGTAGTCTACTCATAATACATCTTTCTTAAAACACAAGTATAGCATATTAGTAGCAAAATGCACAAAATATTTCTAAGTCCATTCTCTCTTAACCAGTCAGTTAACACCATCAAGCTTACAGCCACCTTTCAAGACCATTCTTCTTTGCCACTTCAAATTCAAGTGATTAGATAATAGGTTTATCTACAGCATGAAACTTTTAGATCTCAGCCCATTGGCTAATCTCATTATCATAAATCATAACTATTGGATAATAAAACTACTCACTCGTGAACTATTGAGTTTAAGTAGCAGATTAGACAGTCATCAATTTCATATACTTCTGTCATATAAGTATATTTGCTACATCAAACATTATGATGGTTCCCCCAGAATTCAAATCTGGCTGTTAAATCCTACAGTACAGGAAAGAGAAGTTTCTTGTTGCATGAGGATTGTTTGGAATGTGTTTTGTTTTTCAAAAACTCACCTATGGCAATTCCCCACCCACACTGTAGGCATCTTCCCCCCCCCCCCCCCCCAGGAAATAATGCATTATGAAAAAAAAGTATCTCATGTTTCAGTCTGAATAAGGTTTCAGATTTATTTATTTTTATTATTAAAAGTATCTGTAGTAGGAACAGATTAGTCATGGATAAAGCTGACTGAGCAGATTATTTTTATAATTAACATAATCTTTAATAGGAACATTTTAAACATGGATAATGCTGACTGAGCAATTTTTTTATAATTAACAGCATTTCTAATAGGAACATAGTAGTCATGTATAATGCATAATTTTTATTATTAAGTATCTAGTAGGAATAAATTAGTCATGGATTGTTCTAACTAAGCAAATTTTTTTGAAAGCAAGACAGTAATGGAGTGATATCAGACAGAAAAACATTTTTTGTTTCTTTGTTTTTTAAAATTTAAATGTATGGATACTTTTCTTGAAGTGGTTATTGGAAGAAAACTTGTTTGAACTCCAGACTAAGACTGAGAGCAGAATACTCTGGAAACTGATTATAGAAAATATAGAATTCTGAATGGAAGCTGATCATAGAAAACAGAGAACACTGAATGGAAGGCTGATTATAGAAATCAAAGAATATAGAATTCTGAATGGAAGACTGATCATAGAAAACAGAGAACACTGAATGGAAGACTGATTATATTATAGAAATCAGAGAATATAGAACACTGAATGGAAGACTGATTATAGAAATTGAGAACTCTGAATGGAAGACTGATTGTAGAAATTGAGAACTCTGAATGGAAAACTGATTGTAGAAATTGAGAATTCTGAATGGAAGACTGATTGTAGAAATTGAGAATTCTGAATGGAAGACTGATTGTAGAAATCAGAGAATTGAGAACTCTGAATGGAAGACTGATTGTAGAAATCAGAGAATTGAAAACTTAGGTGGAAGACTGATTATAGAAATCAGTATACAAAACTCTGAATGGAAGACCGATTATGGAAAACAGAGAATTTGCTTTAAAGTTATATTATGGTTTGTTCTTTTAGAATAATATGATTAGTTTGAATCTATCTATGCTGAATTCAGACTTTATAAAAACAATCACAATATGTATTGTGTTTTATATAACTTTAAAGCTATATTATGGTTTGTTCTTTTAGAATAATATGATTAGTTTGAATCAATGCTGAGTTCAGACTTTATAAAATATAAAACACATACATAACTTTAAAGCTATATTATAGTTTATACTTTTAGGATTGGTTTGAATCAATCTATGCTGAATTCACACTTTATAAAAACAACAACAGTATATATTGTGTTTTATATAACTTGAAAAGAAACTAAACAAACCCAAATGATAACAGTATTTATTGTGTTTTATATAACTTGAAAAGAAACTAAACAAACCCAAATGATAAGTATTTATTGTGTTTTATATAACTTGAAAAGAAACTAAACAAACCCAAACGATAACAGTATTTATTGTGTTTTATATAACTTGAAAAGAAACTAAACAAACCCAAACGATAACAGTATTTATTGTGTTTTATATAACTTGAAGAGAAACTAAACAAACCCAAATGATAACAGTGTTTATTGTGTTTTATATAACTTGAAAAGAAACTAAACAAACCCAAATGATAACAGTATTTATTGTGTTTTATATAACTTGAAAAGAAACTAAACAAACCCAAATTATAACAGTATTTATTGTGTTTTATATAACTTGAAAAGAAACTAAACAAACCCAAACGATAACAGTATTTATTGTGTTTTATATAACTTGAAAAGAAACTAAACAAACCCAAACGATAACAATATTTATTGTGTTTTATATAACTTGAAAAGAAACTAAACAAACCCAAACGATAACAGTATTTATTGTGTTTTATATAACTTGAAAAGAAACTAAACAAACCCAAACGATAACAGTATTTATTGTGTTTTATATAACTTGAAAAGAAACTAAACAAACCCAAACGATAACAGTATTTATTGTGTTTTATATAACTTGAAAAGAAACTAAACAAACCCAAACGATAACAGTATTTATTGTGTTTTATATAACTTGAAAAGAAACTAAACAAACCCAAACGATAACAGTATTTATTGTGTTTTATATAACTTGAAAAGAAACTAAACAAACCCAAACGATAACAGTATTTATTGTGTTTTATATAACTTGAAAAGAAACTAAACAAACCCAAACGATAACAGTATTTATTGTGTTTTATATAACTTGAAAAGAAACTAAACAAACCCAAACGATAACAGTATTTATTGTGTTTTATATAACTTGAAAAGAAACTAAACAAACCCAAACGATAACAGTATTTATTGTGTTTTATATAACTTGAAAAGAAACTAAACAAACCCAAATGATAACAGTATATATTGTGTTTTATATAACTTGAAAAGAAACTAAACAAACCCAAATGATAAGTATTTATTTTATATAACTTGAAAAGAAACTAAACAAACCCAAACGATAACAGTATTTATTGTGTTTTATATAACTTGAAAAGAAACTAAACAAACCCAAATGATAACAGTATTTATTGTGTTTTATATAACTTGAAAAGAAACTAAACAAACCCAAACGATAACAGTATTTATTGTGTTTTATATAACTTGAAAAGAAACTAAACAAACCCAAACGATAACAGTATTTATTGTGTTTTATATAACTTGAAAAGAAACTAAACAAACCCAAACGATAACAGTATTTATTGTGTTTTATATAACTTGAAAAGAAACTAAACAAACCCAAATGATAACAGTATTTATTGTGTTTTATATAACTTGAAAAGAAACTAAACAAACCCAAACGATAACAGTATTTATTGTGTTTTATATAACTTGAAAAGAAACTAAACAAACCCAAACGATAACAGTATTTATTGTGTTTTATATAACTTGAAAAGAAACTAAACAAACCCAAATGATAACAGTATTTATTGTGTTTTATATAACTTGAAAAGAAACTAAACAAACCCAAATGATAACAGTATTTATTCCCAGAATAAATCTCAGTGTGATTTTTTTCATATTTAAATTATTTTAATCTTTGTCTTAATTTTTTTAAATATAATTTTTAAAAAAAATGATTTAGTGCATATATTGCTTAATTTAAGGCTTTGCATTTTTGTATGTCTGTGCTTGTGTACGCACATTGTTTATTTAGAACAGTTGAAAAAATTTCTCTTAGAGATATATAAGTGAACTATCACTTAATTTAGAGAAAGAAACAAAAATAAAGGCTGATATTTTTAATTTTTTGTTTTAGACTATAAATTCAGGAAAGATGAGATTTTCAAGCGGATGAAAATCACAACATTTGTACAGTTAGTAAGTGTGTTTTCTTTTACTTAAAATCTATTTTATCATATTTGTACCTCATTGAATGAATCTGTTTTTTATAATCATGTTTGTAGCCCATTGAATAAATCTGTTCTTTATAATCATGTTAGTAGCCCATTGAATGAATCTGTTCTTATAATCATGTTTGTAGCCATTGAATAAATATGTTCTTTATAATCATGTTTGTAGCCCATTGAATGAATCTGTTTTTATAATCATGTTTGTAGCCATTGAATGAATCTGTTCTTTATAATCATGTTTGTAGCCATTGAATGAGTCTGTTCTTTATAATCATATTTGTAGCCCATTGAATGAGTCTGTTCTTTATATATAAATTATAATCATATTTGTAGCCCATTGACTGAATCTGTTCTTTATAATCATGTTTGTAGCCATTGAATGAATCTGTTCTTTATAATCATGTTGAAACAAATGCCAGCAGTGACATAATAAAAAAATAGGTACACACACAAATACCATCATATTATTCATATTAATACTGTGATCTCATTCTCTGTTTCATTGTTCTCTCTCTTATCTCTCTCACACACACATACACACACATACACACATACACACACACACACATACACACACACACATACACACACATACATACACACACATACACATACATGCACACACATACACACACATACACACACACACACACACACACACACACACATACACACATACACACAAACAGCCGCACAAAGTAACTATTGGTCTTTTTATTAATTAAATGCTTGGTCACTTTATTGTTCTTCTAAGTGATATTTATTTGGAAGTGAATAAGTGAATGATTTACTTCTGTACCTATAATTTCATTTGGTCTCATTTGTTTATGAAACGAGTAAAAGAGTAAAATGTGTATCTTAATTTTTCTTCCATAATATAATATGATATAATCAGAATAATAAATACATTATTAGTAATATGTTCAAGATCTCAAATACCTCTTATTTGTAAAAAATCTTTATTTTTTCAGGTCATTCAGGTTGCAGATTATGACTCTCATTTTGATGAAAAGTCGGGACCATTAAGTGAGTTCTGAAATTATTTAAATATTAATATTTAAGATGTCTGTATATAAATGATTGTACATGTTAATATTTAATGTACTGGTATATAAAAAATTGTGAATGTTAATATTGAATGTACCTGTCTATTAATGATTGTGAGTGTTAATATTTAATATACCTATACCTTCTCATCACTAACTGCAGTACACACACACACACACACTTCAAATCACTGACTGCAGTACACACACACACACACACACACACACACACACACACACACACACACACACACACACACACACACTCACTTCAAAAAACTGACTGCAGTACACACACACTTAAAATCACTGACTGCAGTAAACACACACACACACACACACACACACACACACACACACTTCTCATCCACTGACTACAGTACACACACACACACACTTCTCATCACTGACTGCAGTATACACACTTCAAATCACTGACTACAGTACACACACACTTCAAATCACTGACTGCAGTATACACACTCACTTATTATCATTGACTACAGTACACACACTCACTCCTCATCACTGACTGCAGTACACCTCAGTTCTCATCACTGACTGTAATAAACGTACTTCTCATCACTGATTGCAGTTAACATACTCACTTCTCATCACTGATTGTAGTTAACATACTCACTTCTCATCACTGATTGCAGTTAACATACTCACTCCTCATCACTGATTGCAGTTAACATACTCACTCCTCATCACTGATTGCAGTTAACATACTCACTCCTCATCACTGATTGTAGTTAACATACTCACTTCTCATCACTGATTGCAGTTAACATACTCACTCCTCATCACTGATTGTAGTTAACATACTCACTCCTCATCACTGATTGCAGTTAACATACTCACTTCTCATCACTGATTGTAGTTAACATACTCACTTCTCATCACTGATTGCAGTTAACATACTCACTCCTCATCACTGATTGCGATTAACATACTCACTCCTCATCACTGATTGCAGTTAACATACTCACTTCTCATCACTGATTGCAGTTAACATACTCACTTCTCATCACTGATTGCAGTTAACATACTCACTTCTCATCACTGATTGCAGTTAACATACTCACTTCTCATCACTGATTGCAGTAAACAAACTCCATTCTCATCAGTGATTGCAGTAAAACTCCATTCTCATCACCGATTGCAGTAAACATACTTCTCATTACTTACTGCAGTAAACACACTCACCATGACTGCTTGGTGTTTAATGGGAGTTCCCTCCAACTTGTCCACCAACCATTTCTCACTGATTGTACAACAACCATACTTTTAGACTAGATCAGGAAACTTTTGATGTTTGTTTTTTTGTGTATATTCAGACTTCTGAATTAAATTTTGCTCAGCTAACTTAAACAGTGAAGTGAGACTTGTTTGGTTTTCTTGGTAAATATTAAAATGCCTTTCATTCTTGTCAGATCAAGAATTCTTGTATCCTTTAGTATCCTAGAGTGAGGCCTGTTGGTTTTCTTTCGTTCTTGACCTGATCAGAAATTTGTGTGACTTAAGTATTTTTGAGGCTAGCATTCTGGGCTCAGTTACAAATTTATGTATCATCAAGTCATAGTAAGGCTGTTTGATTTTTTGGGTGGATATAAAATGTGTAGCATTCTTGATTGAGTTTTTCTTTTTCTGAGTGGAGTGTTTAGTGAAATTTACTCCTATCTCTGAGTGTTTAGTTTACTTAGTCCCCCTTCTCCAAGTGTTTAGTGAGATTTACTTAGTTCCCCTAACTGTGAGTGTTTAGTGAGATTTACTTAGTCCCCCTAACTGAGTGTTTAGTGAGATTTACTTAGTCCTCCTATCTCTGAATGTTTAGTGAGATTTACTTAGTCCCCCATCTCTGAATGTTTAGTGAGATTTACTTAGTCCCCCTATCTGAGTGTTTAGTGAGATTTACTCAGTCCCCCTAACTGAGTGTTTAGTGAGATTTACTTAGTCCCCCTAACTGAGTGTTTAGTGAGATTACTTAGCCTACCTATCTCTGAGTGTTTAGTGAGATTTACTTAGTCCTCCTATCTCTGAGTGTTTAGTGAGATTTACTTAGTCCTCCTATCTCTGAATGTTTAGTGAGATTTACTTAGTCCTCCTATCTCTGAATGTTTAGTGAGATTTACTTAGTCCCCCATCTCTGAATGTTTAGTGAGATTTACTTAGTCCCCTATCTCTGAATGTTTAGTGAGATTTACTTAGTCCTCCTATCTCTGAATGTTTAGTGAGATTTACTTAGTCCCCCTACCTCGAGTGTGTCGTGGGATTTACTTAGTTTCCTAAAGTTGCCTGCTGATCCTAATAGAGTTTTTTAATTTCTGAGAGTAGTTAAGAATGATTATAACTTTTGAGTGCACATACTAATCTTGAGTTTGATATTAGATTTTTTGGTTAAATCCCATATACATTTCAGATTGCTATTTTTAGTATTGGACATCTGCTAACATTTGTAGATGGTGCAGGGGAGGCAACTGATCGTCCAGACACAGCTGACCTTGAGGTCCAGCAAATTCAAAGACATAATGGGGATGGTGAGAGTGAGAATGAGCCCGCTGCTTCTTTAAGTCCTGCTCAGAGTGAAACAAGTCGATCCCGCTTAGAACAGTGAGTAGCTTGTCTTTTTGATTAATTTCTTTTGCTGTTTGTAAACAATCAATATTGTGTTCTTTCATTTATAGTAAATAAACACTGTACCACAAGTAAAGTGCCATGACAGTAGACTGTACCATAACAGTAAGGTGTGCTTTGACAGTAAAGAGTACCATAAAGTGTGCCATGACAGTAAGGTGTGCTGTGACAGTAGACTGTAACAATGACAGTAAAGAGTACCATAAAGTGTGCCATAACAGTAAGATGTGCTGTGACAGTAGATTGTAACAATGACAGTAAAGAGTACCATAAAGTGTGCCATGACAGTAAGGTGTGCTTTGACAGTAGACTGTAACAATGACAGTAAAGAGTACCATTAAGTGTGCCATGACAGTGATCCACAGCCTTCTTGTTGCCAAAAGCACATAAATTTAAATTTTCAGAAGAGTGTGGCAGACACCACCAATTTTTTCAAAGCTTTGTTTGCACTGGACATTAAATAATGCACAAAACATCATATTTGGTAGTATATATATTTGACTCTATAACATTAAATAATGCACAAAACATCATATTTGGTAGTATATATATATATGACTCTATAACATTAAAGGGGTAATTTTAGTAAAAGGTTTGCATGAAACTATTTGGCAATTTTTCTTTCATTATTACTGTGTATTTGCTCTTTTATAATCTAAAAGGTAGTTTTTACAAAATAAATATCATAAGCATTTTTATCATAAGTGTAATATTGTTGAATTAGAGGTTAAAATGTATTATTCTTACTTGACATAGAAAGCCAGTTATGGTTAATTAAAAACATTCTTTGTATAGTTACTTATATTTGGATTTCAATAAGCAAACAAATGTGAAAAAAATGTTAAACACTTTTTTTATTGTTATTTATATCTGGACTTCAATAAACAAATATTTAATAAGCACAAGTTTTAATCATGAGCACTGAATGGAGAAAAGGTGTTTTAATCAATGTACATTTTTGTAATAAGCCAATGTAAATTTTGATACTGCATTACATCAGCCAGTTTTTCACGGTTTAGGAGAGTAAAATGATGTTCCTATTTGTAAAATGACGTTCCTATTTGTAAGCAGTTACCAAGATCTGTCAGTCAAGATCTGTATTTTGACTTAATTATGTTCATTGTTGAAAACGGGCCTTCACATAGATAAGTGGAATTGAAATAAGATTTTATTTTCTACATTACTTTTTTAAAGCATGAAACCATTTTCAGTCATTCAGTTTCCAAAAATTATCATCTGTTGCACATGATTTTAGAACAGTATAATTTTGAAAGTCCAAAATCTCCAGTTCCACCCTTTCTCTTCTTATTTGAGTGTGACATCCAATCAGTTGTCGCCATTTTTCTACCTCTAGTTGGCAAGTACAAGGGATCACAAATAAGGCAACCATAGGCTTAATGATGATGAAATGTTGAAATCTCTTTTCAAATTGCTCGAGTGGCTTTGCAATGTGGAATAACAGTAGTGAAAAATTAAAATCACCAACACATATAATTTTTTTAATTCTTGTGAACTGTATAGACATTCATCTTCATATGTGACATCTACATGATCAGTTTGAATGATTTTACAGGATCTAATATAAGTGACAAGAGATTGGATGGAATAGCCTAAGTGATATTACAAAACCTATAATGAGTGAAGAGAGATTGAATGGAATAGCCTACACCTGTACTATTTTCACACCTTGTTGAGGGCAACATAGATGTCTCAGTGGACCTATGGCACCCATAGGCACCACATTGGGGACCACTGCAGTAGACTGTACCATGACAGTAAAATGTGCCTTGTCAATAGTCTTTACCATGACAGTAAAATGTGCCATGACCTTAGACTGTAACATGATAGTAGATTGTACCATGACAGAAAGATGTGCCATGACATTATAATACTTTCTCAAAGTGTATTATTGATTTCTTCAGGGTTATACATGGAGTTGGGGAAGTTGACATGAACAAGGTAGACAACTTAAAACATGAGGCTAATATGTTTACGTGCCCTTACCTTCTGCTTGATATTCGGGACAAAGATGCATATGACGAGTGTCACATCATTACAGGTTGGTTGTTTTTTTTTCCACCCTGAACTTGTTTGAATACTTACTTTAAGTTCTTCATAAATGGTTAATCTTTTTTGCCATTTATCTTAGCACTATACATTCAGTCATATTTATTTGTCATCTTTGTCATTTATCTTAGCACTATACATTGAGTCTTATTTATTTGTCACCTTTGCCATTTATCTTAGCACTATACATTTAGTCTTATTTATTTGTCATCTTTGTCATTTATCTTAGCACTATACATTGAGTCTTATATATTTGTCACCTTTGTCATTTATCTTGGCACTATACATTTAGTCTTATTTATTTGTCACCTTTGTCATTTATCTTAGCACTATACATTTAGTCTTATTTATTTGTCATGTTTTTTATAATTTATCTTAGCACTATACATTCAATCATATTTATTTGTCATTTTTGTCATTCATCATCACACCCTATATTCCTATGACAGAGACCTATAATTATTTATTGCAGAGATTTTCGTTTTTATAATATGACGAGTCATTACCTATTTAGGACTACTTATGGCCCTTGATACCAGAATTACTATTTGCTTTTAATGTAACAACATTATTGGAATCACAGCATTTCTTTAATACTGTTAAAGTAATTATAACAATTTAACTGCTAAAAATATGTATCTTTAGAAAGGTGTTTTGGTATAGGAATTAATTAATTATATAATCTTTATTTTTGCTAAACGGATCATATGGCAGCCAGTTGCCATGCAAATATAAAATTAAACAAATACAAACTTTTGTTCTTCACATATTTACATTGGCATAATTATATTTGGAATTGGTCACATTAGTAGATTAAATATAATAATGAGACATATCTGTAAACTGTGTAAAAGATTTTGAAAAAAGAAAATAATGGTTATTAGTTTTATTTGAAACTTTTACAAATTACACTACTCAGAATTACATTTCTTTACAAAGATTATGCTATACATTATGCATAATAAGATCCTTTGTCAAAGTATATCTAAAGTTCTTGCTACTATAGCAACATCTTATTTTTTTACATATGGTGCAGTAAATAATGAAAATAACATCATTGCATATTTATATAGTGAATTCCAAAATGTTTTCTTTGCAAAATATATTTATGAATGTTTAATGAGAAATTTGAATAGAAGGAAGATTTTTTGTTAATTTATTTAAATATCATCTACCTATACAGTGTTTTATTAACCTTTTGACTTCCGTAACTATTTACTCAATTTTGTTTTTAAAAAAATCACTTATCTCTGAATTTAAATAATAATTAATGTAGTATACTAATGTTGGCAAAAGTATATATTCTTGTAGGGAAGTGAATGGAGAATCAGTCCCAGTAATAATTATTTGCTTCAAGGGGAAGATATCTGCATAACAAGGGAGATATTCTACACTTTTTCCTGCTTGCCGAGGAATTAAAAATTTTGTGAAAATAATAAAAATTATGTTGTTTCTTTGTTCATTCTCAACATATTATACATAAATATTGAAAAAATGTGTAGAACACAACCAGAGAGCACGGCTGAAAGTCAAAGGGTTAAAAGTAAACTAAATATAAATATCCAAACACTTCACCTGCTTCATTGGCATAAATAGGTAACTGTAACAAGGATTATATTGCATATTATAATTGCATTAGTTTAGAATTAAAAAGGAAGATTTAAAATAAATTCATACATATTTGAGAAATTTAAAGATGCATGCAAACATACACTCAACCACCATATGAAAATTTATGCAATTATCAAACCCTAACTCTCTCTGCATGCATATATATTGTATCTTTATTTTCTCTGTTTAATTCACTGTTTGAATCTCATGTGATTTTTCATATTTGCAGCCCAAAGTTACCCTATTGCCATGCTTTCACGGTCCGTGAATTATGAGATCAAGGATATGCTTAGTTTTGTATCCTTTTTTAAGAAACTATTTTGTTTCACTTCTTCACCAATCCTTTCATCTGTGAGAGTAAATTTTAAATCACTTGTGAATGTATAGTAAATTTTAATACACTTGTGAATAGGGCTGTCAGTTTTTTTCTAAAAAGCTGCCTGGATACCTGTCCAGACCTAGGTAGAACGGCTGCTCAGTGCTTGAGCCAATCTACGGCCAGCACAATTTAGCAGGCTGACATCTATGGGCAGGATGCAAGTGTGACCAGATGGGGTGTTTGCTAAATCAAGCCACCAGTTTCAGTTCTCTCATCTATCCCAGTGCCATATTAGCTCATGGCAGGGCCCTAGCTTCAAGCTTCTTTGGGCCCCTCAACATCCCCCAATGCCCCTCTACCCTCACGAATTTCATGTTCACCTTTTATATAATTTGTTAAAATAATATTACAATAAAATAATTAATGAAGTAACAAAGAAAATAATATTTGGTGGGTCCCTGCTTTTGGTGAACCCTTCTCTTGGTGGGCCCCTAAGCTTTAGCGTAGTCAGCCTTATGAATAATGTGGCACTGCATCTGTCGCTTGATTGGCTTGCTCTCCCTCTGTCAGTTTTCCTTCCACCCCATTTGCATTACTCATTTCTGTGCCTCATCCTCATCTATGCAGCGCCCTAGATGGTGTATAGACATAATGGCTGCATTATCAAGGGTACCCGTTAACAATTTTACTAACCGGGTATTAGCATTGCAATGGGTATCCGGGTTCCTTGGTATCCATTCCACCACTACTTGTGAATATATAGTAAATTTCAATACACTTGTAGATGTATAGTAAATTTTAATATACTTGTGAATATATAGTAAATTTTAATATAATTGTTAATGTATAGTAAATTTTAATACACTTTTAGATATGTAGTAAATTGTAATACCCTTTTAGATGTATAGTAAGTTTTAATACACTTGTAGATATATAGTAAAGTTTAATAGCCTTAGAGATGCACAATAGATTTAATATTTGTATAAAGGAATGGTAAATTTTAATACACTTAGAGATGTACAATAGATTTAATATTTGTATAAAGGAATGGTAAATTTTAATACACTTAGAGGTGTACAATAGATTTTAATATATTTATAACTGATGGATTTAAATTTAGAGTTTAATATATGATATATTTTAAACCCAATAGCTGTAGTAATATGATAGATTTAATAATTCTAATAATGCTGATTTATGAGTACCTCATCTTTAATTTTAAAAAAAACGTCTAAGTGCTTAATAATACAAAATCAACATACTGTAATATAGGATATAAAATGAGCATGTAAATATCTGAGCATATCATGATAAAAGCATACAGCTAATATATGTTTATAATTTATATCCTCTACATTTTTTCATTCTAATTTCTTTTTATAAGTAGTGAGTTTTACATGTGATTTATATCCCCCTACAGATCTTCTATTCTAATTTATGTTTTAGTGAATTTTACATATAATATTTATCCCTCCATGGAATTTTCATTCTAATTTCTTTTTATAAGTAGTGAGTTTTACACGTGATTTATGTCCCCCTACAGATCTTCTATTCTAATTTATGTTTTATTGAATTTTACATATAATATTTATCCCTCCACGGAATTTTCATTCTAATTTCTTTTCACAAGTAGCTAGTTGTAACAATACTTTTCTCACTCTTCAGACTTTCAGTTTGATTTCATCAGTGGAGGGAGTGAAAATGTTTCTGAGCTGGTTGAGATGTAAATTAAAAAATGGTGGCTATATGGATATGTGAGAATTTTTAAAGAAAAATCATAGCTAACAATTAAACACTTTCATTGTTGAAAAAAGAATCATTAAAATTAAATAAGAAAATCAACAAAATTTATAAGTTCATTTAAAACTCATTCTCCCACTCATTATAGGAAAATTGGACATGATAGAAAACTTATTTCATATTTTATATATTTCAAAAGTATGGTGTTTTGTGTACTTTAAAAAAATATCTGCATCTTTAATAATTTTCTTAACAATGCATAGAAAAATCAGGAAGGTAAAATCATATTGCTCTATGATGATGATGAAAAGATCTCCCATAGAGCGGCGACAACACTTGTGGAGCGTGGTTACGACAATCTTTTCATGCTATCTGGAGGTTTGTTTGCACTTAATTCAGATTGTTGACCATCCATAACTTTATATCAACTTCTCCTTTTATTTATTATATCTATCTTTTTGTCTTTTTGTTCCTTAATTATGTATATAATAAGAGTTGTTGTTCTTAATTATGTAGATAATAACAGTTGTTGTTCCTTAATTATATAGCTAATAAGAGTTGTTGTTTCTTAATTATATAGCTAATAAGAGTTGTTGTTCCTTAATTATATAGCTAATAAGAGTTGTTGTTCTTTAATTATATAGCTAATAAGAGTTGTAGTTCCTTAATTATATAGCTAATAAGAGTTGTTCCTTAATTATATAGCTAATAAGAGTTGTTGTTCCTTAATTATATAGTGTTCCTTAATTATATAACTAATAGGAGTTGTTGTTCCTTAATTATATAGCTAATAAGAGTTGTTGTTCCTTAATTATATAGCTAATAAGAGTTGTTGTTCCTTAATTATATAACTAATAAGAGTTGTTGTTCTTTGTGAAGAACAGTGGAATCATTTGCTTTAGGTGTGATTCCATTTATTATTACATACACTATTTGGTCTGCTTGATTCAGACTGTATCCTCCCTCACTCACACTCACACACACACACGCATGCACGCACGCACACCACCACCACCACCACCACCATCGGTGCATGTGTGAGGGAAAAGGTTGGAATTCAGCAGGTTTGATTTTGGCACATTTTAAATGATGAAATTATCATCTCTTTCAGCTTGCAGTAGCATTTTACTTTTATATATATATATATGTACGAGAATAAAGAGTGTAAATTTGGGGGTTTTCCCCCTGTATTTATTTACTGTTAAATTTCTCTTTTTGTGATGATAAAGTAAAAATATTCATATATATTCTCTCTCATTTTTAAATTTATGAATCGTATATATTTATCATCTCTCATTTTCAAATTCATCACTTTCCACAACTAATTTTGTAGTTAAGTTTTATTCCTTAATACTATTTTTCATTTTATTTTAGTAGTAATCAGATATTTTTACAAGGCATGGTTTAGTTGTAACAATTACTGCATATAAAATGAAATAATTAGTGTTGAAAATAACATGTCTCTGCCAAATTTGTTCCACATCACAATTTATTAAAGTGAAACAACATGTCTGTGTACAACCAAACTTGAGATAGCATGGCTGTGTACAACCAAGCTTGTTCCACTTCACAATTTAAGAAAATGAAAACAACATGTCTGTGTACAACCAAACTTGAGATAGCATGGCTGTGTACAACCAAACTTGAGATAGCATGGCTGTGTACAACCAAACTTGAGATAGCATGGCTGTGTACAACCAAACTTGAGATAGCATGGCTGTGTACAACCAAACTTGAGATAGCATGGCTGTGTACAACCAAGCTTGATATAGCATGGCTGTGTACAACCAAGCTTGAGATAACATGGCTGTGTACAGCCAAACTTGAAATAGCATGGCTCTGTACAACCAAGCTTGTTCCACTTCACAATTTAAGAAAATGAAAACATGTCTATGTACAACAAAACTTGAGATAGCATGGCTGTGTACAACCAAGATTGTTCCACTTCACAATTTAAGAAAAATTAAAACAACATGTCTGTGTACAACCAAACTTGAGATAGCATGGCTGTTTTCAGTCAAACTTGAAATAACATGTCTGTGTACAATCAAACTTGAAATAGCCTAACTGTATGCAATCAGATTTGATATAGCATAGTTGTGTACAGTCAACTTGAAATAGCATATCTGTATACACCCAAACTTGAAATCACTTGGCTATTTACAACTAAACTTGAAATAACAAGACTGTTTACAAATACTTTTGTTCCACCTCACATCTTAATAAAGTGAAAATAACATAGTTCTGTACAACAAAATTTTTTCTGATTTATAATTTAATCAAGCTATAAGTACCACAAATAATATGGCCATATATAAAACTGTCTCTGCTTCTATCCATTATCCATTATTTGTCACTAGTTCACTAGTCCTCTCTGTAGAAGTTCATTAATTCTCTAAGTTCACTAGTCCTTCCTGTCACCAGACCCTTCTATAAGAAATTCTCTAGTCACTCTATCAGAATTTTGCTAGTCCTCTATAAGAAATTCTCTAGTCACTCTATCAGAATTTTGTTAGTCCTCTGTAAGAAATTCTCTAGTCCCTCTATCAGAATTTTGCTAGTCCTCTTATCAGAAATTTTCTAGTCCTCTCTATCAGAATTTTGCTAGTCCTCTATAATAAATTTTCTAGTCCTCTCTTTTAGAAATTGTCTAGTCCTCTGTTTAAAGTTTAGAAGTCCTCTCTAGACCTCCATTTAAAGTTTAGGTCCTCTCTAGACCTCTGTTTAGAAGTCTTCTCTAGACCTCCGTTTAAAGTTTAGAAGTCCTCTCTAGACCTCTGTTTAGAAGTCTTCTCTAGACCTCCGTTTAAAGTTTAGAAGTCCTCTCTAGACCTCTGTTTAAAGTTTAGAAGTCCTCTTTAGTCCTCCGTTTAAAGTTTAGAAGTCTTCTCTAGACCTCTGTTTAGAAGTCTTCTCTAGACCTCTGTTTAGAAGTCTTCTCTAGACCTCTGTTTAAAGTTTAGAAGTCCTCTCTAGACCTCTGTTTAGAAGTCTTCTCTAGATCTCTGTTTAAAGTTTAGAAGTCTTCTCTAGACCTCTGTTTAAAGTTTAGAAGTCCTCTCTAGACCTCTGTTTAAAGTTTAGAAGTCTTCTCTAGACCTCTGTTTAAAGTTTAGAAGTCCTCTCTAGACCTCTGTTTAGAAGTCTTCTCTAGATCTCTGTTTAAAGTTTAGAAGTCTTCTCTAGACCTCCATTTAAAGTTTAGAAGTCCTCTCTAGACCTCTGTTTAGAAGTCTTCTCTAGATCTCTGTTTAAAGTTTAGAAGTCTTCTCTAGACCTCCATTTAAAGTTTAGAAGTCCTCTCTAGACTGTTTAAAGTTTAGAAGTCCTCTCTAGACCTCTGTTTAAAGTTTAGAAGTCTTCTCTATCAGAAGTATAATAGCTATTATTAGCTTGTTACTCTCTCTGCAGGTCTTAAGATTGCCTACAAACTGTTCCCTGAAGGTCTTATAACTGGTACCATTCCTGCAAATCTAATTGATGCCAGTGCAAGCAAGCCAAAGGGACAGCATCATGCAACAGCCACACCTCGAGTGCCTGCCAATAAGACTAACTTTTCTCATGAGGATATAGACAAACTAGCCATGTACATTGATTTAGCTCTCAGTGACAATAGCAGTGCAAGTAAGTACATAATTCGAGGAGTAGTGTGTGTGTGTATGTTTGTGGGTGTATGTGGGGTGAGTGACAGATAAACTGGCCATATGCATTGATTTAGCTCTCAGAGACAATAGCAATACAGTATAATTCAGTGTAGGGGTGAGAGACAGACAAACTAGCCATAAACAATGATTGAGCTCACATTGACAATGGTAATGGATGGAAGTACATGATTTGGGGTTGGAGGGAAATCACGATGACAGTAGTCAATGAATGAGCTCTCAGTGACAGTAAGTATATAATTTGGGTGAAGGGGGTGATGGGAAGATGTTGACAAATTGGCCATAGACATTGATTGAACCCTCATTGACAGTAGCAATGGAATTAAGAATACAGTAGGGAGGGGGTGATATTATTTGTTAAGAAATTTAATTTCTGTATGTTCTTTTTTTTAAAAAAGTAATAATAGAACAGTAAAAAGAGTTTATATTATTATTTTTTTAAAGTGAAATGTTCACAAACCATTTGTGAATTTCTGCTATTGTTAAATGTTTCATTTTCATGATTTTGTAATCTTAAGCAGAATTCACTGGAATAAGTTTTTTTAAATAATTTTTCACAGGAATACATTTTTAAAGCATTCTTTCACAGAAATGAGTTTTTAAAGCATTCTTTCACAGGAATGATTTTTTAAAGCATTCTTTCACAGGAATGATTTTTTTAAAGCATTCTTTCACAGGAATGATTTTTTTTAAAGCATTCTTTCACAGGAATGATTTTTTAAAGCATTCTTTCACAGGAATGATTTTTTTTTAAAGCATTCTTTCACAGGAATGATTTTTTTTAAAGCATTCTTTCACAGAAATGAGTTTTTAAAGCATTCTTTCACAGAAATGAGTTTTTAAAGCATTCTTTCACAGGAATGATTTTTTAAAGCATTCTTTCACAGGAATGATTTTTTTTTAAAGCATTCTTTCACAGGAATGATTTTTTAAAGCATTCTTTCACAGGAATGATTTTTTTTTAAAAGCATTCTTTCACAGGAATGATTTTTTTTAAAGCATTCTTTCACAGGAATGATGCTGTTGGATTAGCTACTGATTTTGAATTCTCTCAGAAATGAGTAATTTTCCAGTTATCCAACTTCTCAGGGAAATGAGAGCATTAATTATCTCATAAATGAGTGATTTTCCAATTAATCAACTTGTCAGGGAAATGAGAGCTTGAATTATCTCAGAAATGAGTAATTTTTCAGTTATCCAACTTGTCAAGGAAATGAGGGATTGAATTATATCAGAACTTGTAATTTCACAATTATCCAACATAACAGGAATGAGGGCTTGGAATAACATCAGACAGTAATAATTTCACAATTATCCAATGTATTATGGGAATGAGGACTTCATTTATCTCAGACAGTAGTAATTTCACAATTACCCAACATATGGGAATGAGGACTTGGAATAATCTCAGCAGCTAACAATTTCACAGTTATCCAACATGTTGGGAAAATAAGGCTGGTAGAAAATGAATGGCTGATAAATACTCTGTACAGTATATAAACACAAATTCACCTTGAAGCTGCTAAGTACTGTAATGATGCCTATATGAATTAAGTCACCTGCTAAGTACTGTAATGATGTCTGTATGAATTAAGTCACCTGCTAAATACTGTAATGATGTCTGTATGAATTAAGTCACCTGCTAAGTACTGTAATGATGTCTGTATGAGTTAAGTCACCTGCTAAGTACTGTAATGATGTCTGTATGAATTAAGTCACTGCTAAGTACTGTAATGATGCCTGTATGAATTAAGTCACCTGCTAAGTACTGTAATGATGTCTGTATGAATTAAGTCACCTGCTAAGTACTGTAATGATGTCTTTATGAATTAAGTCACCTGCTAAAAGGATCCACATTTCTTTCATAGCAAGATTTATTTTTTTAAATGTAATAATAAGGGTGGCTGGGAGAACTGGGCAGTAATGATAAGGGTACTGAGCAGTAATTATAAGGGTGGTTGGGAGAACTGGGTAGTAATGATAAGAGTGGTTAATGATAAGGGAGGCTGGGAGAACTGGGCAGTAATGATAAGAGTGGTAATAATGATAAGGGTGGCTGGGAGAACTGGGCAGTAATGAGATAAGAGTGGTAGTAATGATAAGGGTGGCTGGGAGATCTGGGCATTAGTGATAAGGGTGGCTGGGAGACCTGGGCATTAGTGATAAGGGTAGCTGTGAGAAATGGGCAGTAATGTAAAAGGTGACTGAGAGAACAGTGGGCAATGTTAAAGGCGGTTGTGAGGACAATGGGCACTGATAAAAGATAGCTGTGAGAACAGTTAGCAATGATTTAAAGGTGGCTGTGAAAACGTAAGCAATGATTTAAAGGTGGCTGTGAAAACAGTAATGATTTAAAGGTGGCTGTGAAAACAGTAAGCAATGATTTAAAGGTGGCTGTGAAAACACTAAGCAATGATTTAAAGGTGGCTGTGAAAACAGTAAGCAATGATTTAAAGGTGGCTTTGAGAACAGTAAGCAGTGATTTAAAGGTGGTTGTGAGATCAATAAGCAGTGATTTAAAGGTGGCTTTGAGAACAGTAAGCAGTGATTTAAAGGTGGCTGTGAGATCAATAAGCAGTGATTTAAAGGTGGCTTTGAGAACAGTAAGCATTGATTTAAAGGTGGCTGCAAGAACATTAAGCAGTGATTTAAAGGTGGCTTTGAGAACAGTAAGCAGTGATTTAAAGGTGGCTGTGAGAACAGTAAGCAGTGATTTAAAGGTGGCTGTGAGATCAATAAGCAGTGATTTAAAGGTGGCTTTGAGAACAGTAAGCATTGATTTAAAGGTGGCTTTGAGAACAGTAAGCATTGATTTAAAGGTGGCTGCAAGAACAGTAAGCAATGATTTAAGGGTGGCTGTGAGAATAGTAAGCAATGATTTAAAGGTGGCTGTGAGAACAATAAGCAGTGATTTAAAGGTGCTTTGAGAACAGTAAGCAATGATTTAAAGGTGGCTGTGAGAACAGTAAGCAATGATTTAAAGGTGGCTGTGATTTAAAGTTTTCTTTGAGACAGTGGGCAGTGATTTAAAGGTGGCTATAAGATTAAAGGTGGCTGAGAACAGTGGAGAGTGATATTAATGGTGACTGTGAGAAAAGTAGGCAGATTTATGAATAATATCCTGCTACAGTCTTGTCATTGTATGTATTAATTTTATATAGGTGAATTATGATTCAAATGCCTTGGAAGATGTGAAACACTCTTAATGTGTTACTTCAAGATAAATTTTCATATATGTTGTATCATTTAGGATTAATTGAATTTTTTAATTTTTATCCCCTAGGTCGGTTGTCTAAAAGGTCAAAAGACACTGGAAGGAGCTCCACCATGTCACAGGCATCCTCCAGCTCCACCACATCATCAGTCAGTGGGCGAAAACCATTTAAGCTTTGACACCTTAAATTCATTGCTGCAGTTGCCCAGGTTAGCTGCAGTCTTGCATCACAGGAAGAGTTCAGGCCTTATGTTCTTATGTCTTATAGATTGCAATAACAAGATGAATGCCAGCTTCAAATAATTATTAAAGGACAATATTAGATAGAAAGAAATATAATATAGTTTACATTAAAACAACTTCAGAATGTAAAGATTTGACTTGCATATGGATTTTTAAAGAAAATCTCTTTCCATCAGATAGAATTGTCCATTTACATTGTCCAGCAACAAGTAGTTAAAATCTCATTTATAAATTTAAGAAAGATGTGAAACACCCGGTGCCTCTTGCAGTAGTTAAGTTTGAAGGTGACCAGATTTTTATTGTCCATATCATATTTTGTGTGCCCAGCTCCAGCATCATGAGTACAATATTATCTGTACACACATCCCCACCTTATTAAAAATAAAGCATTAATTGTACAACCTTCATTTCTTCTGTGTCCAGTTCCAGCCGCACGAGAACAACATTAACTGTATAACCTTCATTTCTCGCATGCCCTGTTCCAGCCTCACGAGTACAAAATTAATTGTACAACCTTCCCAGCACACCATGAGTAGTACAAGAATTGCACACTTTCCACCTTACCATGAGTAGTACATTAATTGTACACACTTTCCACCTTACCATGAGTAGTACATTAATTGTACACACTTTCCACATCACCATGAGTAGTACATTAATTGTACACACTTTCCACCTTACCATGAGTAGTACATTAATTGTACACACTTTCCACATCACCATGAGTAGTACATTAATTGTACACACTTTCCACCTTACCATGAGTAGTACATTAATTGTACACACTTTCCACCTTACCATGAGTAGTACATTAATTGTACACACTTTCCACCTCACCATGAGTGGAAAATTAATTGCACATACTTCCCACCTCACTGTGAGTAGTACATTATTTGCAACACTTTTCACCTCACTGTGAGTAGTACATTAATTGCACACACTTTCTACCTCACTGTGAGTAGTACATTAATTGCACACACTTTTCACCTCACTGTGAGTAGTACATTAATTGCACACAATTTCCATCTAGAACATCAAATTGTACATCATATCTTCTCACTACAAATTGAACTGTCTGATTGCACATACGTCTCACCTCATTAAAAGTATAATAACTGAATGCATATTTTCATGTTCCTTTGTTGGTAGAACATCTATTTCACATATTCCACACCATAGTATCATAGACTACCAATTGCACCTATACCCCACCGTAGAGCAGAAAGCTGCAAATTGTGAAATGTAAACAGTTTTGAATTAGATTTACCACTGAGAGGCACTTGTAGCACCTACTGCCAGAGAAATTTGGTCATCACAGATATGTAAGTGATGAACTCTGTATATCAGAAGTTTTATGTAAGTGATGAACTCTGTATGTCAGAAGTTTTGTGTAAGTGATGAACTCTGTATATCAGAAGTTTTACTCTTATGTATGTGATAAATCTCAATTTTTAGGTACGGCATATCTGTTCAGCTATATACATCGGAAGTTTTACTTTTAGTCTTTTCCTACATAAACATCTACAGTAATCGAATTTTGTCAACTATGCAATTCATGTATAATTTGTGAATCATTATCCAGTTATCAATTTGTCAAATGCAGTCTGAAAATGACAGGATGTAAAATAGATGCCAAGCATGGTGTCGAGATAAAAAAAAACCCAATAAATAAACATAGGCACTAGGTCTTGTGTGCTGCAGATTTTACTCACATGTGAGCATTATTTTATGTTCTTTTGTTATTCTTTTGTGTGTAGTGAAATTGTATGCAATTTACTCACATGTGAACATTATTTTTATGTTCCTTTGTTATTCTTTTGTGTCTAGTGAAAGTGTAGGCAATTTAATAATAAGGCTTTGATGACTAGGACAGGCCTTAGATGCAACAAACGAGATCTCCCCCAACTTTTAAATTTTTTTTTTTTACATATTCTGGTATTTTCCAATTACAATATTACCATGCCATATATTTTCCCAGTTGGCAGGAGATTACTTATTTCTTTACAATTCCTTAAAGAATATTTTTTCTAGGTATTATTATGCTAAAGCTGCTATTATAGTTAAATGTGTTAATTATAAAGTTTTCAATCTTAAGCATAATTTTGTTTTAATGTATTTCTTTTTCTTACAGAATCATGGTTTCAGTCCGTCCATATATTTTCTACTTGTGGAGTTGGAAGCACACAATATTAGAGTTTACACATTTGTGAACGTATAACTGGTGTCTTTATTGTATGAAATTGTGAAGTATATTTCAGTGTGGCAAATGCTAATGGAGAAATTGTCAGACATGTTTACAGTGCATGGATATGTTGATTGAAAATAATTTGGTTTTTTTAAATATCTATTTTTACAATTCAAACATAAATACTTGTGAGAATACAATGCTGCCTAAGTTATTATTACAAATATTTTTCTCAATTGACCATCAGTTCCATATTAACAGTTAATTTTATTTTTTTTATTTAAAATCTTTCCTGGAGTTGTGGTTTGTTTGTTTATGTTTTATTTTAAAATGTATATTTTCAAGTGATTTGAAAAGATATTGTATTTGTTAAATTGGACCAAAAATAGTAGAATATTTGCTGTCAACAATTTGGAAAGTCATCATAATTTCTGTCTTTTATGGAGAATATATTTTGTTTCATATTTTAAAAATCAGATTTAAAGTTTAGTATGGCATTTCAGTCTTTAGTGAAGAATATATTAATTGTGTGTCTTATTTTCACAATCATTCTTAAAAGTTTAGTATGGCATTTCATTTTCCTGAGAGACAGTAACTTGGGAAATGTGAAAAATTGACTAGATTTTTCTCTCTATATTTTTTTTTGCATTTGAAATTTGCATGTTAACTAATATATTTGTGAGTAAATATTTCATAAATATGTTTAACATACCTTTATCTAAGTATAGGTAAGATATGAGATAAATTATTTCTTGCATTTAAAAATACTGTGGCTTTAATATATAAAAACATAAAGCACCCCATCAGAAAGGACATTTATATCCTGAACTGTTTAATAAAACACCCATCAGAAAGGACACACACCTCAAACTGTTTTATAAAGCACCCATCAGACAGGATATTATCTTAAAAGTTTTTGACTTGTTTTATAAAGCAGTATAAGACAGGACATCAAGTGTGTGACACCATGGGCACCCTTCATATGTTATGATTAATTATTATTTATTAATTAATAGCACTTAACAAATTACAAGTAATCGAGAATCATAATTTATAGATATTAATAATTCTCCCACAAGACCAATATGTCTCTCAATGGCAGATTATAAAGGTTTAGTAAAACTCTACTCTTTACACAGTAATAAGATAGACTTTTACTGTCGCATAATGGATGGAAATTTCTTACTAAAGGAGTAATAAAAATCTGTCTTTTATTTATATTTAATTTAAAAATCTGTCTTTTATTTATATTTAATGAGCCCCAAATCCATGCGCTGTTACTCAAACATAAGATTTTAATATATGTGCAAGAAGGTTAATAAATTTAATAATAAATATTTTAAATCAAAAATCAAATATACAACTTATGAATATAATCAAAAGAGCATTGACATTTACCTCACTTCACAACAATGTTTGATTAAACAATAGACATTCTTTCAGTTTATCCTAGCATATAGACATCAGCAGTCAAATTAACATCTATATATAAAACCAAGTCCGTAGATATGATTTTATCATAGCAATAAGAGTGGAGTTTTAGAGAGATAATTATTGCCAATGTACATTACCTTTTCAAAGATGGCAGTTGTCACTGGCATGTGTTCACAATCATTAGATGATGGTCCAACATACCCCTCCTAGGCACATTATACAACTGTTCCAGAATCTTTAATGTGCTTACAAAGCACACCGTGGAGAATCGACCAGAATTTCGCATGAGTTATCAAAGCACATCACGAGGAATGTTCCAGAACTTTCATGTGTACTACTCAAGCACACCATGAGGAATGTTCAAAATAATCTTTGTGAATTCTCGAGACCAAACTCAAGCCTCAATTTTCGCCATATTGGCTCCTGAACAGAATTAACAGGAATCAACTTACAGCAACTTACGCACACCTACATGATCCAGTAGAGTAAGTAGTTACTGTAGTCAGAAGCGGATACAGGATTACAAACAAAAAGGCATGCTCCTTTCTGCAAAAGTCATATTAAGGCAGTGCTAAAATTTCAGGCAGATTTCATCTCTAAACTTCTTTCTCTCTTACATAACATTCTCAACTTACAAATCCTGCAACAATATTCATTAGCCTAATACATATGCAGCAAAAGAAATATAGCATCGATCAAAATTCACAAGTATAATATACAACATAATGAAATTTGTGAACATAGAAATAATGGTTCAGTTACACAAGCTTTTTCCAATTCGAATCATAGATAATAACAAACTTACAAAATATTTCTAAGTCCATTCTTTCTTTATCAGTCCGTTAACTTACCATAAGCTAACGATCGCCTTTATGACCCGACTTGAGTTATGTCAAAATCAAAGTGATTAGAATATAGAACTTCCTCAACAAAGTAACTTTTGATCTATCCCCATTGGATGAAATTGTTATGAATAAGTATGAGACTATTAGTCAGAAAAACTATTCATTTGCTTAGAAATGGTTTGGATTAAATCAGCAAGTTCCAGCATATTCCTTACCTGAGTAGTTTACTCCAACTCTGGTACTTACAAAAATATCATCATAAGCAGTGCCAAAGTTCGGGTCACATTAACATAGGCAGTGAATATATAATCATTAAGTTTAGAAATAGGGATAGGCAAATTTACTCAGCCACAAAGTGTTAAATAAAGCAGTATATAACATAACATCAATAACTTAAAGCATATCACTACTAAATAAAGCAGTATATGATAGGACATCAATAACTTTAAGTGTATGATCTTTAAATAAAGCAGTATATGACAGGACATCAATAACTTTAATAAAATTACTGTTAAATAAAGCAGTACATGATGGGACATCAATAACTTTAGTGTATGATTGTTAAATAAAGCAGTATATGACAGGACATCAATAACTTTAAGTGTATGACTGTTATATAAAGCACTATATGATGGGACATCAATAACTTTAAGTGCATTACAGTTAAATAAAGCAGTATATGATAGGTTATCAAATAACTTAAAGTGTATGACTGTTACATAAAGCAGCATCTGGCAGGATGTATATCTTAAATTTCAGGAAAATGTTTGCATTAAGTAACATTTGACAGGACATCTACATACATCATAAATGTATTGATTATTTCTAGAAAGAACATCTGAGTAGACACTTCCTGTATCTAACCAGAGAGTATTCGTTCCGTTTAAATTGTTAAGGTGATGTGTGTGTGTTGCAGGGGAGGGGAGAGTCATCCATGAAGTGTAAATCAAACAATTGCCATTTTTTAGCACCTTGTGATCCATCTCCATTATTACTTAGTGCACATTTTTCCTACTCCCCACCCCACCCCCCATTACTATTACGCAAAAGACATCTGACAGTAGATATCTTAAAGTGTTTTCATGACTGATTAATATGATCATGTTTGCAGTAATGTCTTGAATTCATCATAAAGTGATATGAGGCAGTTATGCCCCATATATATAAGTATCATGGTGACTATAATGTGGTTTCTTTTAAAAATAATGATATGGCAATTGTTATGCTTCACATCTAAAAATAGCATGTTGACTTGTCATATTTAGTGGTATGTGATATTTTATAAAAGAGATGTAGTCTTTGACATATATTTGAAAGTGGTATGATGACTATTTAAACTATAAAGGCTTGTGACAAAAGACCTCAGCCATATATATAACAGTAGTATGAAAGACTGTTTTCAAATTATGATTGGGTTAGGTTCCAACAAGCGGGTCATAAGTCAAATTACCCTTATATTGACTTATTGCATATTTCCAAATTTGAATTCCACCATATTACCTTGCAGTCTTCCTCTTGTTAGACATGGTGGAGAAACAATACCTGGATACACACACATGTATATTCATAATGCAAATGAACAATGGAGAATGCTGTAAGGTGATGATATTTAAGGAATGTTGTAAGGCGATGGTATTTAAGGAATGCTATCAGATTGAGACACAAGGAGCAACTGAGAGAAATGCTTCAAGCAGCTTGATGACTATGCTTATACACTGGCATAATATAATACACTATTGCTGTGCTTGCAGTACCATATGAATTGTTAAAATTTTGTTATTTGTCTTTATTAAAAGATGCTCATTCATTTACTGGAAGTCATTTTACATAGCTGAAATCCATGAAAATTAAATTTTTTAGTATTTTCCCCATTTTTTATTTTATTGTAATTTTCAGTGGCTGTCATTCAAGCAAGTCATCTTAAGTCACCTACATGGTAACTTGAGAATGGTCTGTCAAAAAGCTTGTGACAAAACTTCCCATACAGGTAAAAGTAGTATGGTAACTGTTGTATGTAAATTACAAAGGTTTGCAACCTTATGTCATGCATGTTAAAGTGCTACAGTGTATGTTGCATTTAAGCCTTTTGGCAGGACACCTTTCAGACTGGTGGCACTAGATTCACATGTGTGCTTTTGGAGAGGGGGGGGAGGATATGCAAAATTAGTAATATCTCTTTTCCCATTCACAAAAAAATGCTTGCCAGTCCATAATATGATGTCACCTCCCTCTCCTACAGAAGTATGCTACAGGTGTTTCATCCTCCTTGAATGAGGTCATGCTTAGGATCACCTGGTGAAACAGTTTTCACAAACCCAGAAATGTAAAAGGATATTTGGCATGGAGATTGCTCAAACACTGTCACCACATTTCATGAAGGTTGTAAATGCATACTGTTGGTGTTCTTGCATACACACTGACATGCACATACACACAAATACCACACTATTGTAAATTTGATTTTTTTTCCCAGCTGAGCATATTATATTACTAATGGTATGAATGTAGTTTTGTCACATTTATATTAACTGGCTGAGCATTTGTATGAATGTGATATGCACTGTATATATATATATATATATTTTAGTGAATATTTGTATTTATATGTGTGTGTGTGTGTGAATAATAAAATTAGCATGGTTGGTGAATACATATAAAATAAATGACAGTTTAATTTTGTTTTCATTAAAAAGTGTCAAATGTGCTCCCCTATTGTTATCTTTGAATTGTGTGCATGCTTGCTAAATTTTTAAAATTAAAAGTAGTAAAATCAAACAAGCCATCCATTTTTGGATAATTCTTTCTTTTTAAAATTTCTTTACTCAAAGAGAGTGTGTAATTGCTTGTGCTTTCATTTGTAATTAATTGTGCCAGCATTTTGGTACACTAGACATGTCAATGGCTTTTTGCAAAGAAAATCATTTTATTCGCCCAGCTTTGACACAATATGAAGTATCAATAGACTTTGTTTATTTGGGGTAAGAGGTGTCACCCAGCTTTGACACAATATGAAGTATCAATAGACTTTGTTTATTTGGGGTAAGGGGTGAGTTTATTCACCCAGCTTTGACACAATATGAATTTTCAATAGACTTTGTTTATTTTGGGTAAGGGGTGAGTTTATTCACCCAGCTTTTCAATAGACTTTATTTATTTGGGGTAAGGGGTGGAAGAAGCAAAATTGATGTAACATGATTGTAGGCTTATTATTCTTGTTAATTTTACTGACACAATTGAAGTGTTTACATGAGGTAAAGGGGTATATATATCTTTGTTTTAAAGCTTTTCATTTGTGTATGTTGTTGACAAACTAATTTGAGATATTTTTATTATCCACCAAAATAATTAGTTTACTATAAATTTATCAAAAAACAACTGAAATTAAAATTGCTAGACAAAGCATTAAGTTGAAAAATATTGTATCATATGTAGCTGAATGTCTTGATTAGTGAGAATGTACTGAATATTGATTTTAAGAGTTTATTCAACAACAATGTGAATGTGTGGCATTTGACAGTAAAAATGTAGTGTGAATGTGTGGCATTTGACAGTAAAAACATAGCATGAATGTGTGGCATTTGACAGTAAAAACATAGCATGAATGTGTGGCATTTGACAGTAAAAACATAGCATGAATGTGTGGCATTTGACAGTAAAAACATAGCGTGAATGTGTGGCATTTGACAGTAAAAACATAGTGTGAATGTGTGGCATTTGACAGTAAAAACATAGCGTGAATGTGTGGCTTTGACAGTAAAAACATAGCATGAATATGTGGCATTTGACTGCTGGAAGAACATTTTTTAGTTAAATTTCAGAACTCTATTCACTCTTAGCAAATGCTTGCATTAGGTATGTTTTTTGGATAATAAAATTAACAAATTTCAAAAATATTCAGTGATTGTAATCTTTCTCCTTTCTTTTTTGAACATGTCAGCTTTTACATATTTTAAATAAGTTTTAAGATAGATCTTCTGTTGATACAATTGAAATTTGTAAATAGCATAAATTTTAAAATAAAAATTTGAATAGTTACACATTTATTTTTGTGTTATCATAAAATGTAATTACTAATTATTTTTGAGATTTTTTTTTTTTTTAATATAAAGGTTATGGGAATAAATTTTTTTTACACATTTCAGCAAATGACAGAGTTTTGTAAAGTCCAATTTGATGATTAAGGAATCTAATGAAAGGGCAATGTCATGGCATTTAATTTTGTTCACAATGAGTAAACACATTTGCAGAATGTGTTAAACTTTTACAAAATAGGTTTACATATTTATTGCATATATTCATAATACATGTACATATTTGTTAAAGTTCTCTTCTGTCACTTTAGTCAATTAATCTTGCATAAATCTACTATTTTAAAGTATTTACCAAAATTAGTTATTTGCAAGTTCTGACATGAAGAGAATTAATTTAAAAAAAACAACAGTGGTATGTGTTGTTTAATGCATAAATCTACTATTTTAAAGTATTTACCAAAATTAGTTATTTGCAAGTTCTGACATGAAGAGAATTCATTTTAAAAAAACAACAGAGTAGTATGTGTAGTTTAATGCAAACCCACAATACTTGGACTCCAGTCACTGTCAATGTAAGGGTTACTCATTCATAAAGCAGTAGTTCTATTTAAATTGCTTATCTCCCTTGTAACTTTAGGTTCGGGTACCACAGCTCTTTGTAATGTAAACAGTTTTCTCTTTTCAAGAAAGATGTCTACCATACTTTGCTCAAAGTAAAATAAATAAATTGAAAAATAAAAATAATAGAAATTAAAATTACCTAGATTTGTTTAGAAAAATTAGATCCTATTTTCGAAAGCTTAAAACTTAAAAAATATAAATATTTCATTGTAATGCATTTTATTAGACAATGACTTGGAAAAAAAATTTATAGTTTAATTAAATGCCATGATATACTCTCTCTCTCTAACAAAACATACATATATGCAATTTTTACAGTCAACTATTACAAAAACACTTCTTTGTTCAGTGATACTCTTTAAACTTTAACTCTCTTCTCTCTGGTATGGTTTTGTGTAGAAGCTTACATGGTTTATAAACATAGAGCTAGAAGTATTTTCTCAGCTTCTGGAATGGATCAACACGTCTTTACAGTTCGTACTGGCTCTCTCTTCACAGGAAGATATGTGACCTCTTTGTTATATGCACTGCATGGCTCTTGTACCTCTGTGTGGCTCTTATGTCCACTGTTTGGCTCTTATGTTCACCATGTGGCTCTTATGTCCACTGTTTGTGACTTCTTATATTTGCATTTTGACTCTTATATTCACTGTATGGTCTCAAATCCATGGTATGGCTCTTGTATCCACTGAATGGCTCTTAACATTAAAGTTTGACTCTTATATTCACTGTATGGTCTCAAATCCATGGTATGGCTCTTGTATCCACTGAATGGCTCTTAACATTAAAGTTTGACTCTTATATTCACTGTATGGTCTCAAATCCATGGTATGGCTCTTGTATCCACTGAATGGCTCTTAACATTAAAGTTTGACTCTTATATTCACTGTATGGTCTCAAATCCATGGTATGGCTCTTGTATCCACTGAATGGCTCTTAACATTAAAGTTTGACTCTTATATTCACTGTATGGTCTCAAATCCATGGTATGGCTCTTGTATCCACTGAATGGCTCTTAACATTAAAGTTTGACTCTTATATTCACTGTATGGTCTCAAATCCATGGTATGGCTCTTGTATCCACTGAATGGCTCTTAACATTAAAGTTTGACTCTTATATTCACTGTATGGTCTCAAATCCATGGTATGGCTCTTGTATCCACTGAATGGCTCTTAACATTAAAGTTTGACTCTTATATTCACTGTATGGTCTCAAATCCATGGTATGGCTCTTGTATCCACTGAATGGCTCTTAACATTAAAGTTTGACTCTTATATTCACTGTATGGTCTCAAATCCATGGTATGGCTCTTGTATCCACTGAATGGCTCTTAACATTAAAGTTTGACTCTTATATTCACTGTATGGTCTCAAATCCATGGTATGGCTCTTGTATCCACTGAATGGCTCTTAACATTAAAGTTTGACTCTTATATTCACTGTATGGTCTCAAATCCATGGTATGGCTCTTGTATCCACTGAATGGCTCTTAACATTAAAGTTTGACTCTTATATTCACTGTATGGTCTCAAATCCATGGTATGGCTCTTGTATCCACTGAATGGCTCTTAACATTAAAGTTTGACTCTTATATTCACTGTATGGTCTCAAATCCATGGTATGGCTCTTGTATCCACTGAATGGCTCTTAACATTAAAGTTTGACTCTTATATTCACTGTATGGTCTCAAATCCATGGTATGGCTCTTGTATCCACTGAATGGCTCTTAACATTAAAGTTTGACTCTTATATTCACTGTATGGTCTCAAATCCATGGTATGGCTCTTGTATCCACTGAATGGCTCTTAACATTAAAGTTTGACTCTTATATTCACTGTATGGTCTCAAATCCATGGTATGGCTCTTGTATCCACTGAATGGCTCTTAACATTAAAGTTTGACTCTTATATTCACTGTATGGTCTCAAATCCATGGTATGGCTCTTGTATCCACTGAATGGCTCTTAACATTAAAGTTTGACTCTTATATTCACTGTATGGTCTCAAATCCATGGTATGGCTCTTGTATCCACTGAATGGCTCTTAACATTAAAGTTTGACTCTTATATTCACTGTATGGTCTCAAATCCATGGTATGGCTCTTGTATCCACTGAATGGCTCTTAACATTAAAGTTTGACTCTTATATTCACTGTATGGTCTCAAATCCATGGTATGGCTCTTGTATCCACTGAATGGCTCTTAACATTAAAGTTTGACTCTTATATTCACTGTATGGTCTCAAATCCATGGTATGGCTCTTGTATCCACTGAATGGCTCTTAACATTAAAGTTTGACTCTTATATTCACTGTATGGTCTCAAATCCATGGTATGGCTCTTGTATCCACTGAATGGCTCTTAACATTAAAGTTTGACTCTTATATTCACTGTATGGTCTCAAATCCATGGTATGGCTCTTGTATCCACTGAATGGCTCTTAACATTAAAGTTTGACTCTTATATTCACTGTATGGTCTCAAATCCATGGTATGGCTCTTGTATCCACTGAATGGCTCTTAACATTAAAGTTTGACTCTTATATTCACTGTATGGTCTCAAATCCATGGTATGGCTCTTGTATCCACTGAATGGCTCTTAACATTAAAGTTTGACTCTTATATTCACTGTATGGTCTCAAATCCATGGTATGGCTCTTGTATCCACTGAATGGCTCTTAACATTAAAGTTTGACTCTTATATTCACTGTATGGTCTCAAATCCATGGTATGGCTCTTGTATCCACTGAATGGCTCTTAACATTAAAGTTTGACTCTTATATTCACTGTATGGTCTCAAATCCATGGTATGGCTCTTGTATCCACTGAATGGCTCTTAACATTAAAGTTTGACTCTTATATTCACTGTATGGTCTCAAATCCATGGTATGGCTCTTGTATCCACTGAATGGCTCTTAACATTAAAGTTTGACTCTTATATTCACTGTATGGTCTCAAATCCATGGTATGGCTCTTGTATCCACTGAATGGCTCTTAACATTAAAGTTTGACTCTTATATTCACTGTATGGTCTCAAATCCATGGTATGGCTCTTGTATCCACTGAATGGCTCTTAACATTAAAGTTTGACTCTTATATTCACTGTATGGTCTCAAATCCATGGTATGGCTCTTGTATCCACTGAATGGCTCTTAACATTAAAGTTTGACTCTTATATTCACTGTATGGTCTCAAATCCATGGTATGGCTCTTGTATCCACTGAATGGCTCTTAACATTAAAGTTTGACTCTTATATTCACTGTATGGTCTCAAATCCATGGTATGGCTCTTGTATCCACTGAATGGCTCTTAACATTAAAGTTTGACTCTTATATTCACTGTATGGTCTCAAATCCATGGTATGGCTCTTGTATCCACTGAATGGCTCTTAACATTAAAGTTTGGCTCAGTATTCACTGTATGGCTCTGTATTCATTGTTTGGCTCTTATAGCACTAAATGGTTCCAACTCACATTATTGGATCTCTATTTTTTGCTCTCTCCCTCACATACACACAACACATATTTCTGCTAGAAGCTTGTATTTGAAACATCCCTAAATCAAAGTATGACATGGTTTGGGTTTTTTTTACTGTCTATAGTAAGCATAAAGGCATTGTATATTTTATGTGTGGTTATTTGTAAAGTGCTTAAAACATTTATAAGAGTAAACATTCTATTAAGTTTTCTTTTATTGTTATTAAAAAAGAAATTTCATTGTTTGGTGAAAAATTCATCCTATTATGCATGCAGAAAACTCGTTGAATGAAAAAAGTATAATTTTATTATTAAATAAATTTATGTATGATATGATGAAATTGTGAAACAAAAAGTGAGAGTTTTATATAATGAAATTGTGATAGTGAAAAGAGTGACGTTTTTCAAAAAATTGAGCAGAGCAGACCAGACCACTGTATTTAATTGCTATGTTTGATGTTGCAATTTATAGAAATTCAGTTTGCACCAATGCCTGCCAGTTCTGAAGTATGCTACCAACTTAGGATTAAGAATTTAAATATGCATTTTTCTTGTAAGTCACTTCCCAAGCTAGAAATGTCCACACTAACAACTCTTCACTGATGTGGAGATAACTTTGCAAAAAATAGGGTTTATGAGGGAGTGGTGTACATACTCATCTTTTACAGTATTGGATATACCAACAGACAGACAATAGGGTTTATGAGGGAGTAGATAGACCAACAGACAGACAATAGGGTTTATGAGGGAGTAGATAGACCAACAGACAGACATTAGGGTTTATGAGGGAGTAGATAGACCAACAGACAGACAATAGGGTTTATGAGGGAGTAGATAGACCAACAGACAGACAATAGGGTTTATGAGGGAGTAGATAGACCAACAGACAGACAATACGGTTATGAGGGAGTAGATAGACCAACAGACAGACAATACGGTTTATGAGGGAGTAGATAGACCAACAGACAGACAATAGGGTTTATGAGGGAGTAGATAGACCAACAGACAGACAATAGGGTTATGAGGGAGCAATGTACATACTGATACAGTATTGGATAGACCAACAGACAGACAGTAGGGTTATGAGGGAGTGATGTACATACTGATACAGTATTGGATAGACCAACAGACAGACAATAGGGTTATGAGAGAGTGATGTACATACTGATACAGTATTGGATAGACCAACAGACAGACAAAAGGGTTTATGAGGGATAGATAGACCAACCGATAGAAAAATGTCTGTGCATGAATCACTTAAAACTTTGAGTATCTTTAAGCCACTGAAGTCAAAATACAGAAGGGCAAAGACAAGTTGAATGTCAAATCACATGTAGTCAGTGGGTGGTTCAATGTCAGCCAATTTGCTGTGGTGTTACCTTCAGTATTTGAACCATAAAATGTATATTTGCTAACTCTTCCCCACCAATAATGATCTGTTACACCTTATTGTTTTCAATAATTGGCATAATTCAAATAACAGGACTTTGCACCTGGTAAAGAAAAATGTCGGATAACTTTTTTAGTTGTAAAAAATATTATTCTCTTCTCTTTTGTGCATCTGAAAATATTGACACATTAGTAATCTACTAAAATTACTTCTTTTTTAAATGAAAGATTCAAGGGATCTCTCACTATTCAAGTTAAACACAAAATGCCGAGGTGTTGAATTAAATGGGCCAGATTTTATCTAGATGCTAAGGAGCTTGGAGCTGGCACTTGTATGACTAAGCAACAACAGTTTGCAAACGTTTTAAATTTCAGTAGCCTTTTTAGTATAAAATAAATAAATTAATTAGAAAAATTTAATTTTATGGAATAAAGAGTCTCTTGTTGAATGCTGAGTGTTTAAATATAGAAACAGTCATTTACAAACAGGTCACAACGATCCAAGGTAATGTTATTACTACATATGAGAAAGACTGATTAATTATTAAACAGTCTCATCATAGTAAAACTTAATTTTAGTCTTAATTTTAATGTTTTATCTTATTAAAACATTATGTTTTCACATACAAGTGTTCAATTCTTAACCCTAAACATTAAGAACATTCAATACATGGTGACAAGGTGATGCTTAGCCATAAATAAATTGAATTATAAATTAATTATCTTCATTGTGTTCTCATTAACTTTATATTTTTAAAGATAACAAATGTTATACTTTAAGTTTTAAAACGGGGAATTACAAAAATTAATAGTTTGTATTTAAGTACGGCTATTTTATATAAAAAGAAACACTTCACTATATATGCTTACACGTCGCTGTGCACCAACACTATATGGTGGTGCTGCTGGGCCATCTGATTGGCTGTTATATTGCCACTCTATAAAGAGAGAGAGAGAGAGATGCTTTAAGCCAATGGTTCTTAAACATTTTTTAGTCACGGACCCCTTTGAAAATTTTTTTTGAGTCACTAACCCCTTTGAAAATCTGTTGAAAGCTATGGACCCCTCCCTAGAAAAACTGCACATAAGCAGAATATAAAAATATAGTGAATATTTTACTTACACGCCCCCCCCCCCCCGAAGCCCATCCATAGACCCCTTGGGGATTTTGTACCCCAGATTAAGAATCCCTGCTTAAACAGTTCTCTTTTGTGAAGATACATATACTTCCACATGTCCTATTTGAGATTTTTGTGTGCATTTGAAATACTAAACACTCTAGCTCTATTTGAGAGTATTGTGTGCATTTGAAATACTAAACACTCTAGCTCTATTTGAAATACTAAACACTCTAGCTCTATTTGAAATACTAAACACTCTAGCTCTATTTGAGAGTATTGTGTGCATTTGAAATATAAACACTCTAGCTCTATTTGAAATACTAAACACTCTAGCTCTATTTGAAATACTAAACACTCTAGCTCTATTTGAAATACTAAACACTCTAGCTCTATTTGAGAGTATTGTGTGCATTTGAAATACTAAACACTCTAGCTCTATTTGCGAGTATTGTGTGCATTTGAAATACTAAACACTCTAGCTCTATTTGAGAGTATTGTGTGCATTTGAAATACTAAACACTCTAGTTCTATTTGAAATACTAAACACTCTAGCTCTATTTGAAATACTAAACACTCTAGCTCTATTTGAGAGTATTGTGTGCATTTGAAATACTAAACACTCTAGCTCTATTTGAGAGTATTGTGTGCATTTGAAATACTAAACACTCTAGCTCTATTTGAGAGTATTGTGTGCATTTGAAATACTAAACACTCTAGCTCTATTTGAGAGTATTGTGTGCATTTGAAATACTAAACACTCTAGTTCTAGCATGTTATTAAAAAATGTACATAAGTAGGATCAGAACAAAAAACACCAAACTGACTTTTAAATAAGAACAATATTCCGGCATCTATATCAGGGGTACAGTACTGGCATGAGTGTCTGAGTAGACTAAATAAGCTGATAATGGCACACTCGCTGTACAAAAGACTATAAATCATTGTTAGACAAAGGGAGGGAATCCAATTAATTTAAATGAAGTTAGGAGATTGATTATCATTCTACTTTGAACTAAGAAAAGTGAGATTTTTACCAATTCTACTTATTACAATCAATTTAATCTTAAAAATAATTTTAAAAAACCACTATAAAGCCAAGATAAAATTAAATCGAGTAACAATAGGTGAAACAGGCAACGGAAAATTTATTATAAGACAAAATGTCGAGAATACTAATGATAGTAATCATGACAATTTGGTAACCATAATAATAGTATTATGGGGAAAATCAATGATAATAATAAAAGAAAACAAATATTAAAAAATAATATAGCAATTTTCACCTCATTCAAAAGTAAAATAAATAAAATCCATTAAAAAAAAAAAAAACTGAATAACCCATTGCCAGATGTAACGTACGGCTAGCCCCTAATATTGCCCCCAACAATTCCTATATAGTTAACCCTAACCCCTAATATTGCCCCCAACAATTCCTATATAGTTAACCCTAACCCCTAATATTGCCCCCAACAATTCCTATATAGTTAACCCTAACCCCTAATATTGCCCCCAACAATTCCTATATAGTTAACCCTAACCCCTAATATTGCCCCCCAACAATTCCTATATAGTTAACCCTAACCCCTAATATTGCCCCCCAACAATTCCTATATAGTTAACCCTAACCCCTAATATTGCCCCCCAACAATTCCTATATAGTTAACCCTAACCCCTAATATTGCCCCCAACAATTCCTATATAGTCCATATACCTATTCTGGCGCGAAAATGGGCGTAAGCCAAAAGTGTCTCTCACTGAAATTTGAATGAATAAAGTTCTGAAAGTTCTGCATTCTATTTCTGTCTAGACATTTCGCAAATATAGCTTGAAAAATATTTCACTTCCCGATATTTTTTTTTTTTTATATATAATAAACTAAATATATCGTTCTTTCTTTAGTTACGCCATGCATTGACACGAAATTGTACCACTGATCGTATGACGTCATCATTGTGGTGACGGCAATATAAAGATGTCAATATGGCCTTGCTTGTTTGGTTCTACACATTTTTTCTCGCCAAACATTTTTATTGGGGTGGAGGTGTGTTAACTTGCCTGTACAGGTAAATCAATGATAGCTAGTTATTTGTTAGCGCGGCTTCTCGTGAAATATTTAAAACCTAGTTACCGGCCTTTATTTAAAACTCGGTACCCGGCATTCGATTGTAAACTTCCTAGCTTTTCAAAATGATACCCAAATTTTAAAATAAAAATTGACAGACCTTTCATCACGACACTGCTTTGAGAATGGCCTTTGAATCCGAAAAGGCACCTTTTGAACTAGACTAATCTTTGAAAGTGGGTAGTTGCTAGGTAACCACATGCCTTTAATGCCATGTGTGTAGAACGTAGAGATATTTGTAGTCACAGAGGGGCAAAAACCTTCATAACTGAATTCCTTAGGTTCTAGCAACTGCGCGAAATCGGCGGAAGCGCCCCCCCCCCGCCCCCCCCCCCGCCCCCCCCCCCGCCCCCTCCCAAATTCATGTCAAGTCTAGCAGCTGGAAGCTTCGAATTAATTAGAACTTAATTAGAACCAAATGAATGAATGTTTTTTCTTCTCTCTTTTTTTTTTGTGGACAGTTCTTAAAATGAATGAATGTTTTTTCTTCTCTTTTTTTTTTTGTGGACAGTCCTTAAAATTATTTTGCGATAGATGTTTCAGATTTCAGAGTTTTAGATTATTTGTCAATTTTAAATTGAAGACTACTGAAAACTAAAATGATCTCTGTTCCAAGCATGTATATTTTTCTTTAAATCATTTAGTATCACAATTTCACTCATTTTCTTTCTTTCTGACACATTCATGTACAGACTCACCTACCCACGTATATAGATAGATATACATATATTCAAATCTAAATATATGCATACATCTAAACACATTCATGTACAGACTCACCAACACACGTATATAGATAGATATACATATATTCACATCTAAATATATTCACACATGCGTGCATACATCTAAACACATTCATGCATCTATACACACATTCACACGCATAGGTACTTACAAAAATATTTTGAAGTGCTTCGACATTGCTGTGCGATATTCAATTAGTTAGCGTTACTGATGAGTACTAGAGACACTTCAACATTGCTGTGCGATATTCAATTAGTTAGCGTTACTGATGAGTACTAGAGACACTTCAACATTGCTGTGCGATATTCAATTAGTTAGCGTTACTGATGAGTACTAGAGACACTTCCACATTGCTGTGCGATATTCATTTAGTTAGCGTTACTGATGAGTACAAGAGACACTTCAACATTGCTGTGCGATATTCAATTGGTTAGCGTTACTGATGAGTACAAGAGTCATATTTGATACTTAATATTTCCTGTTCTGATTTTTTCTATATAGAATCTTTTCGTTTAATCGTCATGCAGAGCATGTGTGGTATAGAAAATCAGGCCAAAGGTCAGAATGAAGATCTCAAATTAAAATTTGAAAAATAGTCATTATGAGTCTGATCGATTGTCATAAGTAATCAGAATGCTGTCTTAGGATTATTGTCATCACATTATGACAATTATTTCATGGATGATGACATAATTATTGATGAAGCGATCATAGACAGCATTACTTTTACTGTGTTAGTATTACACAACTTGGATCATTATAGTGATAGCATGATTATGCCTCAGTTTTACAGTTAGATTTTTGCTGACTTGGATCATTATAGTGATAGAATAACTATATATGCATCAGTTTTACAGTCTGATTTTTGCTGACTTGGATCATTATAGTAACAGCATTACTATGTGTCAGTTTTAGTGCTGACTTGGGGTAGATACTTCTCAAGGTCATAGTGGTTTATAAATCAGTAAACCGGGAGATTCACGTAAAACAAGAAAAGACTGCTTATTCCCTGTAAAATGTAATCAGGGAACAAAAGCTAAGTTTCCAGTTTATTCATCTTTAACTCCATTTTTTCTTACGTTCAAATCTCAACTTACAGTTTTCTGCAACAGTATTTATTAGCCTGGTATATGCATACAGCATGTCAAGTACAAAATATCAATTTTATGAACATGCTCACTAGAAACAATGTCAAGTGTTTAGCATACTACATACGAGCATCTTAGTTCATCATTTGTAGAAATAATAATCTACTCACATAAAACACAAGTATAACATAATCAATATCAAAATGCATGAAATATTTCTCTCTCAATCAATCAGTTAACTCACCATTAAGCTAACGACCACCTTTCATGACTGGACTTCTTGCCACACCAAATTCAACTGATAGACAATAGAATTCTTTGCAGCAGATAAACTTTTGATCTCATCCCATTGGCTGGTCTGGTTCTTGTAAGTCTTAACATTGAATAATAAAAACTACTTATCCACCTAAAACCGGTTTAGATTACATCAACAAGTTTCTAGCACACTCCCTACCCGAGGCATTTACTCCACAAATATCACCACAAGCAGTGCCCAAGGTTGGGTCACTTTGACATTTAACAATTTATATAACAATTAAGTTTAAAAACATGGATAGGCAAATTTACTCCACCACATTTAACAATTTATATAACAGTTAAGTTTAGAAATAGGGATAGGCAAATTTACTCCACCACATTTAACAATTTATATAACAGTTAAGTTTAGAAATAGGGATAGGCAAATTTACTCCACCACATTTAACAATTTATATAACAGTTAAGTTTAGAAATAGGGATAGGCAAATTTACTCCACCACATTTAACAATTTATATAACAGTTAAGTTTAGAAATAGGGATAGCAAATTTACTCCACCACAATAGCTATAGCTAGGCACTCGTCTTAACCTTGACATTAGTGGTAGGTATCAAAAGTAGGTGTGGTAGTTACATGTTTCCATTAGTCGCAGTATGGTAGTTTTATAAACATAAACCAATACACCAGCAAAAATAAAAATAGCAAAAATGATTTGACCTTTCAAGAAAGATTACGGCAGTAAAAATGCTACCAATATTATTTCATGAAATTAATGAAATTTTAATGAAAATATATCATTTAGCTATGTTGTTTATTCATCATGACATGAAATTAAAAAGTTTTTTAAATCATTTGGCTATATTGTTTATTCATCATGACATGAAATTAAAATGTTATTATATCATTTAGCTATGTTGTTTATTCGTCATGACATGAAATTAAAATGTTATTATATCATTTAGCTATGTTGTTTATTCGTCATGACATGAAATTAAAATGTTATTATATCATTTAGCTATGTTGTTTATTCGTCATGACATGAAATTAAAATGTTATTATATCATTTAGCTATGTTGTTTATTCGTCATGACATGAAATTAAAATGTTATTATATCATTTAGCTATGTTGTTTATTCGTCATGACATGAAATTAAAATGTTATTATATCATTTAGCTATGTTGTTTATTCGTCATGGCATGAAATTCACTAACTGAATATTTTAGGAAAGAAAGATTGCTTGAACTCTTTCTTGGGAGAGTTGAGGCGAGGGGGTGTACTTGTACGTTCTCCGTTATTTGACACCATACAAAGTAGGGCCTACCCACCACCCGACATAAATGATACAAGAATTTGTTCAGTTTATAAATGTCTTTGCTAAAAAAAATAATAATAATTTGTATTCTTTTAATTATTTTTTAAAACCAGATATTAACTGCAATTCTTTTCCTAATTCATTTTATTCGTCTAATTGATTGCACGTTGTAAAATTGCTTTCCCAAAATGCACTGGGGTTGGCACTAGAATAGACCACGATGCAGAAAGAAAGCAACACCGTACTTGATTGCGAAAGTCCTCAAAAACTCTTTTGTCCCTAGCCACGGGCTTTCCTTTGAAAACCCAGACCCAATAGGCTATATTGTACACGGGTAGCGGCCATTCGGGTGGCTTGCTCCACCCTTACAATATTCTCGTGGCACACATTAATTTGAACACACACAAATGTCTTCAAGTGTTCTCTGCGTTCGATGTGTTTGATGGCGTTGGGTGGGAGGGTGAAATTAAGCCGCTGGGGGGGGGGGGGAGACCGAGATGGAGGGGAAATGAAAATGTTGGCATACTCAAAGACGTCTTAACGGAAACCAGTATACGGTTGGCCCGTAGGAACAGATGAAGTGGCGGGGATAGAGTGACGTGAAATCACTCTCTGTATAAGTAAGGTAGACTACTTTAAAACCAGTGAGGATACTTCTTAACATTGAAATGTCTTTCTGTACAATAAGGCAGACTACTTTAAAACCAGTGAGGATACTTCTTAACATTGAAATGTCTTTCTGTACAATAAGGCAGACTACTTTAAAACCAGTGAGGATACTTCTTAACATTGAAATGTCTTTCTGTACAATAAGGCAGACTACTTTAAAACCAGTGAGGATACTTCTTAACATTGAAATGTCTTTCTGTACAATAAGGCAGACTACTTTAAAACCAGTGAGGATACTTCTTAACATTGAAATGTCTTTCTGTAGAAGTAAGACAGACCACTTTAAAACAAGTGAGGATACTTCTTAACATTGAAATGTCTTTCTGTAGAAGTAAGACAGACCACTTTAAAACAAGTGAGGATACTTCTTAACATTGTGTTGAAATGTGTTTTACTTCCATGTACTGTTTTGCTATGAAAGGCGTTGTGAAGACAATGAGACATAAAATTGAAATAAGACTAAATCTGAGGTCAAGAGAACTTCCTGATTTTTAAAGTGCTGATTGACTCAATCTGAGGTCAAGAGAACTTCCTGACTTTTAAAGTGCTGATAGACTCAGTTTGAGGTCAAGAGAACTTCCTGATTTTCAAAGTGCTGATAGACGAGAAGAGAGAGAGAGAAAGAGAGACAGTGAACAAATAAGGTGAGGTCTGAGTCAAGCATTGCACCGTGTTCGTTAGTCTCAGTGTTGAGTTGGGTTTGCAGCGAGTGAGTTAAGAAAACAATATGGTTTTATTTTAGTCTCAGTGTTGAGTTGGGTGTGAAGCGAGTGAGTTAAGAAAACAATATGGTTTTGTTTTAGTCTCAGTGCTGAGTTGGGTTTGCAGCGAGTGAGTTAAGAAAACAATATGGTTTTATTTTAGTCTCAGTGTTGAGTTGGGTGTGAAGCGAGTGAGTTAAGAAAACAATATGGTTTTATTTTAGTCGAAATACATAGTCTTTATAACTAGAATTCTCATTGTGGAGTGGACGGAAGTGGGCCCCAAATCAGATTGATAAATAATAATAATGGGTTTTATTCACGTTGATTTTCTAAAATCTCTAAAAGCTAATAAACATGAACGTTCTAAACATTGATAACCATGGCCGCTAACGAGTTCTAAGCACTGATAACAATGACCTCTCAAGAGCTCTAAACACTGATAACAATGGCCACTCAAGAGCTCTAAACACTGATAACAATGACCTCTCAAGAGCTCTAAAGACTGATAACAATGACCTCTCAAGAGCTTTAAACACTGATAACAATGACCTCTCAAGAGCTCTAAAGACTGATAACAATGACCTCTCAAGAGCTCTAAACACTGATAACAATGGCCCCTCTGAGTTCTAAACACTGATAACCATTGCCACTAAAGAGCTGTAAACACTGATAACAATAGCCGCTACAGAGCTCTAAATGGCTTCTCGTGAGTTCTAAACACTGAAAACAATGACCCCTCATGCGTTCTAAACACTGAAAACAATGACCCCTCATGCGTTCTAAACACTGAAAACAATGACCCCTCATGAGTTCTAAACACTGAAAACAATGACCCCTCATGCGTTCTAAACACTGAAAACAATGACCCCTCATGAGTTCTAAACACTGAAAACAATGACCCCTCATGCGTTCTAAACACTGAAAACAATGACCCCTCATGCGTTCTAAACACTGAAAACAATGACCCCTCATGCGTTCTAAACACTGAAAACAATGACCCCTCATGCGTTCTAAACACTGAAAACAATGACCCCTCATGCGTTCTAAACACTGAAAACAATGACCCCTCATGTGTTCTAAACACTGAAAACAATGACCCCTCATGCGTTCTAAACACTGAAAACAATGGCCTCCAGGAGCTCTAGACACTGATAACAATGGCCGCTAAAAATCCATGTCTCTGTCTATCTCTCTCCCTGTCTCTGTCTCTCTCCCTGTCGTTATATCTTTTCCTGTCTTTATCTTTCTCCCTGTCTCTGTCTCTCTCCCTGTCTTTATCTCTCTCCATGTCTCTGCCTCTCCCTGTCTTTATTTCTCTCTCTGCCTCTGTCTCTTTCACTGTTTTTTTCTCTCCCTGTCTCTGTCTCTCTCCCTGTCTTTATCTCACTCCCTGTCTCTCTCTATCCCTGTCTCTGTGTCCCTGTCTCTGTATCCCTGTCTCTGTCTCTCTCCCTGTATACCTGTCATTCTCCCTGTCTCTGTCTCTCATCAATCAGATCTTGGAATTTGTCAAGTCTTGATACATTTGCCGAACATATCCTGTAAAAGGGGGAGGGGTGTTTGTGCAGACAATACCCCTCTAGCATCTGATTTGGATGGGGTGAGGTGTTCCAACACTGAACGTCTTGTGTTTAAACCAGAGTACAGAATCCAGTCATTTATTTCAGCACAGTCACTCTCACGAGACACACTGGACTACGTCGTGCAGTCGTCCACTGAAGGTACATACACTCATACATGCGTACCAGTACTTTATCCCAACATTATGCGTACCAGTACTTTATCCCAACATTATGCGTACCAATACTTTATCCCAAAATTATGCGTACCAGTACTTTATCCCTACATTATGCGTACCATACTTTATCCCAACATTATGCGTACCATACTTTATCCCAACATTATGCGTACCATACTTTATCCCAACATTATGCGTACCATACTTTATCCCAACATTATGCGTACCATACTTTATCCCAACATTATGCGTACCAGTACTTTATCCCTACATTATGATGTTTTGATATCCCATCTTAACAGACGTTTGAATATTACTTTTTTAATCCGACTGGCTTGATGTGTGGTCATGATCATTAAGAACGTGTTAGCCTGCTGCTCTTTCACAAGCAACGGCATTCATTGCAGATATTTATAGAACTGCTACCCACTAAAAAAAAATAATGTACTCTGGTCTGGCAGTCTTGATATTGGCATTGCTGTGGAAGGAAAGGAGAAATTAATTGAAATCTCTTAAAGTAGCCATTGACCTCATTGCACTACTAAAAAATAATAATAGGAGTACAGAGTACAGAGAAAAAGTGTCGGTATAGTATTACAATTATTTAGAACAATGTAGTTATAGTATTATAATTATTTAGAACAATGTACTTATAGTATTATAACTATTTAGAACAATGTAGATATAGTATTATAATTATTTAGAACAATGTAAGTATAGTATTATAATTATTTAGAACAATGTAGGTATAGTATTACAATTATTTAGAACAATGTAGTTATAGTATTATAATTATTTAGAACAATGTAGTTATAGTATTATAATTATTTAGAACAATGTAGATATAGTATTATAATTATTTAGAACAATGTAGTTATAGTATTATAATCATTTAGAACAATGTAGGTATAGTATTATGATCATTTAGACCAGTGTCGGTATAGAATAATAATTATTTAGAACAATGTAAGTATAGTATTATAATTATTTAGAACAATGTAGTTAGAGTATTATAATCATTTAGAACAATGTAGTTATAGTATTATAATTATTTAGAACAATGTAGTTATAGTATTATAATTATTTAGAACAATGTAGATATAGTATTATAATTATTTAGAACAATGTAGTTATAGTATTATAATCATTTAGAACAATGTAGGTATAGTATTATGATTATTTAGACCAGTGTCGGTATAGAATAATAATTATTTAGAACAATGTAAGTATAGTATTATAATTATTTAGAACAATATAGTTAGAGTATTATAATCATTTAGAACAATGTAGTTATAGTATTATAATCATTTAGAACAATGTAGGTATAGTATTATGATTATTTAGACCAGTGTCGGTATAGAATAATAATTATTTAGAACAATGTAAGTATAGTATTATAATTATTTAGAACAATGTAGTTATAGTATTATAATTATTTAGAACAATGTAGATATAGTATTATAATTATTTAGAACAATGTAAGTATAGTATTATAATTATTTAGAACAATGTAGGTATAGTATTATAATTATTTAGAACAATGTAGGTATAGTATTATAAATATTTAGAACAATGTAGTTATAGTATTATAATCATTTAGAACAATGTAGGTATAGTATTATAATCATTTAGAACAATGTAGATATAGTATTATAATTATTTAGAACAATGTAGTTATAGTATTATAATCATTTAGAACAATGTAGGTATAGTATTATGATCATTTAGACCAGTGTCGGTATAGAATAATAATTATTTAGAACAGAGTCGGTATAGAATAATAATTATTTAGAACAGAGTCGGTATAGAATAATAATTATTTAGAACAGAGTCGGTTCGTATTATAATTGTTTAATGAAAACTTTTAGATGTTCAGGAATGTCATGCTAAAATCAAAATACAGTTTGTGTCCACCAAGTTTTTATAATTTACTTTAAAATAATTTTAACCAAGGACAATCATGAAAGGCTTGTCCATTAATTGATAACTTGTGTTGTTGGTTAGTGATAATAGTGATGGGGTATGGGGTGAGTGCACGTCTTATTTAATTTTCATATTTTAGTTTTTTATGGAGTGGATGTATGGATGGGGGTATTATTGTACTTATGATGTAACAAATAATCAAACTGAAGAAAAGATTCTGAATTGCACTTCTCAGCTTAAAAATAGCTCTCCTAAAATTGAGTTTCGTAACAAAGTTTCTGATTGGTCATCCATTGAACTATACTGTAGTGTGACTGTCTGGAATGGGGTCTGTTAATGTTTCAAGGAAAAAGATTACAGAATAAGGATTTTATTTTTCGTTTCCAAGTGCATTCATATATAATGTAGCGAAGTTCTTGTGACGAAGTTTACCAACTTGTACTAAAGCCGTGTAATTCTTATCAGGCAGGACTGTTTGTTGGTCGCCCATTTGTCTTCAAATGGCAGCATTGTAGAATCTACCATGTAGGATAAAATTTTAACGGACTATCTATCATGTATGATAAAATTTTAACGGACTATCTATCATGTATGATAAAATTTTAACGGACTGTCTACCACGTATGATAAAGTTTTAACGGACTGTCTACCATGTATGATAAAGTTTTAACGGACTGTCTACCATGTATGATAAAGTTCTAACGGACTGTCTACCATGTATGATAAAGTTTTAACGGACTGTCTACCATGTATGATAAAGTTCTAACGGACTGTCTACCATGTATGATAAAGTTTTAACGGACTGTCTACCATGTATGATAAAGTTTTAACAGACAATTACCATGTATGATAAAGTTTTAACGGACTGTCTGCCATGTATGATAAAGTTTTAACGGACTGTCTGCCATGTATGATAAAGTTTTAACGGACAATTACCATGTGTGATAAAGTTTTAACGGACTATCTGCCATGTATGATAAAACTTTAACGGATAATCTGACATATATGATAAAGTTTTAAGAGACAATATCATTTGCATTGAAACAATGATATGTAATGCGTAATAAAGATTTTAGTACATGTAAGCCACTCCGAAACAATGACTGCACTCTACGTGCATGATAATATTTTGCAGTTATAGTGAAGCAATACTTTAATAACTGCACACTACGTGCATGATAATATTTTGCAGCAGTGAAGCAATACTTTAATAACGGCACACTACGTGCATGATAATATTTTGCAGTTATAGTGAAGCAATACTTTGATAACTGCACACTACGTGCATGATAATATTTTGCAGTTATAGTGAAGCAATACTTTGATAACTGCACACTACGTGCATGATAATATTTTGCAGTTATAGTGAAGCAATACTTTGATAACTGCACACTACGTGCATGATAATATTTTGCAGTTATAGTGAAGCAATACTTTGATAACTGCACACTACGTGCATGATAATATTTTGCAGTTATAGTGAAGCAATACTTTGATAACGGCACACTACGTGCATGATAATATTTTGCAGTTATAGTGAAGCAATACTTTGATAACTTCACTCTAATTACATGAGACTATTTTCATAGTAATAATGAAGCATTGCTTTGGTAACTTCACTCTAATTACATGAGACTATTTTCATAGTAATAATGAAGCATTGCTTTGATAACTTCACTCTAATTACATGAGACTATTTTCATAGTAATAATGAAGCATTGCTTTGATAACTTCACTCTAATTACATGAGACTATTTTCATAGTAATAATGAAGCATTGCTTTGATAACTTCACTCTAATTACATGAGACTATTTTCATAGTAATAATGAAGCATTGCTTTGATAACTTCACTCTAATTACATGAGACTATTTTCATAGTAATAATGAAGCATTGCTTTGATAACTTCACTCTAATTACATGAGACTATTTTCATAGTAATAATGAAGCATTGCTTTGATAACTTCACTCTAATTACTTGAGACTATTTTCATAGTAATAATGAAGCATTACTTTGATAACTTCACTCTAATTACATGAGACTATTTTCATAGTAATAATGAAGCATTGCTTTGGTAGCTGCTCAAAGTCTAAATCGATTTTTATTTAATATGTACTAATCATTCACATTTTGTAAATTTAATATTTTCTATCCTATTATCAAGGATATTTGTTAGCAAAACTATTTTTAAATGGTGTACTTGAAAGTATTTCCCAAATGAGATCAATTGTTAGATATAAATTATAATCCATGATTGTCCTCGAATTAATCCAGTTGTTATATATAATACATGACTGTCTTCGAATAAATCCGATTTACTTTTTCATAAAAATCTTTCTCAGAAAATAGTGAGAAAGTAACTCTTGTAAGTTATAATTGTATTTTAATTGATATTATGTTAAGAAAGAAATAGCATTGCTCAAGTATCAAGCCCTTGAAGTAAGTTGTAGCATTTCTATTTAAATAGTTCTGATCAGGTCCTTTAAGTAAGTTGTAGCATTTCTATTTAAATAGTTCTGATCAAGTCTTTTAAGTAAGTTGTAGCATTTCTATTTAAATAGTTCTGATCAGGTCTTTTAAGTAAGTTGTAGCATTTCTATTTAAATAGTTCTGATCAGGTCCTTTAAGTAAGTTGTAGCATTTCTATTTAAATAGTTCTGATCAGGTCTTTTAAGTTGTAGCATTTCTATTTAAATAGTTCTGATCAGGTCCTTTAAGTAAGTTGTAGCATTTCTATTTAAATAGTTCTGATCAAGTCTTTTAAGTAAGTTGTAGCATTTCTATTTAAATAGTTCTGATCAGGTCCTTTAAGTAAGTTGTAGCATTTCTATTTAAATAGTTCTGATCAAGTCTTTTAAGTAAGTTGTAGGATTTCTATTTAAATAGTTCTGATCAGGTCCTTTAAGTAAGTTGTAGCATTTCTATTTGAGTGGTTGTGATCAAGTCCTTTTGTGCAACTTAAACATTTTGTTATCGAGGTTATGTCAATTTTTAGCAACTTTAGTATTTCTTTTGTGAGGTTTGTGATTAACGGTTGTCAGTAACTTTAGCATTTCTTTTGTGAGGTTTGTGATTAACGGTTGTCAGTAATTGTAGCATTTCTTTTGTGAGGTTTGTGATTAACGGTTGTCAGTAATTTTAGCATTTCTTTTGTGAGGTTTGTGATAACAGTTGTCAGTAATTGTAGCATTTCTTTTGTGATAACAGTTGTCAGTAACTTTAACATTTCTTTTGTGAGATTTGTGATAACAGTTGCCAGTAATGTTAGTATTTCTTTTGTGATAACAGTTGTCAGTAACTTTACCATTTCTGAAGAGAGGTTCAATCTCGAGCAATTCTGCGTTGACCTACTAAATACAATTAATTAACGAATTAAGTGCAACATTTTTTTTTATTTAAACACTAACGAGCAATATATTCGGTGACACTGAAACACAAACTTGAGGAAATAATATTTCAGTCACAATATTTCATGGACAGTTGAAATGTTTCTCTTCTCCCGTTGCAATACCAGAGTAACAGTGCATCTAGCCACAAAGTTTATCACTCTGATAAGTATAGTAGAATAAATATATAAACTTTATATATTGAAAAGTATAGTAGAATAAACACATAAACTTTATATAATAAAAAGTATACGAATATTATGCTTTTAAAATAAAATAAAGTGATTTAAGCTATAATGTTAGTGGCGGAGATGATAATGTTGGTGGTAGAGATGATAATGTTAGTGATAGAGATGATAATGTTAGTGGTATAGATGATAATGTTAGTGGCGGAGATGATAATGTTGGTGGTAGAGATGATAATGTTAGTGGTAGAGATGATAATGTTAGTGGTAGATATGATAATGTTTGTGGTAGGTATGATAATGTTGGTGGTAGATACGAAAATGTTGGTGGTAGATATGATAATGTTGGTGGTAGATATGATAATGTTAGTGGTAGCTATGATAATGTTAGTGGTAGATATGATAATGTTAGTGGTAGATATGATAATTTTGTTGGTAGATATGATAATGTTAGTGGTAGATATGATAATGTTAGTGGTAGATATGATAATGATTGTGGTGGAGATGATAATGTTAGTTGTAGGGATTATAATGTTAGTGGTAGAGATGATAATGATTGTGGTGGAGATGATAATGGTTGTGGGGGGATGATAATGTTAGTGGTTGAGATGATACTGTTTGTGGTGGAGATGATATTGATAGTGGTTGCGATGATAATTTTAATGATTGTTGGGGAGATGATAATGTTAGTGATAGAGATGATAATGATTGTGATGGAGATGCTAATTAATGATTGTGGTTGAGATGATAATTAATGATTGTTGTGGAGATGATAATGATAGTGGCAATGGTAAGGCAAGTGTTGTTTTCGGTAGTAAAGGCCGTGTTGGTAACGGTGACAATGCTAGTGGTTGTCGTAATAATAATGTTGTGGTGGCAGTCTGATGGTAGTTGTCGTTATGTGAACGTCAGATGATGGTGTCATGTGAAAGTGACAGCGACGACGACGATGATGATAAAATTGTGATAATCATGATAACAGTAGTAATCAAATGGTGGAGGATACTAGTGTAGTAAGTTAATATTGATAACAGTTATCAATATTTTTCAAAGCACAAAATAACATGATAGAAATTTTGAATCTGATCTTATAAATCATATCTTGCATTTTGTGATAACATAGGCTGTAGGGGCGAGCAAATTACTGCCGGATGAAAATGTAAAGCAGTTGTGGAGAATTAGAGAAAATGGGAATTTGTTTATTGTCTAGGGGGAAAAAATGGAATTTTCTTGACTGTCTGTGTCTGGATACGTGTTCTGAATAGCAAAAAAAAACAAACAAAAAAAAACCTCCAACAGCTGGACAACAAAGCTGGGTGTCGTAAAACCCAAAGTGAAAAGGAGATGTGTGAGTGAGAACGGAACTGTGAAAGAAAGAATGCCGGCTTGTCAGATAAGTACCCGAGTGGAAATTGATTATGGAATTAACGAAAGGTGTCGCTTATGACAAGTATTCAGAAAAACAAAATGAAAACCAGCCGAAAAACATTGATTATGCATCCTGGTCCGACGTGGCACAGGGTTGAAAGGGGAATGGGGAGATTACTCAAAACACATAATCTGACCAAAGCTAAATACCACTGGGATTACGCATACAAATTCTCGTGTGATCTATATAAATTCTCGCGAGACAGATAAGCTAATGACTCGAAAGACAACTCTGGGGGAGACAGCGAAGGAGCCCACTCCGACACAGTGAAACAAGCTGGAAAGAAACTGAACAGTTCAAGGCAGAGTCGTTAATTTCAAAGCCCCTTGCAAACTGGAAACCGACTGGTTCAATGAATGATGAATAGTAAAAGTCAGTCACTCACCTGAAAACCGTTAGGTTGAGTCACTTAATGGTAAGTTAAAGTGATTCTTTTAATGTTTTGTTATAAAAAAATTAGTACTTGCTACTAAAGTGAGTGGCCTGCAATCTATTTTAAGGTTGATGACGGTGTATGTTGTGGTGTGTCGGTATTTCAAACTGGTGTATGTTGTGGTATGTCGGTATTTCAAACTGGTGTATGTTGTGGTGTGTCGGTATTCACACTGGTGTATGTTGTGGTGTGTCGGTATTTCGAAATGGTGTATGTTGTGGTGTGTCGGTATTCACACTGGTGTATGTTGTATAATCATATTGACTTCCCTTGTAACCTTATTATTGTTACATTGACTAACTAGACTGATTGATTATAACTTATTGTATAGTAATTAGATCTATAAATAACTCAGTTATAGTAATTATTAAAAAAAACAACAACAACAGATATTTCTTCAAACATATCCAAAGTTCCTCTGAATTACATTATTCTCTCGGTTCTGTATCTTTGGTTCTCTCGGTTCTGTATCTTTGGTTCTCTCGGTTCTGTATCTTCGGTTCTCTCGGTTCTGTATCTTTGGTTCTCTCGGTTCTGTATCTTGTATTTTAGTAGAATTAGTAGTAACAGGAGTAATAGTATTCATTTGCATATTATTTTCGTTTAATATTTATTTGTTGATTTCTTGGAAGTGTGTAATTACAGTTATTGAGATAGTTTTATCAGGCTGGCTAATCTGCAACCAGGATCATTTGTACACGCCATGTAAACAAATTGGTTAAACTGATTGTACACGCCATGTAAACAAATTGGTTAAACTGATTGTACACGCCATGTAAACAAATTCGTTAAACTGATTGTACACGCCATGCAAATAAATTGGTTAAACATTTGTACACGCCATGTAAACAAATTGGTTAAACATTTGTACACGCCATGCAAACAAATTGGTTAAACTAATTGTACACGCCATGTAAACAAATTCGTTAAACTGATTGTAGGCCTACACGCCATGCAAACAAATTAGTTAAACTGATTGTACACTCTCTGACGCCTGACCTCATCCTTTCTCCAACAGTAGTGCAGTTCAGAGGTCGCTTCTGTTCAACAAGCTCAGTCTTAACAACTCCTCGCTGATTGATAACGTATGTAAACAACGAAAGTTCAGTCTCAAACAACGTATCGCTGATTGATAACTTCTGTAAACAACGAATGTTCAGTTTTAAACACTCCGTTTGGGATTGATAAAGTTTGCAAAAGTTGAACTGAGAAGAAAATAAAGTGGCATATGCTAGGGGTACTTTTATCATGTCTAAAGAAGTAACGCATGTTTGAGGTGCTTTTATCATGTCTAAAGAAGTAACTCGTGTTTGAGGTGCTTTATCATGTCTAAATAAGTAATGCGTGTTTAAGGTGCTTTTATCATGTCTAAAGCAGTAACGCATGTTTGACAGTTTAAAGAAGTGAAGACCAAAGCAACATGTGCTTGCGGTACTTTTATCATGTCTAAAGAAGTAACGAGTGTTTGACATTTTGATGAAGTGAAGACTAAAGTAACGAGTGTTTGACATTCTGATGAAGTGAAGACTAAAGTAACGTGTGTTTGAGGTACTTTTATCATGTCTAAAGAAGTAACGAGTGTTTGACATTCTGATGAAGTGAAGACTAAAGTAACGTGTGTTTGAGGTACTTTTATCATGTCTAAAGAAGTAACGAGTGTTTGACATTCTGATGAAGTGAAAACTAAAGCAACGTGTGTTTGAGGTACTTTGACAGTTTAGAGAAGTGAAAGAAGACAAACGTCACGTGCTTGAGGTATCTTGACATTCTGATGAAGTGAAGACTAAAGCAACGTGTGTTTGCGGTACTTTGACAGTTTAGAGAAGTGAAAGAAGACAAATGTCACGTGCTTGAGGTATCTTGACATTCTAAGTAAGTGAAGACTAAAGCAACGTGTGTTTGAGGAACTTTGACAGTTTAGAGAAGTGAAGCGAAGACAAACGTCACGTGCTTGAGGTATCTTGACATTCTAAGGAAGTGAAGACTAAAGCAACGTGTGTTTGAGGTACTTTGACAGTTTAGAGAAGTGAAGCGAAGACAAACGTGCTTGAGGTATCTTGACATTCTAGGAAGTGAAGACTAAAGCAACGTGTGTTTGAGGTACTTTGACAGTTTAGAGAAGTGAAGCGAAGACAAACGTGCTTGAGGTATCTTGACATTCTAAGGAAGTGAAGACTAAAGCAACGTGTGTTTGAGGTACTTTGACAGTTTAGAGAAGCGAAGCGAAGACAAACGTTGCGTGTCTTTGAGGCACTTATTTTGACAGTCTAAGGAATTGTAAAGAATGTTTGTTTGAAGTAATATGAGAGTAAAGGAATGGAATGAAGATGAAATGATCTGTGTTGAGGTACATAACCTAACAAAGTGAAGATGAAATGACATGTGTTGAGGTACATAGCCTGACAAAGTGAAGATGAAATGACCTGTGTTGAGGTACATAGCTTGACAAAGTGAAGATGAAATGATCTGTGTTGAGTACAAAGTGAAAGAAAATAAAGAGGTACATTGACAGTCTGAAAATGTGGTGATGGGTCTTGTCAAAATGGCTATATTACAGTGCAAGTCTTAATAGTAATAAGAGGCAGAAAAGAACATCATTGCAGTATTGTCATTGTGTGACTCTTAACATACAGAAAATTACTTATTCAAATTGTGTTCAAAGCAAATTGCAATTTCTTTAGAGCATCAGTGCTGTTTTACAAATGTTGCGTACACAGATCTATATTACATCACTGGAGTTGCACGACTTTAGCCAGACTGCGGTACCAAGACATCGTGACTGATGGTGATGACGTAATAGTATCCCGAAAACTGTTCACTAGAGAAATGAAACAGTACAATGTACACCTAAAATGAAAATAAATAAAAGTTTAGGTGTACATCAATATTTCCATTTTACACAATTAATTTTCTACACATTTACTTTAGTACTTTTTGACCTTTTGCGCTCTACACACTTGCATCAACTCTTTTGATTTTTAGTGCTCTACACACTTACATTAGTAGTTTTGATCTTTTGCTCTCTACAAACTTACACCAGCGCTGTTGACCTTATTTCCTCCTCTGTTCACTTTCGTCAACACTATTGTCACTTGTCATTCTACACTCTTACGTCAACACTATTGTCACTTGTCATTCTACACTCTTACGTCAACACTATTGTCACTTGTCGTTCTACTCTCTTACGTTAACACTATCATTCCACACTCTTACGTCAACACTATTGTCATTTGTCGTTCTACACTCTTACGTCAACACTATTGTCATTTGTCGTTCTACACTCTTACGTCAACACTATTGTCATTTGTCGTTTTACTCTCTTACGTCAACACTATTGTCATTTGTCGTTCTACTCTCTTACGTCAACACTATTGTCATTTGTAGTTCTATACTATTACGTCAACACTAGTTCCACACACTTAAGTCAGTTCTCTTGAGGATCTTTTTTCTGCACAATTATATCGAAAATAAACACGTAACAAAAAATTACCTACAAAAGTAAAAATAAAAATTATTGCTTCAGCATTGACCTTTGATAAAATGCTATATTTAGGTTCAGATAATATTAGGATGTTGTTTTAATTAAATTCACTGGCCAGTTTAAAATAGCATTACTGTGAAACGGGAACAGTCTCTCTTTATCCTTCTCTCCTTTTCGTCTTCTCTCTCTTCTTTTTTCTTCCTCTCTCTCTCTCCTTCTCTACTTATTCTCCTTTTTTGCACACTAACCTCTCTCTCTCTCTCTCTCTCTCACTAATACATGCACGTATATATGTATATATATGTGTGTGTGTGTGTGTGTGTGTGTGTGTGTGTGTGTCTATTAATACAATCACCTACGATCTTCAGTGACATGAGGAAAAGCAAGGTACATAATTTGATTCAGTACAATTGTTTGTAACCTAAAAGCTAACTTTCGGCACGCGCCTACTTGCAATCACCGGAACAGCACCGAAACCGGATTACTTTTCCCTTTGATTCACCGCCATAACTTCACGGTCGGCTGATTCACCTCCATAGCTTAACGGTAAGTGGACGGTGGCGTTTTGAACATCAACGTCGCGATCAGCCAGTTCCAATAATCGATTTTCACCTGTCGCTTTTTTATCCGCCAGTCACAGTCTTGTGGCACTGCGATTTTCACCTGTCGCTTTTTTATCCGCCAGTCACAGAGCACAGTCTTCGATTTTCACCTGTCGCTTTTTTATCCGCCAGTCACAGAGCACAGTCTTCGATTTTCACCTGTCGCTTTTTTATCCGCCAGTCACAGAGCACAGTCTTCGATTTTCACCTGTCGCTTTTTTATCCGCCAGTCACAGAGCACAGTCTTCGATTTTCACCTGTCGCTTTCTTATCCGCCAGTCACAGAGCACAGTCTTGTGGCACTGCGATTTTCACCTGTCGCTTTTTTATCCGCCAGTCACAGAGCACAGTCTTCGATTTTCACCTATCGCTTTCTTATCCGCCAGTCACAGAGCACAGTCTTCGATTTTCACCTATCGCTTTTTTATCCGCCAGTCACAGGGCACAGTCTTCGATTTTCACCTGTCGCTTTCTTATCCGCCAGTCACAGAGCACAGTCTTGTGGCACTGCGATTTTCACCTGTCGCTTTCTTATCCGCCAGTCACAGAGCACAGTCTTGTGGCACTGCGCGCGGGGCCACTTAATTGCGTGTCGACGTGACTGCATATATTAATTGTAGACCACGCCCATTAATTTTTTGGTCCCAGCTTTTCTAGTCTGCATGCGTGGAATGCTGCAACCAACGCTAACTGTCCAGTGCTGATTATATCATTGACATTCTTGTCCACGTTTTAGAATACTCTCTCGGCAATTTGACTTTGTTAGTTTGTTAATTAAGTTTTGTCGGTAATTAAATACTCGTTTTAAACCAGCAATGTCTGTTTGTTGTATTCAATAATCGAAACCGGAAATTTAGTTGTTAATGCATGTAATATATGCGGTTTTTTTTTGCTATCCAGTTAGATTTTTTTGTAAGTAGTTGTATCAGAACTAAGTTTATTATTATTGTTATTATTATTATTTTTCAGCGGCGAATCCATCTCAGAGGTTTCATATTATTAATATACACATCAGTCAACATTCTCTATATTTAAATGTCCACCTTATGAAATCGTTACGGCTCTGCCCATAGAAAGTGAAACTTGAGCCGCAAAATGATTTTCAACAGCTGCTGCGATTCAGCTCAATGAGCGCCAGTCTGACTTTTTGCACACAAAAGCCTGCTTTGAAAGAAATAGGTCTTGAAATACCAGTTGTAGAGCTGGAGATTAGAGCACTCGTCAATCTACTTTCATCTTGAGGAATTTAAAAATTATGTTTACTGACAAGCTGGCGCATGCATCCATCAGACTTGATTATATTTTTTCAGATCTCAATATTTTAATTCTCACCTGGGCGATCGATCTTGTCATCTCTGCAGTCAGGCTAAGGTGATCCCTCCACACTTAGCTGGTGATCCCTCCATACTTTAGCTGGTGATCTCTCCATACTTTAGCTGGTGATCCCTACATATTTTAGCTGGTGATCTCTCCATACTTTAGCTGATCCCTCCACACTTAGCTGGTGATCTCTCCATACTTTAGCTGATCCCTCCACACTTAGCTGGTGATCTCTCCATACTTTAGCTGGTGATCTCTCCATACTTTAGCTGGTGATCCCTACATACTTTAGCTGGTGATCTCTCCATACTTTAGCTGGTGATCCCTACATACTTTAGCTGGTGATCTCTCCATACTTTAGCTGGTGATCCCTACATACTTTAGCTGGTGATCTCTCCATACTTTAGCTGGTGATCCCTACATACTTTAGCTGGTGATCTCTCCATACTTTAGCTGGTGATCTCTCCATACTTTAGCTGGTGATCTCTCCATACTTTAGCTGGTGATCCCTACACACGCGCTAGCGTTACCTTGTGTTAATCTGAAGTAGTATGAAGACTGGCCTCTTAACAGCATCAGCTGTAACCATCGATGTTTATATGTTGTTTAGCTGGTCTCTCTACATCATCAGCTCTGTTTATATGTTGTTTAGCTGGTCTCTCTACATCATCAGCTCTGTTTATATGTTGTTTAGCTGGTCTCTCTACATCATCAGCTCTGTTTATATGTTGTTTAGCTGGTCTCTCTACAGCATCAGCTCTGTTTATATGTTGTTTAGCTGGTCTCTCTACAGGATCAGCTCTGTTTAGATGTTGTTTAGCTGGTCTCTCTACAGCATCAGCTCTGTTTAGATGTTTTCCAGAAGCAGTCACCGAAACAGAAAAAATCAAAATACTGTGGGACTACGAGTGAATATCCAGACACTGTAGCTCTCAATAAGTCCAATAGTATAAGTTATAGAAACATACAAACAAAACAAAGAGAAAAATATCTAGATCTCAGTTTAGAAATCCAGAGACTGTGGAATGTAAAAGCAAAACTTATGTCTTGAGTATGGCGCCAACGCCAACTAGTTAATGATTAATATTATTCTTTAATCACCCATAACCTATTACAACTGTTGAGAATCTTAATTTATGTTAATAATTCTCTAGAAGACACCACTCATTTCTCTCCCTTGGCGGATATGCAGGCGATGTAAACGTTTTCTCTCTTCCACAACATAAAGACAAACATTTACGTCACACAACATAAAGACAAACATTTACGTCACACAACATTAAAGACAAACATTTACGTCACACAACATAAAGACAAACATTTACGTCACACAACATAAAGACAAACATTTACGTCACACAACATAAAGACAAACATTTACGTCACACAACATAAAGACAAACATTTACGTCACACAGTATTTCTGTAGGTGGAAGACTTCTTACCAAATGAGACAATAAATCGGTCTTTTAATCTATATTTTGCGAGCCCCCATCCACCCACCTTTTTCTCCAACATAAAGTTATCAATATGTGTAAGAAGGTCAATAAATTTAACAATAAATTTATTACATCAACAATCAAATACTCAACATTTGAATAAAATGAAAGAGTATTGACATTTACATAACTTCACAACAATGTTTGATTAACGCTGGACAATCATTCACTTTATCCTAGCATAGACATATGCAGTCAGTTAATCATAAATACATATGATTAATGTAATACAATCAAATTCATGGATGTCATGGAAATGAGAGTAGAGTTTCAGAGAAATAATTACAGTCAATGCACATAACCTGATCAAAGATGGCGGCTGTCACCAGCACGTGTTCCACAATCACACAGTTTGCAACAAGTCAATGCCTTTCATATTTATGGGGTCCCAAGTGTCCCTTCTAGAGGCATGTTACACAACTGTTTCAGCATCTTCGACACACTCTCCAAGCACACCGGAGATAATCGTCCTGAATTTCACAAGCACTATCAAGCACATGAGAGATAATCGTCCTGAATTTCACAAGCACTATCAAGCACATGAGAGATAATCGTCCTGAATTTCACAAGCACTATCAAGCACATGAGAGGAATGTTCTTGATTTTCCAAGTGCGTTTACTCAGCAAACTACAAGGAACATTCAAAATCCCCTTTGTGAATTCTGAGACTACAAGGAACATTCAAAATCCCCTTTGTGAATTCTGAGACTACACTCAAGTCACAATTTCTGTCGTATTGGTACTTGAACGGAATTCACAGGAATCAACTTAAAGCAACATGTTTTACTGATACGTTCACTGACAACATTGGATTCACACACCAACATGATCTGGTAGAATAAAGTGGATCAAAACATCAAAGATAAAAAAGGTGTGCTCCTCCGCAAAAGTCAAATTAAGGTAGCACTAAATTTCTGGCATATTTCATCCCTAAACTCGTTTTTCTCTCACAAACATTCTCAACTTAGAAATCTGCAACAATATTCATTAGCCTGATACAAATGCAGCATAAGAAATAGAGCATCAATCAAAATTCACATGTATAATGTATAACAGTCAAATTAGTATGGTTCCATTAAAATTTACATGTATAATGTATAACAGTCAAATTAGTATGGTTCCATTAAAATTCACATGTATAATGTATAACAGTCAAATTAGTATGGTTCCATTAAAATTCACAAGTATAATGTATAGCATAGTCAAATTAGTGAACATAGAAATAATGGTTCGATTACATAATCATTCTTTAATTCAATTCATAAATCAATAGTAAACATGTATGAAATATTTCTAAGTCCATTCTTTTCTTATCAGTCAGTTAAGTTACCATAAAAATTATTATGTTCAAATTCAAAGTAATTAGAATAGGGAACTTCTTCTTCTTCTTCCGGTCCATCCTTATTGGATGAATTTGGTATTAACAAGTGTGAGACTATTAGTCAGAAAAACTACTCATCTAGTTGATTACATCAGCAATTTTCTAGCATATTCTCAACTCGAGTTGTTTGCTCCAACTCAAAAATATCATCACAAGGTGTGACCAAGGTCGGGTCACTTTGACAATTTAACAATTTATATAACAATTAAGTTTCAAAATAAGGATACTTAAATTTACTCCACAAGAGAATGTGATATCTGAATTGGAAGGCTATCTGAATAAACTGCCCACAGACTCGCCCCAGTACTAAAGCAGTATTCCTCGAAAATGCCCACATCCTCTGTAAAACTTCTCCCTGAATCTTGGTAAGATTCCGAGACCTTGATTCAAAACTGACAGTCAACAGAAGTCGTGGAAAAAGACTGAATAGTAGTAGTAGTAGTTTTAGTAGTGGTTGTAGTGTTGTAAGATTAGTAGTACTATCAATATGAATAACAGTAGAAATAGTAGTAGTATTGATACATTAGTTATTACTACATATATCTGTACTAATATTAGCAAAAGCAAAAGCAGCATTGGTTTTTCTTGTTTTGAATTTTTTTTTCCCCTAACTCAAGTCCATCTCTAGTATTAAAACAAGTTTTCGTATAGAAAGAAAAACCTGAGTACAACGACAAATGCTATGACAGTCTGACTCTGAGCCAACTTTTGAATTAAACCTTGCGTGCGCAGGGCCGTATTTACGTATGAATTGTTGTACAGCTACAACAGTTGTCCGAAAGGGCCTAAACAGCGCGAGAAGAAAGCCCTGTATGTTGGCACTCGTTAACCACATATCGACCGCAGCGCCAGCTTGACTGCAGAAGTTATTTCTCCATTGAGGGCATCAATGCGTTTGAACGAATTATCAATTCGCTCCGGGTAGTGGTGGTGGTAGAGACGGTGTGGTGGTGGAAATGGAGGAGGGAATTGCAGTAGCTATCGACGTTAGATGGTAAAATGTGCAATATTATTAGAGTATATGTATAGAGCAAACACTCTTGGCGTTAGATGGTAAAATGTGCAATATTATTAGAGTATATGTATAGAGCAAAACACTCTTGACGTTAGATGGTAAAATGTGCAATATTATTAGAGTATATGTATAGAGCAAACACTTGGCGTTAGATGGTAAAATGTGCATTATTATTAGAGTATATGTATAGAGCAAACACTCTTGACGTTAGATGATAAAATGTGCATTATTATTAGAGTATAATAGAGCAAACACTCTTGACGTTAGATGGTAAAATGTGCATTATTATTAGAGTATATGTATAGAGCAAACACTTGGCGTTAGATGGTAAAATGTGCATTATTATTAGAGTATATGTATAGAGCAAACACTCTTGGCGTTAGAGACAAATATTTCATCTTTATGAGAGTGGGTTGCAATCATTCCTACATCAAAGGTCATTTGAGGCAAAGTCTATATATGGCTGTATAGCAAACGCCTGTGGCTCAAAGATCATTAGAGGCAAATCCTGTATTTGTATACGGGTATATAATGAATATTTGTGGTTTCAAGAGCAATAGGGGCAAAACCTTTATCTTTATACAGGTGTATAGCAAATACCTGTGGTTTCAAAGGTACTAGTGGCAGGGCCTATAGCTTTACATGGGTGTAAATCGAATACTTGTGGTTTCAAAGGTATTAGTGCCAGGGCCTTTAGCTTTACACGGGTGAGCTTTACACGGGTGTATAGCGAATACTTGTGGTTTCAAAGGTATTAGTGCCAGGGTCTTTAGCTTTACACGGGTGTATAGCGAATACTTGTGGTTTCAAAGGTATTAGTGGCAGGGCCTTTACTTTACTACCGTTGATGTAAAGTCATTAGATGCAAAGGCTAGAATGATTATTAGAGGCAAAATCTGCATAGAGTATAAGTACCAAAGGTTTGTGTTACAATGTTGTCAAAGTCAGATTTGACATCTGTATATAGTCATAGAGCAATCGGCCAAAGGTTAGAAAGTCTGAATGCTTTGCACCTGTTAATAAAAAGTCAAGGGTTCCAATATGATTAAAAATAAAGGCTGTATTTGTGTGAGGGCTTAACAACAATACTTATGGTTGTAAATCTTTAAAGGCCAGGCCAGAAGCTTTATAAAAGTACATAAAATTGTCCATGCATGCAGAGCTTTGAAGGCAAAGATATTATCACAATAAGAAAACCACCACCCGTGGTTGCAAAATAATTGGCAGAAACAAAGACTACTTTTATAAAGTCTATAGCAGCATCTGTTGTTGGAATACACAAGAGCTAAAGCCAGTATATTATAAGGGTCTTGCTTCAAGGTCATTAGAAATAACGGTATGTGCTTAGCAACACATACCGTTATCAGTTTTCGACGGCAAAGTTGATTGATTGATTGATTGGTGGGTGGATATTTGGTTTGGTTGGTTTGATTTGATTACATAGAAAACATGAACACAGTGTGATACAGAGTAGCATAGAAAACATGAACAGATTGCATTACAGTGTAGCGTAGAAAATGTGAACATACCGGACTATCATGACTACACTTAGGCAAACAAGAATAGCTTTGGAATTCGTATACCCGTGCCTAGAAAACTTGGTTCTAAGTTTGATTTCGTGTACCCGTGCCTAAAGAAAACTTGGTTCTAAGTTTGATTTCATGTACATTGGTTCGGTTGTCGCTCTATTTGCACACACATCATTTGATGACGTCAGTGCGATGATTGGGGAAGGGAGGTTAATGACGAGAAAGAAAGCACAGTTATCTATACCACGTATATAATAACAAGTTTGCATACACAGAATGGTAAAATCAAAGACATAAAGTAGCTACCAAACAGAACTTGTCTACAGAATAGTACAATCAAAGAAATAAAGTAGCTATCAAACAGAACTTGTCTACAGAATGGTACAATCAAAGCAACAAAGTAGCTATCAAACAGAATTTGTGGTACAGAATGGTACAATCAAAGAAATAAAGTAACTAACAAACTGAACTTGTCTACAGAATGGTACAATCAAAGAAATAAAGTAGCTATCAAACAGAACTTGTCTACAGGTGTGTGTATTCACTTGTGAGAAAAGAGAGAATTTCGAGTCTCTCCCTGAATATTGAATTATGGGAAAACAAAGTATTTCGAGTGTCTCCCTGAATATTGAATTATGGGAAAACAAAGTATTTCGAGTGTCTCCCTGAATATTGAATTATGGGAAAAGAAAGTATTTCGAATCTCTCCCTGAATACTAAATTATGAGAAAGCAAAGAAGTTCGAATCTCTTCCTAAATATTAAATTAAACAAGATTTCTTGGCCTGGAGATTTGAACAGTCCCGAGACATCTGTTAAAGAGTATGTATATAGCCTGTCAAGCACTGCTACACTCGTGAAGTCTTCAGCATTAGGCTGTCACTTCTCGTGAATAAGTTGCGATATACAGATTTTATTTTTTTCATAGGTTCTTTGGCTTCTATTCCTATATGATAACTTTACTTACTACTCATTTGTTATCTTGACAACCAAACTTAAAAGTTTCGACAAAGCTCGTCATCAGAACGAGCAGTTTGAAGCTTTATGGAACTTTCCAAGTAAGCGATTTGTAGATGGATTAACATTCCGATAAATAATTTGTAGATGGATGTTTTATTAACATTCCGATAAATAATTTGTAGATGGATGTTTTATTAACATTCCGATAAATAATTTGTAGATGGATGTTTTATTAACATTCCGATAAATAATTTGTAGATGGATGTTTTATTAACATTCCGATAAATAATTTGTAGATGGATGTTTTATTAACATTCTAAGTAAATGATTTGTAGATGGATTAACATTCCGATAAATAATTTGTAGATGGATTAACATTCCGATAAATAATTTGTAAATGGATGTTTTATTAACATTCTAAGTAAATGATTTGTAGATGGATTAACATTCCGATAAATAATTTGTAGATGGATTAACATTCCGATAAATAATTTGTAAATGGATGTTTTATTAACATTCTAAGTAAATGATTTATAGATGGATGTTTTATTAACATTCCAAGTAAACGAATTGTAGATGGATGTTTTATTAACATTCCAATAAATAATTTGTAGATAGATATTTTTATTATTTTTTCAAGTAAATGGTTTTGTATTTGCATGTTTTAGTAACATTTCAATAATTAATTAATTAATTAATTAAATGTAATCATCATGCTCTGTGTATTCTGCGAAGACGATGATGACATATTTGACGTGGCGGATTGACAGCAGACGATGACGACCGTATTGATATAAAGACAGTATATTTTTGTGAGCGTCCTAAATGATCAAAATAAAACATTTCTTGTTTTTCTATAAGTTTTAAAAACATATTCACGAGATGTGTTTCTTGTTTTGTTAATCATTCTTTTACTTACAAAGATGACACTATTTCAGCTACCAACACACTTTTACTTACTGAAATTACAACTTTTACTGACTGAGATGACATCTTTTACTTACTGAGATTAAACACTTTTACTTACTGAGATGGCACATTTTTACTTACTGAGATGAAATGCTTTTGCTTACTGAGATGACACAGTTTTAGCTGCTAACACACTTTTACTTACTGTGATGGCACATTTTTACTTGCTGAGATGACATGCTTTTCCTTAATGAGATGACAACTTTTACTTACTGAGATGACAATTTTACTTCCTGAGGTGAAACACTTTTACTTACTGAGATGGCACACTTTCATTTACTGAGAAGACACATTTTTACTTTATGATATGATACGCTTTTGCTTAATGAGATGACATGCTTTTGCTTAATGAAATGACACACTTTTACTTACTGAGATGAAACACTTTTACTTACTGAGATGAAGCACTTTTACTTACTGAGATGAAACACTTTCAGAAACAACATGTGTTTCCCTTGAAACAAAGTTATATTAACTGATGAGATTTAAAAATGTATATCTTACTGGATGCGTGTGCTTGGTGCTAAAACTATATAACGTTAAAATTGACAAGTTTCATTCAAGTCTTGGAAAGAAAATACATATTAATATAGTTAGAGTGAAGGGGTTTTTTTTAACATTTCAGTCTTCATCTTAATTTTTGTCAATCGTCCTCTACACATAATGTTTATCACACTGGGTTTTTTCTATAAATATTTTAACTCATTAATTTTTAAGCATATTAATACACTATCTCGTGAA